>CM060407.1:37035037-37398045 GCA_030545235.1 Helianthus tuberosus | reverse complement strand
CATTATGTGAGTATATACCTAGTATGTTGGCCGATTGTTTTAAATCCTTTGTCATAATTGAGTTTTGGGATGAGGTTTTAAATGTGTAATGGAACATTGTATAAAACTGTTTTATATATGATTCAAGAAGGATTGTATATGCATGCTTGTGAAATATGTATTATTAATTATTGATTATTTTATGTTTATTGGGATTCTTGGCTAAATGCACATATATGTTAAACGTTTTGACATGCATGAGTCTTAAAAGTATGATTTAAAATGTTGAGCACAAACTGATTGTTCCTTGGTGTAAGTCTCGGCTGTGTTCATTGAATGAAAATATTTGTTTTGTGAATAGGGTGTTGGATATTATTTCCGTAGCAAACCGTTTGTTTTAAATCTAACCATACGTTTGTCAAATTTTGTAGACTTGGGTTTTTTTTATGGAAGTCATGGTTGATACGTTCATTTGACTATATAAATATTTGAGTTTGGTGTTAATTATTTGGGTCAGCCGAAGCCGCACACTACTCGATCACACATCGGTGGTCGCACACTTCAAAACTGGGCCGCACACTAATAAAAGCCCATATCTTTGTTTAACTGCGCACATATAACAATGCAATCGAACTGTGATTAACTGTGATGATAATTGTGAGCGTGTATGCATGTTAGTATAACGTATAGTAACTGCTATTTGAACACTACGTGTTAGATATGTGTAATTGATAAGTGATGTTACTTACAAAACAAACCTAACCAACATTGGTATCCATATTAGGGTGTGGTTTACCAACCTAACACAAGTAAATTATCTACCGAGCAAACCAAGGTGAGTTCACACTTTCTACAAGGCATGGGATTCCCAGGGGTTGGGAATGGGTAAAGGATTTGAACGGAAACTGCGTGATCTCCTGGTTTGGGACACGTACACACCCTCTTTATTGAAGGGTGACAACACGTGATAAGAATATAATCGGAACCTGCGTAATCTCCTGGTTTGGGGATTACGTACACACCCTCTTCACTGAAGGGTGACAACACGGATACTAGACCAAAAATCTCTATCATTAAGTCCCTCATTTTGTATCAACTTAATCGCTGAGGCCAATGGCGAGCGGGTCATTAGTTAAATAGCGCTATTAGGTTTGACAAGCCTCACACCGTGCCGCAGAGGACGGGCGTGAACTAATGGATCTGGGCACTAGTCAATGATGATAGACATTGACGTCAGGGCACCAACTTACTTTAGTCAGTGGTCGATATGGTAAACAGGTCTAGTGGTTAACATGGGGAAGCCCCCACCAACTATGGATATGTTTAGGAAACAGGGTAAACGGATTAACTTACAACTTACAGATGAACTCCGGGTTTTGAAATAACTTAATCATGAACACCAACTGTGAACTCGCTCAACTTTGTTGTTGACTCGTTGTTACATGCCTTGCAGGTCGTTAGGTATCTTTGGAGCTTGCACGAGCAGGAGGAGTCGTTGTGGAGCATGGACGGTTGTGTGCCATGTTACATTTAAACTCATTGAACTTTTATTTTGGTTTTTTCGTTTTATGCTTCCGCTAATTAACTTGAACTTGGTTAACTGGTTTTTGAACACCAATTATATTGTGTGGTTGGATTTTATTTATTCTAAATACATTGTTCAATATGATTGGTGGCTGGATCCTGGTCAGTCACGCCTCCAAGCGGTAATACTCCGCATGTGGATTTTGGGGGTGTGACAGATTGGTATCAGAGCCATTGGTTATAGTGAACATGGTTTTAAAAAGGGAAAAGCTTTTTTGACAAAACCAGACTATAACCTGTACAGTGCTCAACAATCCACAACGACGCTTCGCTCCACGTGCAAGGCTCAACACACTAGGTGGTATGATTTAAGTTTATATTACCTACTTGCTAGATTACTTTTGCATGGTGTGATGTTATGGTATGCTTAATTAGGAAAGCAGCATGCTGTCTATTAGTCCTACTGTGTTCTTTATGACACACAATTGTTTACTTGAAATTTGACAAGTGGTGGTCAAATTCTTCCCTGATTTCTTGTCACCCCGCTACAACGACTGTTTATGCATTCTATCTACTCGTACGTTTACCTCGGCATGACGTCGCCATCTGACCCTCCGTACAGTCGGTTTATACGTCAACATTCACGAAGACCATACCTGGCTTACACGAACTCGGGCTTAGGAGAACTAAACCCACGCATCCCTGTTGACGAACTTTATTACCTTCACCTGTCATCGTCGCCAGAAGTGAAGCAGTCACAGTTACACGCATTTGTCATTATGCAACACGAAACCTTACCCACCAAACTCTGTTTTGGACAAGTGATACACTCGCGCGACCACGATGCAACAAACTTCTCTTTGTGCCATGCCGCCATGCACCACTACTGGAAATTGCTTCTAGACAACAGATTAGCTGGTCAAATCCTTCGGTTATTGTTGGACCCCTGTTTTCACTCGATTCTTTGCATGAACCTCATTAATTCCCTATCGCTTCGATTGACAACCGATTTAATGAAACACCAACAACCATACCACGATTTTCACCAATCACAAGACTACCTTATTACCTTGTTGGATGGTTTATTCTTATTCTACTTGATTAGCCCTCACGTATACCCAACTTAGCGAATGGAAGCCATTACTGGTGAAATAGTCTTCAGGACAATTGGGGACAGAGTTGTGGATCACTCAACCTACCAGAAAACACGATAATTTATACGTTTACCTGACCCACCTTACACTACAAGAGACGTGCTCTAATGTCATGATAGTTTTTCTTTCATATGCGGAATCTTTGCACTAGGTCTTGCACCAACACGTGAATATTGATTAATGATATGTCCAATTTCTACCACTGGCTTAGACCAAACCATCGCTCTCTTACCACAGTGACCTTACGTTCTCCCTACTCCATGCTGAGATACTGAAACGAACACGCTCTAGCTTAAAGAAAGTGGAAGGCTTGACTTTCGATCATTGGTGATCATTCCTCGAAACCTTGAAGGTGGCGGTGTATTGTTGATACGATCATACTCCCTTGAACACGTTTTCGCATTTTTTCCTTTGGAACCTCACAACTACACAGACGTAAGTTGGATTCATTCGCACGACCCAAGGAACTAACTAACTACTGGTTTTCGAATGAACTTATGGTTTTTGAAAACAACTTTAAACTGAACATACCTGAAGAACTCAGTGGAGTTCACAGCGTATTCCATGTGTCGAATCTGAAGAAGTATCTGTCAGATGAAACCCCCACAGTTCCTTTCAAGGAGCTCACCATCGACGATCAGTTGCGATTTGTCGAGGCACCAGTGGAAATCTTGGACAGGGAGGTCAAGATTCTAAAACGCACCAGAATACCTATTGTTCGAGTTCGTTGGAACTCCCGTCGTAGCCCAGAGTTTACCTGGGAACGAGAAGACCAAATGAATCACAAATATCCCCAGTTGTTCGAGAACAAGGAAACCACTACTGAGGCTGAAGCTACTGTGGAATTTCGGGACGAAATTCCAAATTAACGGGGGAAGGATGTGACACCCTAGGAAAAACCAAGAAACCACGCAACCTAACTAGCTTCCTCAGTAACTACATGCTAAATTTCGGGATGAAATTTCTTTCAAGTTGGGGATGATGTGACAACCCGACTCTTTAAGGTCAGCGCTATTTGAAATCCCTCAAATTTGTAGCGTGTGCCTCTGTGTTTATCTATTTATCTCGTGTTCGTTTAACACTCCCTTATACATTTGGGCCTGAGGCCCAAACCGAACTTGCACATACACTCATTATTATGATAATTATACTTAATTAACCAAGCCCACTTATATATATACACTTGGGCCGGCTGTTGGACACTCCTCACTAGGACCTTACAACATCATTAGAACTTGTGCACTAAACACTTCAAGGCCCAGGATCCTTAGGTCCGATCGGGCCCAAACTGATCCAAGGTTTCACGTGTATATCATGTAACTTAGATGATACGTAGTTATTAGTTTCAAACCTTGGCAAACCCTAGACATCCTTACCCCCTCTTACGAATTACGGCAACAGGAGACCCCCCCCCCCCCCCTCTCGTGACATCATTCTAGCGGATCAAGTTTGCTGGGTTAGTATTCACACACTTGATTGGATTAGTGTTGATTGTTCTTGATTACATGTGACTTAGTGTTGATCTGTGACCTCATGTAAATCGATGATAATTGTATGATTTTGTATGATGATATGAAATCAATTAACCAGTCGGTAGGATGTTGATGATTAGTGTTACTGAATGATGTTGATGTTATCTAGGATTTATGTTGTTTAAATCAAGAAAACACGTCATTGATTATGCACTGGGCTAGTAAACGGATGAATCAGGGTTGTATGTTAATAAGGATTGTATAATATTAATGAATGAGTTGTTACTATTTAAATGATAAGATAATATGTTGAATATAGTTGTCTGCCACTAATTTCCTTGTGCATGTGTTTGTGAAGTTCAAAAAAAAAAAAAATGGCCAGCTCATCATTCATATTTGCAGTCCACCCATTTTGATAAATTGCATGTGAAAGTGTCAGACTCATTATGTGAGTATATACCTAGTATGTTGGCCGATTGTTTTAAATCCTTTGTCATAATTGAGTTTTGGGATGAGGTTTTAAATGTGTAATGGAACATTGTATAAAACTGTTTTATATATGATTCAAGAAGGATTGTATATGCATGCTTGTGAAATATGTATTATTAATTATTGATTATTTTATGTTTATTGGGATTCTTGGCTAAATGCACATATATGTTAAACGTTTTGACATGCATGAGTCTTAAAAGTATGATTTAAAATGTTGAGCACAAACTGATTGTTCCTTGGTGTAAGTCTCGGCTGTGTTCATTGAATGAAAATATTTGTTTTGTGAATAGGGTGTTGGATATTATTTCCGTAGCAAACCGTTTGTTTTAAATCTAACCATACGTTTGTCAAATTTTGTAGACTTGGGTTTTTTTTTATGGAAGTCATGGTTGATACGTTCATTTGACTATATAAATATTTGAGTTTGGTGTTAATTATTTGGGTCAGCCGAAGCCGCACACTACTCGATCACACATCGGTAGTCGCACACTTCAAAACTGGGCCGCACACTAATAAAAGCCCATATCTTTGTTTAACTGCGCACTTATAACAATGCAATCGAACTGTGATTAACTGTGATGATAATTGTGAGCGTGTATGCATGTTAGTATAACGTATAGTAACTGCTATTTGAACACTATGTGTTAGATATGTGTAATTGATAAGTGATGTTACTTACATAACAAACCTAACCAACATTGGTATCCATATTAGGGTGTGGTTTACCAACCTAACACAAGTAAATTATCTACCGAGCAAACCAAGGTGAGTTCACACTTTCTACAAGGCATGGGATTCCCAGGGGTTGGGAATGGGTAAAGGATTTGAACGGAAACTGCGTGATCTCCTTGTTTGGGACACGTACACACCCTCTTTATTGAAGGGTGACAACATGTGATAAGAATATAATCGGAACCTGCGTAATCTCCTGGTTTGGGGATTACGTACACACCCTCTTCACTGAAGGGTGACAACACGGATACTAGACCAAAACTCTCTATCATTAAGTCCCTCATTTTGTATCGACTTAATCGCTGAGGCCAATGGCGAGCGGGTCATTAGTTAAATAGCGCTATTAGGTTTGACAAGCCTCACACCGTGCCGCAGAGGACGGGCGTGAACTAATGGATCTGGGCACTAGTCAATGATGATAGACATTGACGTCAGGGCACCAACTTACTTTAGTCAGTGGTCGATACGGTAAACAGGTCTAGTGGTTAACATGGGGAAGCCCCCACCAACTATGGATATGTTTGGGAAACAGGGTAAACGGATTAACTTACAACTTACAGATGAACTCCGGGTTTTGAAACAACTTAATCATGAACACCAACTGTGAACTCGCTCAACTTTGTTGTTGACTCATTGTTACATGCCTTGCAGGTCGTTAGGTATCTTTGGAGCTTGCACGAGCAGGAGGAGTCGTTGTGGAGCATGGACGGTTGTGTGCCATGTTACATTTAAACTCATTGAACTTTTATTTTGGTTTTTTCGTTTTATGCTTCCGCTAATTAACTTGAACTTGGTTAACTGGTTTTTGAACACCAATTATATTGTGTGGTTGGATTTTATTTATTCTAAATACATTGTTCAATATGATTGGTGGCTGGATCCTGGTCAGTCACGCCTCCAAGCGGTAATACTCCGCATGTGGATTTTGGGGGTGTGACAGTAACCTACGGCATCTGGCCGTAGGTTACGGTCCCATCTCTTTCAAGAAACCCCCGCCGTAGATCAGAAGAGAGCTACCGTAAAGAAATGCTGGCTGCCGTAAGCTACGGTGGCCTGGCGTAGCTTACGGCGCCGACTGATACCAAACTTGTAACTCCCTCATTAATTGTCAATTTGATGGGGTTTATGGAGACTTATCATTGTTTTTCGGTTACCACTTGTCTTGAGACGATTTTGGGAGCAATTTTGGGGACCTTGAGTTGGAAGAACACTAGTTAATCTCTTGTTTTGATGTTGGTGATTGCTTTGAACATTAAAACTAGTATTATGATGTTGATTCAAGCCATGAGTGGCTAAACACTTTGTGATCATCCTGGATTGAAGGTTTGCTTGAGACATTTCATGTTTGATTTCCTAATTTCTAGAATAACAATCCTTATCTTTATGGTTTGCTTGTTATGGTGTGTGATTGTTTGTTAGTAACTTGTTAATTCTTACTTTGAACTAATTAGAAACCATACGTTCTTGGTGCCATTGGCAATCGAGATATCATGGGTATAGTTAGGTTTGGGTAAGGGTTGATTGATCATCGGGTAACAACCTTACGTTCTAGGAATCTGAGTACTTAGTTCCCTTTCATCACTACAAGTAGTCACACATGAGCTATGTCTATGTAGTTCTTTCTAGTGGAATGATAACATGAATGTCAATTGAAACCGGAAATCTAGGATGGTCATTTGTCTCTAATTTGTTTACAACCAAAACTTTTCTCTTGCAATTTAATTAGTTAAATTTAGTTCTAAAACCAATTCACTTAAATCAACTCTTGAATTCTACTTTATTTGCAATTAGTTTAATTTTAGTCAAGTTAGATAAACCTTTAAATAACACATATTCCACAAACTCCCTGTGTTCGATACCCACTTACCGCTAGCTATCTAGTAGTATTTGGATTAAATTTGATTGTGACTACGACATCACGTCAATGAGTGTCCAGGTTTATGCCACGCCATCTTCAGTTATAACCGAATGGTTGTGCACGATGGTCATTTAAGGCTTCTAGAAGATCAACAACTGTAAACCGTTATGCCCTTGTGTAACACCTCGTAAAATCACGCCCAATGATGTGTTGACACGTGTACTAAACCCTAATAAAGTCAAACGTTTACTTTATAGAACAATTTTTTTGCGAAAAATAAAAAACTTTGAATGTAGAAGGACTAAAAGTGTTAACATGCTTAAACTAAGCCTCTGAATAACAATACACGGTATTCATAATTAGAATTAAGCCACTCGTTGGTCGAGAGGAGCCGTTTGCATAATTATTTGAAAGTTTGCGTGTCGAAGGGTCAAAAGCGTCAACATGTTAATTCTTACCTCTGAGTGACCTTTTAACAAACCGAGAGCTTCATGATGTGTGATTATACTCTCGTGAATACCCAATATTGGCCATCTAAGGCTTTTATGCCTATAAGTGACGTTACGCGCAACTTTGCAAGTTAAAGGGGTTAAAAGCGTCAATATGTTTAATTATACCTCTGATTGACCTTTTAACGAACCCGAGGTATTATGAAGTGCAATTATACTCTTGAGAATGCTTAATATGGATTTCATAGGGCTTTGATGCTACTAAACGATAATACTCGCAAGTTTACGCGTTAGAGGGACCAAAAGCGTTAACTTCTAAAACTACACCTTTGAATGACCATTTAAGTGGCTGGAGCATCGTAATATTTGAGCATACACTCGGGAATGCCTAACATGGGTTACGTAAGGCTTGGACATCGTTAAACGATATTACGCACATTTATGTGCTTTAAAAGGACTAGAAATGACAACAAGCGAAACTGCACTTTTGAGCGACCTTTTAAGCGAACCATGAACTCCGTAATGCTCAGTCATACTTCCGAGTGTGCCTAAATTGGTCACTAAAGGCATTCGTGCCTTACAATGATGTTATTCAAAGAATTAGAAACTTTTGTGCCGAAAATGCCAACACATGAAAGTTGAATAATAAGTAATGGAGTGAGGAACTGTTCTTGTTGATGTGTGTAAAATGCAACATATAAATTACATCAAATAACGCATAAAACTAACCTTTTTTAGTACTAATATTGGAAAAAGTGTGCTTTTGTCTTCCTTTTATATTTTCAGGATTAAATGAGCATAAATGAACAAAAGAAGCAAAAATGCAGCAAAATCTAACATAACTACAAGTAAAGGAATAAACGTGGCATGCCCGACCCCTCGACAGCATCTTCCCAAGCAAAAACAAGAGATCAGAAGGATGAACACGGCCCTGTGTCCAGCGGACAAGGGGGCGTGCTCAAGTGTCTGCAGAAAAGACAAAGTCGTAGAAGCTTCAATTTCCCGACACGGGGACGTGCCCAGCTCAACACGGCTGTGGTCAACGCTAAGATTCGCATAATCCAAGCAAATCTTGATAGTACAGATACGCTTCTGCACACCGGGCCGTGCCCAGCGGATACGGGGGCGTGTGGAGCCAATAAAGACAAACTGCAATTAATGAAGAAAGAGAAAGTGGATGGACACGGGGCCGTGTCCTATGCAGGCTATAAATAGGGGTGCTTGGTTCACTTCAAAGGCATCCCTTGGCAAACCACCTCTCTCCCACTTCACCCACACTCCACCACCACTACCACCCACATCCACCACCATCATCTATCATCCATCATAGAGTGTGTGTAGTAGTCTCGGGATCCAAGATTAATAGTAAGAGTTCTTGACAATCAAAGGCCATGTTTGCCTAAGTCTCTTACATCACTTGGTGAAGACAAGCATTTAATGTAATACTTTTAATTTTTAATCTTTTCGCACTTTTTCTTTGGTTTTGTATTAATGACCTTAATAACTAGTTTCTTATGTTGAAGGTGAAACTTCCTTATCATGTGTCCGTGGTGTCTTGGCGTTATTTTACTTTCTATATAAAATAAAAGATTTACACCATTCATATCTCTACGGTCTATATAGAGATATGTTGGCTACCTGGTCGGGGGTTAAGGGAATGGTTTGGTAAGGTTCTTGCCTTGTTCAGTGTATAGATCCTGCAAGGACCTGGGTCAAGCTTACTAGGACCTCCTTCAATACCCACTGGTATTGGATGGCGGGGGTGCGAATGGCTTGATCCCCTCATATGTAAACTACTATTAATACATTAAGCCGGCTATTTGGGATTGTATCCCTGCTGACTCAAACCACTTAGCCTAGGGTAACGTCACCTTCAAAAGAGGGGCCTACCACATTACGCATTAATAACTTAATTAATTATCTTTCAATATTCCGACCCTTTAGGATTGTATCCTTGCTGACTCAAACTACTGGGTTGAGGGTAATGTCACCTTCAAAAGATGGGCCTACTACTATAACTAAGATAATCTCTTAAAAAGTGCAAAAGTACGGAAATCATCAAAGGTTACACTAAAGGCGAGTCGAATCCAAGTGATTCATCTTGTCTATCTGTTTTATTTTAATTTTTATTTTTCAGCATTTTTAGTTTTTATTTTTATATTTAAACTTTTTTCTAAATTTTGATTTGATTAGACGTTGAGGATAAACCGGTATTAAAGCTCTTGTGTCCTTGGACGACCTCGGTATCTTACCAACGCTATACTACGCTCACGATGGGTGCACTTGCCCATATGTGTGTTTAGTGTTAGTAGAATATCGTGTTTTATACATTTAAAACTTGACTAAAGTGTTAAAAAGGGCTAAAATATAATTGAAAATATACCACACCTAACGCACATCACTTGTCAAACCTTCAAAAGTTATTTTTGAACTTGTATACATCTGATTCAGAAGTCATAGGGACCAATTATGACATTTTTATAAGATAAATAAGTTTAAAATGCTGATTATAAGAGACAAGGACCAAATGCAGCAAACTGCCAAACATTTTGAAGCTGGGCCAGACCTCACGGGCCGCGAAGACTGGCTGGGCTCTCCTACGCGGGCCGCAACTAACAGCAACAACAAACAAAGTTCGTTTTTTGATGGTTTTTGTTAAAATCTTGTTTCTTACTCTCAATTAAAACCATTTTTAACAAACCATAGATTGTTATACTAATTTAGAATATGGTATTACACCTGTTACAATCTCAAAAACCCTTGGAACACTTGTCATGATCACACTTCATCCCAAAATCTATAAATAGGTGATTGATTTCATTTCTCCAACTTGCATCTCATTCCTTTCTGGCTATATCTCTCAATTCTAAGAGGATCCTGAACTTTTAGGAACCTCCTTTCAGTCCCTAGGACCTTATGTAAGTGTCCTTTCGTGACTAATTTATTTTATTTGGCTTAAAAAGCCGAAAAGTCAAGCGTTTACGATAAACACTTTGACTTTTAGCTAGACCATAAATGGTCAAGCCATTGTTCTCAACGAACATGGCTACATGATCGTAACTAGGTAGGTGTTAACCCCTCAAAAGGGCACCTCCTAAGAATCACGTTTGCTTGGTTAATTGATGAGTCAACGTAATCTTGTTTTAAAAAGTCAACGGAGCAGTTTTTTAAATAATTGCGATATGAGTTTAGAAATGTTATAAAATACGTTTTATCACTTAAACAACTTGGTAATAATTATTAGAACATGTGTAAACATGTTCGGCTCGTCAATTCCAGTCTTAGGGTCGGTTCGCAACCGAAATTCGTGAAGTTTGACTTCTGCATTGACTTTCGATTATGAACCGAATTAGATTAGTTTGCTACTGATTTTAGGTTTTGTTATGATCGTAATTTAATGTATCATAACCCTATAAGGTTATATTACACGATCATACTAGAAATCTGAGTTATTTGCTTGTTTCCGTTAAATGCTTAAAAATTGACTATCATGCCCTTATGTTATAAAAATGAGATTTTTGAAAATGTGAGAGGACAAAAAGTTTTATTACTAATATATAAGAATGTCAATAAATTTGACATCAGTTTTTGGTCTCAAACTAAAGTTATGCAAGATATCGTAAAATGAAACTTTTTGCTAATTAAATTACGTTTTTAGCATAAATCATATTTAAACCCAATTTTTAGCACCAAACTCATTGCCTACTGTTATGATATAATTTTTAGGGATTTTTGGTCAGATTTTATACTGACCATAACATAGAGTTCTTGTATGAATTCGGTAATTGACGATAATGCCCTTTTCATTAATAAAATGAGATTTACATATGATTAACATGCCAAACCTTTTCCTACTGATTTTATATGAAAAATAAAATATTTTAAACATTTAAGACTGATCAAAAACTCAGAATTTCATACACATCTCAAATATCGTCAATTATCGACTTTTACGCAAATTAGGCGCATAGTATGGTTTAAAACCATATTTAGCACCTAAGACATGATACCTACTGATTTTATAAATGAATTTTAATATTTTAACAGTAAGTATAAGTCTTGAACTCAGACTTCCAATTTGGTCCTTAAAACATATGTGAAATGACCAAAATGCCCCTACGGTGCATAGTTTGGCCATAAATGATAAACCTCACATATGTATGATATCTTATTGATGTAACATGATAAAATAAATATTTTTACTGAATGTTTTAGACCAGAACCTCAGTTTATGTTTAAACCTGTTTTATAAACTTTAAAATGACCAAAATACCCTTACGGGACTTAAATTGGTCTTAAATTCATTTGGGGCATAATTGTTGATATCCTACTGATATCACAATATATTTTAAGCATGATAAATTATGGAACTTGAACTTGACTCATCCGGTTACCCGTTGTGCCTATACGCGTTCGGTACGGTTTATGTAACTAATTTGCATAAATTAGCCGAAACGGGTCAAACCTTATCATTTTTACTTCAAAATCCAGAATGTTTTTAGTTTACCCATATTATACAAGTCTTCATACTTGTTGGGTCTAAATTACATTCCATTCCGGTCATCGTATAATCTAGCGTATCGTACCATTTTTAATATTTCCAGTTAGCCGGTTTAAGTCTATGACTTAAATAAAACCCGTTAGCATTCTAATTGGTTATTTATACATCATTCCAGACTAGAGACTTTCGGTAAATTGTACCTACGCTTATTTAATTGAATACGGCTGAGTTAATAAAAATCTTGCAATTTAAGACAGGAGCTAGCTCAGGTAAACACTCTTAACCTATTTTCCCCTATACGGGCTTGGGATACGGTAAAATATTTACCGCATGGTCGGGTATGGGATTCGAAGACCAATAAGTCGGGAAATTCAAATAACCCGTTTTAATTCGTATTGCTTGACTGAAACATTGGGGGTTAATGCGACCGTGTCCTGGATATCCTTGACTCATTAATTGCAAATGGCCACGACCTAAGCACGGGGTGTAGGCATACACCCGGAAAATGCAATATGGTTTATTAAATAATTTTATACCCAATATGGGTTTCCCAATAAGGGAATACGTGGTGTGTCGGTTAATTATGAACCGGCATAGTTACCGGGCCCCGTATATAGAGCAAGTTATGTAAAACTGATAACATGAGATATAGTTTGTCCCAAGTATAAAATATTTCGTGCCTTGTGCACCTAAACCAATTTTCATAAACATTTTCAAATGTGTCGGTTGATTGTATTTACCAGTGAAAACTGACGTATTTTCAAAAGTCTAAGTGACAGGTACAAATACCTAAATAGGCTGGAAGCTACTCGAGATTATTAGAGGAGGAACTTGCAACTCCTTCGCATAAGCCATTAGTCTGATAAACTCCTTTTGTTTTAATGATCCGCCTGTGGATTATTACAAGCTTGTCTGTACTAATTACTTTGATATTTTCAGATATTTGTGTTTGTAATAATATTTTATATTCTAAGACTTCCGTTGTGCTATCATGTGTATGTTTGACCATGACGATACCAATCTTACGTCACGATACTCCCCACCGGGCTGAGTTGTAAATATCGAGGTGTGACACCTTGCCACGTGTCTATCTTGTTGTAACAGAAAAGATGATTTCATTCAAGTCTTGATTTTAGGCGCGCGGAGACGTTTAGGATTTTATCTTCAAGTCTAACTGTTCTCTTGCGCGAGCCCGCGCAAGGGTGTTAGTTGAATGTTTGTTTCTCCTTTTCTCCAGCGCGTGGCCATCGAAAACTGTTTTCTTTCTCAACTTGTTTGGGACCCCTGTGCAGCCGCGCACGGTCTCGTTAAAGATGTTCTAGAAGTAAGGCCATGGTATGGTCTTATGCGCCTGCGCAAGGTTTTTGGGACCATACTCCTTTATTATTGAACTGTTTCCTCCCAAATCCTGTTTAGGACTGCTGCGCAGCCGCGCATGGTCTTTGTTCAAGATGTTTTGGGATAAGGTTGTGGTATGGTCCTATGCGCCTGCGCAAGGTTTTTGGGGCCACACCCTTTCAAGTCCCCCTAGTCAAGTGTTGCTTCTGCGCAAGTAGATGGAGCACTGGACTATAAAATGAATTGTGCGCTTTTTGCTTTGAGGAGTAGCAGGCTTATTTGGCGCGAAGTATGAAGAATCTTCTTGTGTAAGATATTGACTAGTTATGCGATGTGGAAACTGTACGCGCGTGGATAGGGTTGTTTCCTTGATTGTTATCAAGGATGTACAGTTATGTCCGCCTCCTGATGTGGTGAAGACCTTAGCGTATGATTATACGATTTCTGTAAAGGTTGTCCCGACTAGTTTTTTGTTAGGACGTTGAATCCGGCCGTTGTTGTGCCAATACTGCTTTGTGCTGCTGTGTTAGTGCCATCGCTCCTTTTGTTAATATACAGTTTCAGAACTTTTTTATGGCTGCCGCGCAAGTAGTTGTACTAATGTGCTGCCGCACATCTTTGTTAATGTGCTGTTGCACAACTTTGTTATTGCGCTGCCGCGCAAATAACTGTTTAATGTACTGGCGCACATCGTTGTTAATGTGCTGTTGCACAACTTTGTTATTGCGCTACCGCGCAAATAACTGTATTAATGTGCTGCCGCACGTCTTTGTTAATGTGCTGTTGCACAAGTTGTGTTTCTGTTTATTCTAGTTACAATATTTGCATGGGTTCGATTACTTTGTTTGGGTAGGACAAATAAAGATGATACAAAGCTCACGTGTGAACGTAGGGTTGGACCTTATGCGGTACTTGTGACCGTGGACCGTTCATGAGACTTGTGTTATCATAGTGTTTTTGTGCTTACCAAAAGGAATCGCATGCATTTGTAATAAAACACAGAAGCATAATGGTCTAGTTGTTTAAAGCATTGTTTGTAAATAATATCCATAGAGCTACCCGGATCAATGAACATGTAATCAGTACGGTAACAACTGAATATACCAGTTATGATGACCGGTCGTTCTTCTTGAGGACCCCCTGGAACGACGAGGAAAATTACTTGTTGTTCACGCCAGTGTTGACTGTGGCTCCGTTTGTTGTTATGTTTGCATGAGGGTCCGCCTTGCACCATGTACGTTTATTTCGTACTGATTTTTGGGTTGTTGTGGTCGTCTTTCACATTTTGTCTCGTATAACTGAGTGTTTTCAGATATTCTCCGCTACTAAGTTGGGTGTCCCACTGTTGTAATGGACGTGGGCCCAACGCTGTACCTTAGGATTTCTTCTAAAACTTGTGCTCTGCCTGAGACTCCTGGTAACCAGATATGAGATGGAGGAATTCACATCCGGTGCTGGTCTGGGTAACAGGTTTTTGTGCAAAAAAAATGTTTACGGCATTTTGGAATTTGATAAACCAATAAACCGGAGTTTCTTCCGGAAGTAGATCTGGATTAATCTGAGTTCCAAATTGAACTTTTGAGGCGACAGAACTGTGTATCTCATGACGAATCTCACTGTTACTAAATGATTTTCCCATGATTCCGCCGATCTGAAAAACACGAGCCGGGACGTCCCTGCTTTTAGATCGAGGACTTGATGGGTAACTTGTCGGAATTTCTGCCATAGAAAACAGAAGAAAAGGTGAACCAATCGAGAAGATGAGAATGAAAATTGGAGAATCGGTGGGCGCCAATGAAGAAACAGTGATCTGAATTGACCGGAATCAATCAGATCAGGGGTTTACTCTCTGCATAAAAGGGTTAATCCTCTCGTTGACTCGGGGTTTTGACTGACTTCCTTCTCCGGTGATCACTGCAAAACAGAAAGCCGTTAGACTCGCAACGGGGAGAATGAGGGTTCTCTCCGTGACCACCCTCCGGCGTGAGAATAAGTATAGTGATCTCGATGAAGAAGAAGAAGTAGTAAAGTGAGAGTGAAGTGAAAGTAGCTTATGAGATCATACCTGCAATGACTTATTTATAGCCGGTTTTTTTACGGGAAACTGGTGCGACGGAGAGAGTAACGGAAAGTGCTTTCTGTTTGGTGGTTATTTTTCTTTCCATTAATCTTTGCACACGGATCGTGGGTCTTGATCAACGGTTGGGGAATTGCTACGTGGAAGGTAGTTTTGGGTAGATCCTTCTCCAAGTTAATGCCATCATCGTGATTTAGATGAGTGTCCAGGATTATGCCACGTCATCTTCAGTTATAACAGAATGGTTGTGCACGATGGGCATTTAAAGCTTCTAGAAGATCTACAGCTGTAAACCGTTATGCCCTTGGCACGTGTCTATCTTGTTGTAACATAAAAGATGCTTTCATTCAAGTCTTGATTTAGGCGTGCGGAGACGTTTAGGATTTTATCTTCAAGTCTAACCGTTCTCTTGCGCGAGTCCGCGCAGGGGTGTTAGTTGAATGTTTGTTTCTCCTTTTCTCCGGCGCGTGGCCATCGAAGACTCTTTTCTTTCTTAACTTGTTTGGGACCGCTGCGCAGCCGCGCACAGTCTCGTTAAAGATGTTCTAGAAGTAAGGCTATGGTAGGGTCTTATGCGTATGCGCAAGGTTTTTGGGACCATACTCCTTTTATTATTGAACCGTTTCCTCCCAAATCCTGTTTAGGACCGCTGTGCAGCCGCGCAGGGTCTTTGTTCAATATGTTTTGGGATAAGGTTGTGCTATGGTCTTATGCGCCTGCGCAAGGTTTTTGGGACCATACCCCTTCACAGGTTTATGATGATGTTGATGATGCACGAAACTTATTAGGATGCCTAGAAACGCATTTAAACTTTAATACTTGTTGTATTGTAATTTATTTGTTTCGACTTGTTGTATTGCATTTTAAACAATGTAATTGATTCTTTTATGCAATGAAATGAAAGTTATTCTTAAATACTTGTCACATGTTAGTGTTATGTGTAATGAGCAATCTCGTTTTCGTCTCACTCCGATCTTTCCGTCATCGGTTGGGGTGTGACATTCAGCTTCCTTATCATCGGACCACTCGCTTTATAGTGGGTCCCTCGTCCTCTCATTCATGTTATGCGGTATAATACATGCGTACATTACATCGGATATTATTCTTGTACTTCACAACCGTGTTGGGCCTTATATGATGTGCCATCGATATTGAAGGACATTGAACCCTCTCTCGACATCTTTTTGTGTTGATTTGTGACGTTTTTTGAACTTAAGCATATTCGGGCTTTGTGAAAAGAAGAAGCTTAAATGTATCCCCTTCCAGATAAATGTCATCTGCAAAATAATATATTTTGTCGTATTGTGTCGCGTTCATCATAAAATGGCATGAAGGTGCAAACCCATTTATTATGTCATTGAATATTGGTGCCTGATTTAGAACATTGATGTCATTGCTCGAACGACAACTCCAAAAAAGGCATGCAACATGACAAATTTTACATCGTCAATGCATACAATCAATGTTGCCCAACATTCCAGGAAACTTGTGGATTTATAAATGAAACTCTAGTAACCGTTGGACATCACTTTCGTTAATCCTTTTAACATACTTATCAATATAAAGTTAACAACGTATGCATACAAATTTTGTAGCCACACGCCGTGGTTTCACCGATCCATAAGTATTCACGAGTTACATATGTCATATTAAAATGACTAATTGACTAAAAACAGTTTAAATCCTCACTACACACCTCTAAGATTAGAGTTTTGAATTACTATATGATAAAATAAAACAGAATGAACAGTTCATTCAGTGATTTTTTAATTCTTTATTTATTATGTGATATACCTTATATTCATTTATTAGACTATGAGGTAAGGGGCGAGGGTTGGGCCACTGTTTGGGTACAAATACTATATGATAAAATGAAAACAGAATGAATAGTATCATTCAGTGATTTTTTAATTCTTTATTTATTATGTGATATACCTTATATTCATTTATTAGACTATGAGGTATGGGGCGAGGGTTGGGCCGGGCCGTGGTTTGGGTACAAATGCCCAAGTCACCACCCCGGGTGGGTTTGGGTTTCGGCGTCGCCCCTTGGGCGGGAGTTTCAGCCCGGGCGTTGGGCATGCCTAGCGGTCCTCTGTGGCCGGCTCTAATTGGCTGGGTTGGCTAGGCCATAGCGACTAGGTTTAAATTTTAAAAAATAACCGTTTGGCGCTAGGTCCTCCGTGGCCGGCTCTCATTGGCTTGGTTGGCTAGGCATAGCGGCTAGGTTAAAATTTTAAAAAATAACCGTTTGGCCAAGCCAAACGGTTCACCCAAGTCACTATAAAACCCCCAACCCCACCTCCTGTCCACATCGCTACCCCAACCCTTCACTCCACCTACCCGAACCCGCTACCCACACTTGATACCGGCACAACGCGATGAAGGGCCGCCAACCCGGTGAGACCCGTTACTGGCCGGAAGCTTTCGCTAGCTATCGGCACAACGTGGGGAACGACCGGCACAATTTAAACGCGTGCCAACACAAGTGGCGCGAGCTACGACCGAAGCTCGACCGTTTTAAAGCCTACTACGATAGCGTCCCGGGTGGTGATATAAGTCACGAAAACCGGGTGGCGGTGGCCAACATCGAGTTCCGGGGCAAGGAGCGGAAGCCGTTTGACAAGCTCGCCCTGTTCGAAATCTACCTAACGCTTTAAGCTTTTTTGTCTTAACCGACCCAACACGTCACTCACCAGCGGGGAGGCTCGATGTCCACGTGTCAACCCATGCTCCAAACATGAATCCTGTAATTTTTACAGTGATTAAGTGGTGAAACAAGAGTTAGGGTCTACGTTCAGTCTTTGCAAAAAGTGAAACAGTTAAAAGAAGAGTTGCAGGATGATGTCGGTCGAAAACACAAATGCCTTTCGCGCAACGCGCGTCTTTGAAAAACACTAGTTTATGATAGAAAAAAAAGAGTTTGGTAATAAAAGCAGTAAACTCTTTCGTCAAAAATAATAATTTTAAAACTTTTAGAGTTAAATGCCATTTTCTCCTATGTAGTTTGTGTTATTTTGACAGTTTAGTCTAAATGTTTCATTTTTTCTCCGTGGGTCTATAAAGATTTCATCGTTGCCATTTTATTCCACTGGGTTAACTTTACCCATTTTTTTGTTAACGAGAGGGGAATTCGATCATTTTATATGACCGAATTATCCTTCTAGTTGACATAATTACATGAAAAATGACCGAATTGCCCTTCTCGTTAACAGAAAAATATAGATGAAGTTAACCCAGTGGACTAAAATGACAACAATGAAACTTTTTTGTACCCACATGTAGGGCTGCAAACGAACCAAACGTTCGGCGAACAGTTTGTGAACCATTCGGCGGGAGGTTCGTTTGTGTTCGTTCGTGTATTAAACAAACAAACACGAACAAGAAATTTCGTTCGTTTAGTTAAATGAACAAACATGAACAGAGGTCGCGTTCGTTCGTTTATGTTCGTGAACGTTCGGTAACGTGTTCGTTTGTGTTCAATAGTTCATTAGTGTTTTGTTCAATAGTTCATTGGTGTTTTTAGTTTTTATATTTATTTAAATACTTCAAAATTCCGACAAAATAAATATCTAATAATTGTCAGTGTATTATATATTCTGTTCATGAACGATTGTTTGTGTTCGCTTGTTTTCATTTGTGTTCATAAACATTAGTTTGTGCTCATTTGTGTTCGTCAACGTTCGTTTTTGTTCATTGCCTAAAATTACCAAACAAACACAAACGAACACGAACGATTTCATTTCCTTAACAAACGAACACGAACATGAAATCTCGTTCGATAAGTGTTTGTGAACGGTTCGCGAACACATATATTTTTAATCAAACGAACACGAACAAGACCTTTTGACTAAAATGGTGACATTTAACTCAAACTTTTAAAACAAAACAAGCAAACTTTTCCTTACCTAACACCTCCTGTAGCCGGTCATCAGTCAGCACTCGGCTACCAACTTCAACCCCAACTGCGGCGGCGCTACGGCGTCGTTTCAACCGGAAGGTGGTGCATTGTCTCGCTCTACATTTATTATTCTTCTAAGCAAGTTCGTTGTGTAAGCTGATTGAATTCACTAATTCATTTTCGTTTAGTTCGAACATAATTAATCTAGGGTTTTAGTTAATTAACACTACATTGTTCGTACAGTATCAAGATCCTGTTCCTGTTTTATTATCTAAATTTAATTATTATTATTATTTACAGAATGAATTTACTTTACTGGTTGCTTTTGGTGTAGGTTTAGTAAGATTCTACAGTTTTGAATGTTCAAGAATGGAACCATTAGACTCACATTTAAGTAATCAATTCTTTAATTGCTTGTTGTTAGCAGAGTTTAGCTACTGTTATTTGATTTATCATTTTTTCCTTAAATTTGTTTGTTAGTTATTATTGTATTTCTAGCTTGAATGTTATGATAGTTATTAACGTTTATTTGTTAGTTAGTTAGTTAGTTAGTAACTTATTATTGTATCTCTAGTTTGAATATTGTGATTGTTAGTGGACATTTATGATTCTTTTAAGCAAGTTCATTGTGTAACCTGATTGAATTCACTAATTCTGTTTCGTTTAATTCGACACTTTTTTAATGACATTGGTCGTACAATATCAAGATCGAGTTTGGTTTTTATGTTCTATATGTTTGATTATTATTATTATTATTATTATTATTTACAGCAAACCTAATTTCGTTGATCTTCAACCTGCAGCCAGCTTACGGTTATAAGTTATAACTGATTGAGAATGATTTCATGTTTAGTAAGGTTATATAATTGTGAATGTTCAAGAATGAAACATTAGACTCACATTTAAGTAATCTATTTGACGAGTTTCTGTAAATGCTTATTGTTAGCAGAGTTTATTGTCTATTTATAGTTGCTGTTATTTGATTTATCACGTGTCTTCAAATTTGTTTGTTAGTTATTATCGTATCTCCAGTTTGAATACTTATGATTGTTAGTAACGTTTTATTTCTATCGTTAGTTGGTTTGCTTTTATAACTACCTTTTTCATTGTAATCTTTCTGTATGTAGAGATCTGGTTTTTAGTTTTTTTTTTGAATTCTTGATTTCTTTCAGTCGCCATCTTCTTGCTTGAACCTGTTGAGTTTTAAGGACTATCAGGTTGCTGATTCATAGTGTGCTTGTAGCAACACAGAAAAAGAAGCCGAAGAACGTGACTAGCCCACCAAAGTAATTATCTCTATCGTTTATCAGACCTCTTCTGATTTGTTAATGTTTTCTGGTTTACGAATCGAAGGGGGTGTTAGTTGAATATTTGGTTGATCTGATTATTTTGTGTAACGATTTGTTCTATTGGTGTATGCAGTGATTTCATCTGATCTAAAGCAACATGAAAAAGGAAATTACACATTAATTGGAGATGTAGAGAATAATGAGCTAGGATATTTTGACAAACCCCTCCCTTGCTTTGGCTTTGGAATAGGATGGTTTTGGTGAGTTCTTTTTCGTCCATCGTCCTTTACTTTGGGTTGTGTTTTTATCTCAAGCGGGTCAAATGAACTTTGGGTTGTGATTCTATCTCAAACGGGGTAAATGAACTTTGGGTTGTGTTTTTCTCTCAAATGGGTCTAATAAAACTTTGGGTTGTGTTTTTATCTCAAACAAGTCAAATGAACTTTGGGTTGTGTTTTTATCTCAAACGAGTCAAATGAACTTTGGGTTGTGATTTTATCTCAAACGGGTCAAATAAACTTTGGGTTGTGTTTTTATCTCAAACTGGTCTAATAAACTTTGGGTTGTTTTTTTTAATCTCAAACGGGTCAAATGAACTTTGGGTTTTGATTTTATCTCAAACGGGTCAAATGAACTTTGGGTTGTGTTTTTATCTCAAACAGGTCTAATAAACTCTGGGTTCTGTTTTTATCTCAAATGGGTCAAACAAACTTTGGGTTGTGTTTCACCTCAAACGGGTCAAATAAACTTTGGGTTGTGTTTCATCTCAAACAGGTCAAATAAACTTTGGGATGTGTTGCATCTCAAATGGATCAAATAAACCTTGGGTTTTGTTTTATCTCAAACGGGTCAAATAAACCTTGGGTTGTGTTTTATCTCATATGGTTGGGTTGTGTTTTATCTTAAACGGGTCGAGTAAACTTTGGGTCGTGTATTTTCGAATGGGTAAATGTGTTGAAAATCGCCAGACGTCTACTCTATTGCATATAACCTCCTAACCATTATTTTGAAAGACTTGAGTTATTATTGTAAGAACATTGTTTTAATAAACATAATTACCACATAAATCATTCATAAAACCCCCACATGACCGAACCCGCGGTCCCACCCTACATTGTGAGTCGTCCATCTTGCAATATCTACAAAACATAACATCTTAATGCGGGTGTATGTGCTTTTGCAGCCTGTTATTTGGGTTCATATTCCCTTTGCTTTGGTATTATGCAACAATCTTGTACTTCAGAAATTACTATCAAAAGGATCCAAGGGAGCGAACAGGACTCGCTGCCAGTGCAATAGCTGTATGTACTTAAAAAAAACATTTTTATTTTCAAATTTTCTAATCAAATTACTACTTGAAATTAATCGTAAGTAGAATGTTTTGCACTCTAAATCCCACCATCGTATTCCATTTAAACTACCTGTCGTTGCGAGAAGCATGTTTGACTCTTAAATAACTGTCAGCACTTACAATAACCTTTATGATAAGTCCATTTAATTGATTCCAGAATCTAGATATTAATAGGCGGGTGAACCATTTGGTAGCACATGTACAGGAATTTAGACTTCTTTTATCATATTATATATGCAGGATTTAGGATTTTAGGTTTCATAATTTTTGGTGATGCAAGTCTTTTGTTATATATTAGCTTCCGTTTTTTTAGGATATTTAGGATGTATCATGTTCTAATTTTGGTTAATTGAAGATCGCTACTCATTTCATGTGTGACTACTACTCAACTAACCCTTGATGGGTTGCATTGCAGGCTCTGATATTTACAATTGCAGTGCTTATTGCAGTACTTGTGATCTTCGTTTGATTTTTGGCTCGTTGTTATTGTACCATGAACCGTATCAAGGAAAAGCCTGAATGTGACATCTCATGCATGGATTAAAAAGCCGGGGAACATGAATGGTGTTGTAAATATTAAAGTGAGTCTTTAAATCCATTCCCATTATGATGTTTCCATATTAACTCATTGTAAATCTTGCATGAAACTTTAGGTATTATTGTTTTTGCACTTGAATTTTATGGGCAAAAGATCAAATACAAATAATCTTAACATACTAAACATACAAATTGAAGGAAAACCCAAAAAGACAAGGTGGCATTTTTGTAATTACCACCAACTATCAAAGTTACAACCAAAAATACCTAAAAAAACACAATTTTTTTTTTAACATTTTTTATTAAAAAATCGCTACATTTCGTTAGCAAAAAAAAAAAAAAAAAATTTTTTTTTTTTTTTTTTTTGCTGCTACTAAAAGTAGCGATTTTTTAATAAAAAATGTTAAAAAAATAAAATAAAATAATTTGTGTGTGTGTTTTTTTTTATTTTTTTAGATTTTTTTAGGTTTTTTGGGGGTTTAGTTTTTAGCATTTTAGCTTGGGGGGGGGGGGGGGGGGGGTTAGGTTTTTTTTTTAGGTTTTGGGGGGGGGGGGGGGGGGGTGGTTAGGTTTTTTTAGGTATATTTGTAGAGTAACTTTGATAGTTATTGATAATTACAAAAATGCCACCTTGTCTTTTTGAGTTTTCCTTCAATTTGTATGTTTAGTATGTTAAGATTATTTGTACAAGAACTTTACCCGAATTTTATGTCCCATTATGAATGTATGAAATCTTGTTTTAAAGCATCTTGAATCCAATTTGACAATTGGTTACATGTTAGCAGATCTAAACCAACCACCTGTGAAAAGGAACATCTAAGAACTGACCTCAAAATCCTAAAAAGTAAAAACCAATGTTTTGATAACCTCACGTGTTATCGAACCGCATGCCAGTTAAACCGGATGATGTCATATATAACTTAAGTTTTTAATACAAAACAAAATACAAAACTACTTTTTTGGTGTGGATGTGTAACGTTATTATCATCATACTCAGTAAATCTCACCAATAGCAAAACAAAGGTAGGGTCTGAGGAGGGTAAGATGTAGACAGTCTTACCTCTACCTCGGAGAAATAGAGAGACTGCTTCCAGTGAGACCCCCGGCTTGATAGTAGTTTTGCATCAAGCCTTGGACGTAAGACACATAACACTTAGCAATCGGGATAAAGACCGATTAGTGCATATACCCTTTTGTCTTTCAGTTATCAACGCCACCACATGATGCATGATGAACCGTCATCAGCTTTTAACGTTCTTTTCACGAAATTAGTAAAATAACGTTAAAATTAGTGCATTTTCACTTTTGCCCCCCGATGGCCCACACATATATACATTATATGTGCATACCGCAAGCGGTTGGGAGATGTAACTTGTCGGTCTAAACGAAGACGGGTTTAAGAGTATTCGATAGTACCGACTTTGGTTGTCTAACCAGCTGGTAGTAAGTCTGGTACTAACACCACTGTGAGATGAATGGGTCATCGGACGTAGATTTTTCTAAAGGTCAAGTTTGTGATAATTAATTTGTTAATATTATATTCTTTTAAAAACAAGTTATATAATTGGGTACGTTACTAAATATGTTCCGCAGTTTTCTGCCATCATGGTTTATAAAAAATTGGCAGCTGCCATCAACAAATTGAAACAGTGACCTCTAATATTTTAATAAATATATTCTGTTTTTTATTGACCTGAGGCAAATAATTGTTACAGTATTTTATAGCATGTTCATACCTGCTATTCTAAAAAAACTAATCATGTAACTTATGTAATTTGTTTTATTTTTTCTTCTGATAATTAAACGCTCAAAACACTTATTGTAACTTGTATTAATTGCATCATATCCAAACGTCATAGGAATGTTTTTTTTTCCTAAAAATAAAATCCCACTATCACTTTCGTATAGAGTATCTAAATCCCCATATGCTTTAACTTTTTAGTTAATATATTAAATATAATATGTTTGGGGTTACAGATAATAGGGGAATTTGAATGTAATGATGTTTGTTTGTTTGGTTGTAAATGCTTCAGGAATCACGATACGCGGGGATCCCATCTGTACATTCATTCATTCTCTAACAATTAACAAAACAAAACTACTCTCTACTCTACACGCCAATATCTTTAGTCTTTACTTTTAATATGGTCAACAAATCCATTCTCATTTGTTTTATCCACTATTTTACAACCATATAAATTTATTTAACAACTGGCTTTTATTATTTTAATCATGTTAATTGAGTTCTGGAAGTTTTAGATTATAGGTTCTTTGAAGTTGAACACATGTTTCATCACCCGAATTCGATGTGAGATAAGTATATACGTAAGTGAGGTGTATTCAATATTGTTAGGAGAGCGTTGTTATACTATGGTAATCACATATGTCGTCTGACTTAATCTATGAAAATTATAGAAAATCTTGTAACAAGTACGTATTCAAACTGTTTGAAGGGGTATGGTCCCAAATATCGCGTCAGCACGACCGCGAATGACCATTACCCTCATTAAAAACCCCCAACAGCAATTAACTATCCAGTGTCCGCGTAAGATACACGCGAACACTGCGGTCCAATCTGTCCATTGATGAGAAGGCTTACCTTAAAGACGGAAACTAATGTTACGCATAGCGATGCGGCCTCGCACCGCATCCTATGAACATTTTCGTCACGACAAGGGATCTGGACAAACAGTAACAGTCACTCAACAGGCGATGCGGCACAACACCGCATCCTTCACAAATCATGGATGGAACAACCAATGCGGGAACAACATCAATGACCGCAGGCAGCGATGCGGCCTGGCACCGCATCTTGCCTACAAAGCAAGTGGGTCTGACAACACAGTGCAAGTGGCACTGGGAACAGTCACCTACTAGCCCACGTATGAACAAAAGTCTGACACCACAGCCGGACGTGGCATCACCACAGCATCCGACAGGTCTGACACACCTGCAAATAGCTGTGCGATGTCAGACTAGCTACTCAACTACCCTCCTTCACTCATCGGCTATAAATACTCACCCCAAACCAGGTTTGAGGTATCACTTTCTAACTCTCTCACTACTACTACTATCATACTTTGCTTCCCAAGCAACTTACTGATTCTCACGCCGGAGAGTGGTAACAAGGAGCACCCCCCACCCCATCCTCCTTGTTACGAGTCACGGTTTGTTTCCTTGTGCAGGAAACCCACCACCAGACGATCCAGCCAACGATCCTCGGAAAGAAGGGATTAACCCTCTTGACGAGATCAGTGAGTTAACCCTACCAGGTTAACCATTGTTTCATCATTGGCGCCCACCGCTACTCTTAGCACTTTTTTCCAATCATCCTTTTCTTTCCAAAGATGTCTGATCGTCAAAACAACACTACCGGGGATAACCTAAACCCCACACATCAAGGGCCTACGGGAACCAATCCCCTAGGCCCAAATGCCGAACACATTGGCACATCAGCGCAAGGGGGCGTATCCCTTACGTTTGGACATGATCTGTCACAATACGCTGCTGTCATACCTCCAGGCATGAACCCTCACACCTGGTATGACCAACAAGCGGCCCTTCTGGCCGCAACGTATAACAGAGCTTGTGCAGACGAGCAAGGAGGTATCGGACCTACCCCGATACCGCGTACACCTGCCGGTCGTGTTTTACGATACGACGACAGGACCCCCACACATCCAGCCTCCAGAAGCAGGCAGGAAGACCGCGGCTCCTCATATTGTGATGTCCGCACAATCAATGAGGACGATTCCTCATACGGGTCCCGCCGCAGGGACTCCGTACATAGCCGCTTAGGCTCTCAAGATGAAAGAATGCGGCAGTCTACAATGCGCCGCAACACAAACATTCATAGCCGTTTGGGACCACAGTCCCACCATGAAGGGTATGGCCATACTGATCCTGATGACAGTACATACCGCGGGGAGTCCCATGCCACTAACAGCAGACCAGGAGGACGCGATTATGTTCCTCCCACTCAACCCCGCACTACATACCTCCGCGCTGCAAAGCGCAACCAGGGCAAACCTTACAGGCCGAAATCTGCGGCCGAAAACTCTAAATTTGTCCCAGAGATCGCCAACGCCGATGTCACGACCACAAAATTCCCATTAAACATCGGGAAATACAACGGCTCGACCGACCCAGATGATCACAATAACATCTTCGTCGGTGCTGGGTGTAACGGTCGGTGGGACGAACCTACCTGGTGCCATTTTTTTCCCACAGACCCTAACAGGTCTGGCCAGGGCATGGTTCGATTCTCTCCCACCAGCATCACTGACCTCATTCGAGGACTTGCAACAAAAGTTCCTCGCACACTTCAGCCAACAACGACGCCATGAACGTGATTCAATGGACGTCATGAACATCTGGCGCAGGGACAACGAATCGCTCGACGCATTCGTTGTCCGTTACAATAAAGAAATCCTAGAGATAGGCGACGTTGACAACCAGATGGCACGTAACCATTTCATTGTTGCAGTCAAAGACGAACAAATGGTTATGAACATTTCAGGCGGCAACGGCTTGCCTAAGAGGTGGGAAGATGTCATGGCTAAGGTTAAAACCTATGCCCAAACGCAGCGGTCTCTAAGACCGCACATGTCAAAGGCACAACCCCTGGCGGAAGGCCAGTCTTCCCGACAAGAATCCAAGCGCAACAATAAGCGCAACAGGGACACATGGAATCGCGGCAGCGATCCCAAGGCATATGTCCCCCGGAACAACCAGCCCGACGCAAGGGCTACAATCAACGCCCAACGGGAAAACCGGGCGTCCAAGAAAGAGTCTCGGGACCGCAACTGGACCGAGATCAACCAGTCGCCAAGCGACGTTCTCCTCACGGATGCACAGTTCCTGAGACCGGCCCAACCAATGAAGTCCAAAAAGAATCAGGATCCCGCACTCTGGTGCGAGTATCACAAGGATTCGGGCCACACCACAAACAACTGCATCAATCTCCGACTGGAGATTGAGCGAGCCCTAAAGGAGGGGAAATTGCAACACCTTTTGACAGACGCACAAAAAGCCACAAAGCGCATCACTCCCCACAACGAGGGCACCTCCTCGGGTAAAAGGGCCATGTACGTGGCCTCTACCCACATGATCAATGGAGGGAAAGGAAGACCGCGTAAGGCGGGGAGAAGACCGGACAATGACTGGAAGGACGAGCAAGTCGTCTTTCCAAAAGTCCGAGGCGGACCGCGCGATAGGCGCGCCGTGGTTATCACTGGGCACCTGGCTCACTACTGCACCGAACGATTGTTCATCGATCCGGGCAGTACGTCCGATATTATATACGAGCAGTGCTTCAACCAGTTCGATCAAGAAGACAAAGATCGACTGCAGCCAGCAGACTACCCGCTGGCTGGATTTTCAGGGGAAACCGTGTTCCCCCTGGGACAAATTACTTTCCCTGTGTGCCTCACCAACGGAAGGCACACAAGGACGGAGGAGGTAAACTTCATGGTTTTACCTCACACCTCAAAGTATGACGTGATTCTCGGGAGGGAGTCCCAAGGCGACTTCAACATGATAACATCCGTCCCCCACTCTGCCATCGGTTTTCCAACCGAAACGGGGATCGCGATAATATACGCCCAAAGAGAAGTCATGTCTACAGACGAACTGCGTCCGACAAAGGTAGCAAGGCCTACCCCCAACACCCAACCAGAAAAATGGGTTCTTAATGCAAGACACCCAGAACAAACAGTCACGTTGGGCCATGCCTTGACACCTACTATCAGAGCGCGCCTGAAGCAACTTCTCTTCAGAAACCAAGATATTTTCGCATGGAAACCCGCAGATATGACAGGGGTACCACGTGAAATTGTGCAACACTTCTTGAATACCATGCCAGGTATCAAGCCCGTGATCCAAGGCCAACGCCACCTTGGATCAGCAAAAAACGCGGCGATGGAAGAGCAGATACAGGAACTGCTCTCCGCAGGCATCCTGCGGGAAGTGAAGTACCAGACTTGGCTGTCCAACCCAGTCATGGTAGAAAAACCAAGCAGGGGCTGGCGCATGTGTGTCGATTACAAAGACCTCAATAAGGCCTGCCCCAAGGATTGTTACGCGCTTCCAGAGATCGACGAAAAGGTCGATAACCTCGCACCATTTCGATGGAAGTGCTTCCTCGATTGTTATAAAGGCTATCACCAAGTACAAATGGCAATCGACGATGAAGACAAAACGGCATTCCGCACTCCTATCGGGAATTACTGCTACACCAAAATGCCGTTCGGGCTGCGCAACGCGGGCGCAACCTATCAAAAATTGATGAACGACACCTTTCGCGGTCAAATCAGCAAAAGTGTCGAAATCTACATGGACGACCTGGTCGTCATGAGCATGGAGGAAAACACCATGCTCGACGACATCGAAAGAACATTCCAAACTCTGCGAAGCGTTAACATGAAGCTCAACCCAGGGAAATGCTCGTTTGGAATGGAAGAAGGTAAATTCCTTGGATTCATCGTAACCAAAGATGGATTCAAGGTGAACCCGGAAAAAGTTCAGGCGATTGAGCGCATGCCATCGCCTTCTACGATGAAAGAAATGCAGCGACTAGCCGGTAGGCTAGCCGCGCTCAATAGATTCTTAGCCAACCATGCAGCTAAGTCCTACCCTTTCATCAAGACCCTGCGGAGCTGTCTAAAAAAGGAACAATTCCAATGGACTGCAGAGGCCGAAAAAGCTTTCCGGGAAATGAAAGAGTGTTTGATCCAACTCCCAACTTTAACCGCACCACGAAAAGATGAGCCACTTATCTTATACCTGTCTGCCGCGGACAACGCGGTAGGCGCGGTACTTATAGTGGAGCGGGAAGGAGTCCAAACACCCATCTACTACATCAGCAAAATGCTCAACGACCCAGAGACAAGGTACTCCATCATGGAAAAATTGGTACTGGCACTAGTGCACGCATCAAGACGTTTACGACGTTACTTTGCAAACCACGTCATCACAGTGTTAACCAATTATAGGATCGGCCCGATCCTATCCAAACCCGACATCTCTGGGAGGTTAGCAAAATGGGCAATCGAGCTGGGCGCGCTTTCACTAAACTATAAGCCGCGCCCCGCAATTAAAGGCCAGGTCTTGGCTGACTTCGTCGCTGAAATACCAGCGAACCGCATCCAAGAATGCGAAGAAGAACAAAACCCTGCGTCACAACCATCATCCACAGAAACCTGGGCACTGTTTACAGATGGTGCATCCAACGAAGATGGTTCTGGCGCAGGTTTACGACTTGTCAGTCCCGATGGCCAAGAGCTAACCTACGCAATACGCCTCGATTTCGAAAGTACAAATAACAAAGCAGAGTATGAGGCTCTACTGGCAGGGTTGCGGTTAGCAATTAAACTCGACGTCAAACATTTGGAAGCACACGTCGATTCACTACTAGTTGCAGGGCAGATACGTGGTGACTATACCGCAAAAGGGGATACCATGATCCTCTATCTCGAACAAGCACTGCAACTGAAGTCAAAGTTTACCTCCTTCAATATTCGCCACATCAACAGGAGTGAAAATAAACCAGCGGACGCACTATCAAAACTTGCGTCCACCAGCTTCCAACACCTGGCAAAAGAGGTACGTATCGAAGTACTGCAAAATCCTTCAATACCCCTGCGCCAAGTCAATGTCATCCAATACGGTACAACATCCTGGATGACACCGCTCATCGCATACTTACAATCAGGGGTTACCCCCGAAAGCAAGGCAGAGGCACGCAAATTGCAACACAAAGCGTGTCATTACCAAATGGTAGACGGTATCTTATACCGAAAATCATACCTGGGGCCACTCCTACGATGCGTCAACCCCCAAGATGCCACATACCTTATCAAAGAAATTCACGAGGGCATATGCGGCATTCACGCAGGACCACGCATGGTGGTGGCCAAAATCATGAACGCCGGCTACTATTGGCCGGGCATGCACCTGGATGCAGTCACAGTCCTACGCAAGTGTTTCAATTGTCAGCGACATGCTCCCAAGACCTTGCGTCCCAAGAACAACTTGATCCCCGTCACCACCGCATGGCCATTCCAAAAATGGGCAATCGATGTGGTGGGACCATTTCCAGACGCACCAGGAGCAGTGAAATTTATCATAGTAGCTGTTGATTACTTTACAAAATGGGTAGAAGCAAAGCCACTTGCATCAACCACCGCTATGATAACAAGGAAATTCGTATGGGAACATATCATCTGCCGTTTCGGTCTACCAATGTGTATCGTCACCGACAACGGTACCAACTTCGCTGCCGACGACTTTCAAAAATGGCTAAAAGAGCTCAATATTGAACACATATTCTCGTCAGTGGCGCATCCGCAAGGGAACGGCCAAGTCGAGAGTATCAATAAAAGCTTAGTCGAAGGCATCAAAGCACGGTTGGGAACAGCCAGACGCGGCTGGGTTGATGAACTCCCAAGTATCCTATGGGCTCACAGGACAAGCCCAAAAACAAGCAACGGCGAGACCCCCTTCAGCCTAGTCTACGGTACTGAAGCGGTGATTCCCGCGGAAGTAGGCCTCCCCTCACCTAGAATGTTGGCCATCAACAAGATGGACAACGATGAGGAACGCAGGGTTGACTTAGACCTCTTAGAAGAAAGGCGCGAAAACGCTGCCATCAACGAAGCCAAGTACAAAACTAAGTTGGAAAAGTACTACAATACACGCGTTCGCATTTGTACTTTCAACCCTGGAGACTACGTCCTTCGTGACAACGAAGCATCTAACGCAGAACGCCCAGGGAAACTTGCCCCCAAGTGGGAAGGACCATACCTCATCCAAGAGGTCCTGGGAAAAGGCGCGTATAAACTACAAACATTAGAAGGTGAAACTATCGCACGCACATGGAACGCACAGCAACTTCGACGCTGTTATATGTAAGCCATGTTTACTGCATGTAATCTATTGGGCTGCAGGCCATTTGCAAATAAATAAATAGACGATTCAATGCAATATTGTTTATTTATTTCTATTACAAATGCGTGTTACACTCTGAGGTATACACAAAAACAGATTAGCAAAATCTTCATTCGTGATACCCACACAGAATGGTAACCACACGCAACTATTGTAATAGGCCAGCAATGGCAAAACTATTTAGCCAGAAACAAATCTTTATACTTGCATATCACCTAGATATGCAAAAAGCAATTACAGATTCAGTATTACTCACAGTAATACTAAACGCGTACAAATTCAAACTTGCAAGTACTAAAAACACTTGTAAAAATTAAAACAACAATTCCTTATATGCAAAAAATTCCTACACCTGCGCGGTGCGCAAGGACTTTACATAAAGTTTTGTAACGGTTACATAAGGGACCAAAAAAGGCACGCAGGCCAAATCTAATCTTCCTTTGTGCCACTGGGGCCCGCACCATCCGTGCCCTCCGCGCCCTCAACACCTGGTTTTTCCTCATCGTCATCTTCATCAGCGTATAAGACGCGCAAGCGGTCCACATAATCCTCCGCCTCAAGACACTTTTCAAGTTCTTCAAGGTCTGTGAGGGTTGTATCATTAAACTCCTGAACCGCAGCAGCAAGAAGCGCTTCAGTATCCACGCCATGAAACCCAGACCGCTCATCAACAAGCTCGCCACTCGCTGCAAGGTTCAAATGACTAATACAACGGTTGTAGCCAGCCTTGAAACCAGCATCCCGGGCACGATCCCTGATCTCGTTAATACCTGCTACGGTCTCGGGTGCGTCAAGAATGGCAGTAACAATCTGGGAAACAGGAATACAATGGTTAGCAAAGGCAAACCTACAGCAAAAATAACAAGGCAACGGATACTTACATGCCCGATCCCGTGAATACGCATCCATTCATGATCAGCCTTGAGCAACGCAAGTGAAGAAGCGTGGCTATCTCTAGCCTCTTCAGCCTCTCTTGCCCGCACTTCAGCTTCAGCAGCACGGGCAGAGACTTCTTCAATAGCGGCCCCCCGGGTCTGCACTTCAGCCTTTTAAAACAAGGAATCAGAAGTATGCAAAAAGATTCAACAAACTTATGTAACACATTTTCCAAAGTTAGGGAAAACTTACCTGAAGGTCCAAGATAGTTTTGCTTAACCTGCTGCGGTCAACATTTGCCCCTTCAAGAGCTTTTGCAGCACGAGCTTCCGCCTCCTTGGCCTCTTCCAGAGCCTTGGTAAGACGAACCCCTGCTTCCTTGGCCCCTTGGGCAGCCGCAACAGCCTCAGCTTTCTCTTTAGCCAATGCAGAAACTGCTGCCTTGGCATTAATAAGCTCCTGACGAACATGAAAGAGAGTTTCATTCTGTTTACCCCAAGATTCTTTCCAAGTCTTGCGTTCATCAGATAGTGTCTTGCGCTCATTAGAAAGAGTTTCTTTCCAACGCTTACGCTCATCAGACAGCAGTTTTGCAAGAGTACGAACCTGTTTAAGCTCAGCAGTTGCAGCCCATTCTTCAGTCTGCTTATGCTTCTCAAACGCAGCTCTATCCCTCTCAAGCTGCTCTCTATCCCTCTCAAGCTGCGTTGCACCCTCACGTGCAGCCTTCACCAACTCTTCGGCCTCGGCCCGTAAACGCGCATTCTCCTCCCCCTCGCGCCCCAGCACCTTGCACTTCTCCATCAGTGCATTCGCCATTATGGAGCCCCCCACAAGCATGGAGGAGAGTTGGTTCATCTGGACCTCAGTCGGTAAAGAACGGGCCCGGTTTACCTCAAAAGGGGTGCCCAAACCATTCAAAACCTCCCTACAAGCGGAGGGGTCAACGGTAATATCATCCCCTTGCAATACGGCCCACGGGGGGCGGTGATAGGCCGTAGCCCGCGCTTCTGTGTAGGAGCGGTAATAATACTCCAATTCAGTCTCGTCAGGCTGAATAGGAGTCTCTACAAAACCCGCACCACCAGAAGCAGAACCGGAAGCCTTCTCAGCAACAGGAGACTTCGGCTTTCCGCCATAACCAAACTTCAAATCCATATCAACAGTATCCTCTGGGGTGATAACATTATCACTCGAATCAACCGTGTCATGGATTTGAGCCGCAGGACCTTTTCCAGTATCCACCGCCCGCACAGAGGCTTCAGGAGTAACAACCTTATGAACCCCCGCACCCGCAGCAGTGTCGTGCGGGGGAGGGGGAGGAGGAGCATCAAAGTCGAAGAACCCTTCATCTTGAGGCTCTGAAATCAACACAGAAATACTTTACAGAACAAGTATAAACACGAAATATTTGTTAGCCATACGTTACATACCAGACACAACCGCAGGCTGGCTTGGTATGACAAAAGGCTTGCGCCTGGTCTGAATCTTTGGTTTCTTTCTCCCACCAGCATCACCAACTTCACCCGTTTTCCTCTTCTTCTCGCCACCTGGTTTGGAACTCGCAGTGGTTCCCCCTGTGGCCGCACCAGCACCTGGAACACCCAAGCCCTCAAGGGTGTCAGATACTACCACGTAATCGGTATATCCGCGGAAATGAGAACAAGAGATACCTGCTGTTTGCTTCACCAAAGGCGGAACAACAGAAACAGGTTTCTTCACACCGCGACCCCGCCCAGGTTTGTCCACTGGTTTTTTCTCCGCATGTTTCTTGGGGGCGCCCTTTGGCTCAAATTTACCAAGGTCCCCAAGTGTACCTGCGTATAGAATATCAGCAACAAACCTAGTAAAGCAATAAAGATTATGAGTTATTACCTTTGCCCTGCGGCAGGGGTGCAGTCATCACCGCACGTGAAGCAATGCGGAAGAGAGGGACAATCGTCAAGTTAAAACCTTTACCGTCCGCAGTCGGAATAAGATCAACTTTGCCAGTAAAAGTTGGATCAAATATCTTCCACACTTCCACAATTTCTGATAATACATGTCCAAATTAATAACAAACACGGGAATAAAAAAACCGCAAAAGGGTGGCAACACTTACCACCAGTTTTCTCCCGCACCACAGGCGTAAAATTCCTCTTAGGCCGGGTCAACATCATCCGCAGCACCCACAACTCATTGTTGGTCAGCTGCCTATGCTCAATAGATCTCAGCTTTGAGAACCACTCCGCAGTCTCTGCGGTAGGCATAGCAATATCCTCCGTAGGGATAGGATCATTGACGTTCCGCATATTCATGTCCACAACAACTGCGGCAGCTTTAACGTAGAAGAACTTACACTTCCACTTCGTAATACCCTTCGGAGGGGTCATCAACTTGATGCTTCCATACCGTTCTCTAAAGGAAAAGAAACCGGTGTTCACCGTCAACTGGTAAAACCCCCGGAAGTTTTCAACGGTAACCGGCAGACCAAGAGCTCGAAAAGTTGATTCAAAATGTCTAATACGGATCATCCCAAAAGGACTCATCTGGGAGATATGGATCTTGTAATATTCCAAGACCTGAGCAACAAAAATTGTTAATGGTAAACGAAGGTTACCATCAGTAAAACACTCCGCCCACATGGTGATGTAACCGGCCGGAGCACTGGCACCAGTATCACCAGGTTGGGGATATTCCGCCCCAAACTCGTGAGGCATCTCAATCTTGGCCATCAGTTGGTCGAATAAAGCTTTCGACCACCTCAATGGTGGTAGACCACCACCTGGAACACTGCCACCATCATCTTCTTCTTCTCCGGCCACCGGAGAAGATGCTTCAGGGTTTTCACCCTCCACATTATGTGGGTTAGATGGATCCGCCATCAGAAAATATGTAGAACAGAAGTTTCGAGTGGAAGAAAAAACTCAGAAAACTCAAAAGATTGCCGGAATAAAAGACATATTGATCGGAGAAGACGAAGAGAATGCTCTCTCTATCAACGGAGATTTTACGAAAATTTTGAACAGTGAGGAGAAACCAAACGGTTCCCCCTTTATATACTCATCGCAATAAATGCGATACAGTAACCGCCTCAACACGTTCAAAAATAGGCAAGTTACAAGGCGACACGTGGTCAGCGACCTTTCCGCTGACGGTTATCACGCGCGCGTGGCCGTCCACGCGCCTGACAACGAAGACTTTTTCACTTCCTGATACAGTGCAGTTATGACCTCGGTCAGTGTAAACGTCTTTTCAAATCAGCACATGTCAGGATCTTACCAACTTCAACAACCCACACGTGCAAGCGTGACGTAAGCAACAGAAAGCGACAACCTTATCCAAACACAAGCGGCATGCGGTTCCTCTGGTTTACCGCACCATAACCCATACCGCATGTCGTTTTTTACATACCCCTCAAAAAAGGCAAAAATATATATCTTTAAATTATATAAAGGGGTATAAGTCATAAACCGCACATATCCACGAGCACACGCGGAATATGCGGAGATGACGCACACCAACCCGCACAGGTGTGTCAGATACTCAGAACCAGCACGGTTCTTTGGACTGCGAAAACCGCTTCTCAAGACGCGGTAAATCGCGCCCCATGGAAGCTTCTTCAAGCTTCAAAACCCTCGTTTCCGGTTCACAACCACAGAGGGAACGCAAACAGCTTCTCCTTAAGGAACAGGACAAGTATGCTGAACAACCGCACATCAGCAACCCTGTCCCCTGAACCTTCAAGAGCCACATCCAGGCTACAAGACTTCTAGAAGCGAGTTCTTTGAAGCAAACCGCAACCATTCCTACGTAGTTACTACAAACCGCAACTATGCGAACGGTAGCTACGGAAGAGCCACAACTAAGCCATCACGCAGAAGAGCAGAGCTATTTCAAGAAAAACTGTTTTCCAAATAAACGTAAAGGAAAGTGGCTACAAAACGAATGCGAAAGAGTTTCAACCAACTTCCCAAGTATCTAAAACGATCTCTTCCGGCAACGCCACTTACAGGGAAACTGCTTTCCACCAAAGCGTGAAGGAAAGTGGCTCCAGAACAGCGGTAACAAGTCTGCCTATGACTAGTTACCCACCTATGGACCGCATAGAATAAACAATGGTGGGCACAACCCTGCCTATGATCATGTTTATTTGCCCATAGTCCAGATTCACATTGTTCGACCAAACACGGCCAACAATGACGCAACTACCCCACGATCCTCAAAGAAACATGGCAAACAAGGTTCGGCAACGAGGTAACCGCAAAGAACGAACGGTTACCAAAAAGCTACACCTCTGAGGATGTGCGGTTACTTGAGAGATAAACCGCAAAAGACGTGCGGTTACTAGAAAGCTTAACTGGAGAACACGAACACCCCACAAAACAGGGATCATCGTTACATGTCCAGTTGCTGAACATAGAGCTTGAGCAAAGTACTTACAACTTTGCACCAACTGACGCAGAGATTCCAACTACACTGAAGAAGACATCTTCAGTCACGATCTCAAAGGTTGGTTCGAAATCTGCTAATACCTTCAGTCACCATCTCAAAGGCTGGTCCGAAACACCAACAGGTGGCTGATGACATCAGCAAAACGTAGACAGAGTCAAGTTTTTGGCTGAGAATTCCGCATCAGACGGAACTTGCTCACCATGCACCCTTCTCAAAGGAAGAAACAATCCACTAGAAAGGGCCTACTACTTAAAGAAGATGCCATCTGCATGGCATAATCTTAACCTTCTAGACAACATAGTCCAGTATCCCTCCCACACGCGACTCGCATACGGAAGGAACACTAGACTGGGGGGACTTGAAGGGGTATGGTCCCAAATATCGCGTCAGCACGACCGCGAATGACCATTACCCTCATTAAAAACCCCCAACAGCAATTAACTATCCAGTGTCCGCGTAAGATACACGCGAACACTGCGGTCCAATCTGTCCATTGATGAGAAGGCTTACCTTAAAGATGGAAACTAATGTTACGCATAGCGATGCGGCCTCGCACCGCATCCTATGAACATTTTCGTCACGACAAGGGATCTGGACAAACAGTAACAGTCACTCAACAGGCGATGCGGCACAACACCGCATCCCTCACAAATCATGGATGGAACAACCAATGCAGGAACAACATCAATGACCGCAGGCAGCGATGCGGCCTGGCACCGCATCTTGCCTACAAAGCAAGTGGGTCTGACAACACAGTGCAAGTGGCACTGGGAACAGTCACCTACTAGCCCACGTATGAACAAAAGTCTGACACCACAGCCGGACGTGGCATCACCACAGCATCCGACAGGTCTGACACACCTGCAAATAGCTGTGCGATGTCAGACTAGCTACTCAACTACCCTCCTTCACTCATCGGCTATAAATACTCACCCCAAACCAGGTTTGAGGTATCACTTTCTAACTCTCTCACTACTACTACTATCATACTTTGCTTCCCAAGCAACTTACTGATTCTCACGCCGGAGAGTGGTAACAAGGAGCACCCCCCACCCCATCCTCCTTGTTACGAGTCACGGTTTGTTTCCTTGTGCAGGAAACCCACCACCAGACGATCCAGCCAACGATCCTCGGAAAGAAGGGATTAACCCTCTTGACGAGATCAGTGAGTTAACCCTACCAGGTTAACCATTGTTTCATCACTGTTGTATCGAGAAGTGGATGTGACATGCTAATATGCTATGTTTAATGTTTGATGGAATATCTTTTGGTTATGGTTCAAATCAATATTTGTTTAGAAAGTTTAGTTTGGTTTAGTTCAGATGTGACCCAAATAGGAAAATAAGTCGGATTTTATGATAAGGTGAGGTTTTTGAAAGATTAAAGTTACAATTTTTTTTTTTCTAGTTTTCGTTGATATTTTTGTATAAAAAGTGACATTAGAATTTTTTTTTCTGGATCCGACGCTCCACCCACACAAAATACACACACATGATGGTGCATTACAACATTTTTTGTCTTTTGAATTATTATTATTATTATTATTATTAGTATTGTATACCTAATTTCATAAATAACGTCCTATTTTGATATTTGATACTGCCTACTGTAGTAATTGTCGACCGTTTCTCACCAAACATGGAAAAATACTTAGATTGCATTATATATTTATTTAACAACTGGCTTTTATTATACATTACTTAAATCATGTAAATTAGTTTTTAGATTATGGCTTCTGTAAACACATGTTTCATCACCCAACTCCGATGTGAGATAAGTATACACGAGTAACGCGTATATTTTATCTGTTAGGAGAGCGTTATGCCGTTATGTTATGATAGTTACAATTGTCGTTTGACTTAACATGAGACAATTAAAGAAAATATTGTGTAACAAGTATGGATTCAAACCATTGTACCATTTTACAGGACATAGATATGACATGCTATATTTTGTGCATGGTACATCTTTGTCTATGGTTGAGATACTTTAGTTTTGGACAACAAAATGAGTTATGTTTGAATCATCGATCATTGATCCAAAAGTTTGATTTCGACTAGCGTCGATTCAAATGATAAGGTTAGCTTTTAGAAAGATTAAAATTAAAACCTTTTCCCTCTTTTTTTTTTAGTTTTTGTTGCTATTTTTCGATAAGCAATTAAACGTGATATTGGTATTATTTTTTTCCAGATCCAACACTCAACCTCACAAAATACACACAAGTCACAAGAATACAAGATGGGTGCACGGTAGCATTTTCTGCTTTTTAAAATGTTAGAATTATACAATTTATACTTATAACTTATATATACTCTTATTATTATTATAATACCTAATTTCATATGCACAACTGTAATAATTGTCATCCGTTTACTCACCGAACCTATAAAAATAATTAAAAATGTTTTTTTTCTAATAAATAATTAAATATACAATAATCAATACTTTTGTTAATTGAATTATTTTTTCAGGTGAAAGATGACCAAAAAAATATATTACAATCTTTAATGATAAAACTTGCACAGCAAGTGTCATGCTAACCAATGTGAAACAAGATAAACAGTTAAACACACACTAACAACATTAGACTTTCTCTATGAAATATATATTCATTCAATAAACAAACATTATACAAAAAAAAAAAAAATGTTACAAATATAAAATATTACCATAAGCCACATTGGCGACAAGTTGAGTAGAAACATTACATAAACCATCAAACTTTTATCAAAAGCTTAAAGCAAAGCAAACAACCCAAAAGCTTCCTCAAAACCCTCTTTTCTCTTACCTAAAAAACAACCTCAACGGAACATATGGATACCGACGGTGAACAAACACCAAGATCCCCATTTTGGATACAAAGCACCACCAACGTCCGCCGTGTGGACCTCTACCGCCGCCGTGCCTCCTCCCTCATCTTCAACTCCGGCGTCCTCATCATCCTCCTACTCTTATTCGCCATTTTATCCATTTTTTTCATCATCCCATCACTCATTTCTTTCACATCTCACTTTTTAAAACCAAATTTGGTTAAAAAAAGTTGGGACTCTATTAATCTTGTACTAGTTTTATTCGCTTTAGCATTCGGCTTCCTTAGTAGAAACATTAATACTACTAATAACAATATTAATAATTCTAGATTTGAAAATGGGTTTAACCGGAGTAGATCCGATTTGTCATCCGGAGCCCCGGTTTCAAGCCCCATGGTGTCAACACCAAATCATTGGTATGATTTTCCTGAACAACCGATTAGTGGGTTGAGAAGACACCGGAGTACTAGCTCTTACCCTGATCTCCGGGAGCTGTCTCCGCCGTGGAACCACCGTGGTGAATCTCCTTGGCGGTTTTCCGATGATACCCATTTGAATAATAATAATCATAGGGGGGTTGTGAACTATGATCGGTATTATTTTAGACGAGAATATGATATGGGTGTTAAAGATTTTGATGGGGTGGTGGATCTTGTTAAAGAAGATTCAATTGCTACGCCGTCACAGCCGCCGGTTGTTGAAAATGAATCTTATTCTCATTCTCCTCCGCCGCCACAGCCGCCGTCTCCTCCGCAACAGCCGTCGGATGTGATTAGAACTTATCATAGTGTTGGTGTTGATGACGGAGATAAAGGTGAAAGCATGGAGTTTGATAAAGTTTTGTTGCCGGAAAAGGAAAATGAGTCGCCGGAAAATCAAGATTCTGATGTAAAAGCAGAAATTGAGATCAGAAAAAAGGGAAAAAGAGAACGAAGAGAACGGAGAAGGGCAAGAAGCTCAGAACCCAGAAAAATGGTGTCGGAAAGTAACGATCTTGCACCGGAACCATGGTCTCCGCCGCCGATCTCGCCGGAATTTCAAGATTCCGACAGAAAAACCGGCAAAGAACGGAAAAGAACCGGAGCTAATGCAACTAAAGAGTTTTTCACAAGTTTTTATCAGAAAAAGAAGAAAAAGAGACAAAGGCAAAGAAGTGTGGACAATTTAGACATTCTTTTACACCACCCACAACCACCAGTAAAATTTCAGCTGCCACCGCCGTCTCCGCCGCCCCCGCCGCCGCCACCACCACCACCATCAATCCTCAACAACTTATTCACATCCAAAAAAGATAGGCGGAAAAAGACTTCATCATCAACACCCCCTGCTCCTCCGCCGCCTCCGCCTAAGACGGCGGCGCGTGCACCAAAACCCGCGGCGGCGCGTGTACCAAAACCCACCACCATCACCAGAGTGGCACCTTTTGTTACGGATAAGCCTCGAGCGCCGGTAAAGATGAAGTATTTTAACAGCATTGATGACAGCTCTAGTGGCGGAGAATCTCCGATGAGAGGGATTCCGCCGCCGCCGCCAATGCCACCGTTTAAAATGCCGGATTGGAAGTTTGCAGTGGAAGGTGATTATGTTAGGGTTCAGAGCACATTGAGCTCCGGCAGCTTGTCACCCGACGGAGATGAAGCACAGTCGCCGTCTTCCGCCGTAGCGTCGCCGGTGTTCTGCCCCAGCCCGGATGTGAACACAAAAGCTGATAAGTTTATTGAAAGGTTTCGGGCCGGGTTGAAGCTTGAGAAAATCAATTCATTTAACCAAAATCAGGGGAACAGAATGTCTAATCTTGGGCCTGGCCCAGGCCCAAGTCGGAGTTATCGGTTATAAATATCTTTATATGTTTTTTTTTTGTTTTTTGTTTTTTTTTTTTGTGTTTGGATTGTTATTATTATTTTTTTAAATGTTGGTAGCGTGGGTATTGAGATGACAGTTAAGATTTTGTTGGGTATTGGATTTGGGTGGTGAGAGCATGTGATTTCTGTTTTTTTTTTCTTTTTTCTTTTTCAAATTTTGGGGTTGTTTTTAGGCTGTCTTTAAGCTTGAAAGGGGATTGAAAGGAAGTTACGAGTCACTTGTTAGTTTGTATTTTAGTAATTTTTGTAGTATAAATAAATTATTATGTGTAAAACACGGGTTGTGTTATTTGTACATCTTAATGAGAAGATTTATTAAAGTATCAATGGATTAGGTAAATCACAAGTTGCTTTATTTTACATTTAACAAGAAGAAAAAGAGTTGTTACAGACATGATTGTTTCATCATTTCAATATTTAGGTACACTTACCATCATTTCATCATACCAACTTAACGTGGGGGTTGCTGATTTATCATTTCTCATAGTGGCGGTAACCACTTGGAAAGCGATAATAAGCTGCTGATTTGTGGGATCAAAAGTTAGGGGCTGTTTGGTAGCCTCTTAATGACCATTCAGATGCTACATCTTAATGGTTTAAAACATCTGAATGAATAAGAGGTAACCTCAAGTCTGAATGGTAAATCATCACATGTCACATTTTTCTACCTTCTCATTGGTAAAATTCTTAGTGGTTTCATTAAGAGGTAGCCTCTTAATGACCATTCAGAGGCTACCAAACAGCCCCTTAATCATTTTTCTAACGAAAGGGGATAATGGACCCTGTATAAATGAGTTGAGCAATTCAAAAGTTATTCGAGATTTGTTTGTTAACAGCATAATATGGAACAGGTTTAAACAAGCTTAAGGCGACCTTAAGCCCGAGTTTCATACACCAGCCTATTACGTATATATGACACTTTTATGACTTAAGCCCGAGTTTCATACACCAAACTTAATCAGACTCTAAACAAGCCTATTACCTATATATGACACTTTATGACCATTTTATCTTGTTAAAATAAAAAAACAAACATAATTTAAGAAACTATAAACAACCTTAGCCTCTTGTTCCCTATTATCTCAAACAGATCCGACAACGGTCTTTCCACCCCCACAGAGCTCTAGCACATCGTTCTTCTCCGATTAATCCGGCTCTGTTGCCCTTACCTCCAACCACTACAGTTGTCTTAACCACCACACAGCGACGAAACACAAACACACACATAATGCATCCAAACATCTACAGTGGTCACATGCATTACTCGTGAACCAACAATGGTGACCATAGACTCGATATCAGGAAAGAAAAAAACCAAACTTGTAATATGAACTTAGTAATAGCTCAAAACTTCTAAAATTACTCATAAAACAAACTCGATCCGCATCAATTTCAATGAGTTGATCAAGTGCTCACAGAGCTTAGTCCGGCTTGAAACGTTTACTTCACCTCTGTGTGGCACCTGTCAATATGAAATTAATAATGCAACTGATTTTGCTAGTTAACAAAGTAACATGAATGTAGTATAATACGAAATTCTTTAGTTGAATCAAACAAACATGATCTGCTGACTAATTATACACCAACTGAGATCAAATTCACGCATAATCAGGCTTAAGCAACCAACATCACTTTTCACAAGCAAGTTAACAGTTAACAACACGGTATTTATATCAACACAGTAATTATCATGGTCGAGCTCTCTTGTTGCTGCAGGACGGACACTTGTATTGCTTGATATGCTCGGCTCTTGCTGGTGTGATTTTTACGCATTTGCCATGGAACCATTTCTCACATATATCACAACATATCCAGAATTCATCCGATGCATAATTCTCCCCACATGACCCACATAAAGTTTCACCATGTTCGTCATCCTCGTCTTCTTCATCTTCATCCTCATCATCTAAGCCTTCTTCTTCTGCTGGCAGTGGCTACACGAAACAAGGAACATTTAGTAAGGAGGACAAAATTGTGGATATATTGACTGGTTTATAGTAATAGTACCTTTGCGTTTGCTTTGGATTTGGTGCTGCTGTGATTCGAAACTGACGATTTCTCCTTTGGGTTGTTCTTTGCAGTACCGTTTACAACTTCAAATATTGTTGGGAGATCATTTATCATATTGAAAAGTCGTTTCCTGTGATATGGAATGAAAAAGGCAGTCAAAATGGAACATAACATGTAAGGTTTTGTTTGCACAGCTCATATTAGAATTGGTTATCTCTCTCTCTCTCTCTCTCTCTCTCTTAATATAGATATGCATAGGGCTGTAAATGAACTGAACGTTCAGCGAACAGTTCGTAAACCGTTCGGTGGGAAGTTCGTTTATGTCCGTTCGTTTGATAAATGAACAAACACAAACAAGAAATTCCGTTCGATAAGTTAAACAAACGAACATGAACAGAGGTTGTGTTCATTCGTTTATGTTCGTGAACGTTTGGTAATGTGTAATATTTTTATTTTATTGATTTTAGTTTTAAAAAATTTGAAACCATAGTTATACTATACGCCTCTGCCCTCATTAGACCATTTCAATTTCAGTTTGTGTTAAGCACTTATTTTTTTTTTGGTAGATTATTTGTAATCTTTCTGATAAAAATGCAGATTTTATTTTAAAACGAATATACAACGTTCTTTTGTGTTCATTTATGTTCATGAACAGTTGTTTGTGTTCGTTTATGTTCGATAAGTGTTCATAAATAGTTCATGAACATGTTCATTCCTTAATGAACAAACACGAACAAGGCCTTGTTCGTGTTCATTCGGTTCGTTTACAACCCTAGATATACATACGTATTATAGTAAATTTTGGAAAAGGAAAAATAATTTAACTAAACTCAGAATCATTTGGAAAAGATGTCTGTTACTGAACATTACAGAAAACATACTCAGGTTCTGCTGTAAGTTTTCATAACATTCCAAATTGGGATGTAAAAAAGAGAAATTACAGTATTAAAGGATCAAAAGTTTATAATCAACGACTCCCAGTGAGATACCAAAAAGTTAACTGTAATTTTGAAAATGACGTTTGTATGAGTTAAGATTTGTGATTTACCTGTCGGATTTGTCAAAACCGAATCGAGCACCAAAATAGAAGGAAACAGCAAGCAACCAAGCATCACTATGAACAGCAACTAAAGATAACCAGTCTTTCTCTTGCATTCCATCTCTCGCAAAATTTATTCCCAGCGCGGGTTCTGGCAGTTCGGGAGGCACCTCTTCAGCAGGCAAATTCACTTCCCATTGCTCACTTGGAAATCCGTACAGACACAAATTCTCCTTTTCTGTACACCCCAACACACACAGACACACTCTTTCACGTCAGTAGTAAAATAAACATTAAGGTATCATAAAGTAAACAGCACGTATTTGATATTTATACACATGACAAAATAGGCAGGTCGGGTAACGGCTCGGTTGTGTTGACCCGAGATACTTTTTCCCAGAATTATTATTTTTTTTCTTTTTTGTAAGTATTTAGTGTATCAACGCATTACGAAATATGTCATTTAAAAATAAAATAGCTTTCTAACTAAAAGTGATTCATGAAGTCTAATGCGTTAAAAATGCACTTCGGATGCTTTTTTAACTGTTTTATTCTAAGCAATGTATATGTTAGGATTTAGATCACACACACACACGATCAATAAACGAAAGCAATAAGAAAAGTAGACACAGGATTTACGTGGTTCGGTCACAGTGTGTAACCTACGTCCACGGGGGCAACTAGGGTTTGTATTTTATTGAGTGATAATGATTACAAGTACAAGAGATATATTTATAGGCTAGAATTAGGGTCCCTTGCTAAACAAGTAACTAAACATCTGGGCCTAAAATACTTTAAAGCCATTAGGGTTAGGGCCGGCCGAACCCTTTCCCTTCTTCTCTCTAATTCTTGGCTAGCCTTAATGGGCTGGGCTGAAGACAACATCTCCAACAATCTCCCACTTGGTGTCTTCAGACCTCGAACTGCACCATCTCTTCTGTACTTCTGTAAATGAAAATCCCCCTTGATCTTCAAAACTCCCTAGTTACCCCGCCTTCTCAGCATTATTCCTGAAGGCCAGCTGAAGCTATGCATAGCTTCAGCTTATCCAGCACCACAACCTTGGTAAACATATCTGCTGGATTCTTAACACCTGGGACATTCTTCAAACTGATTGATCCTTCATTGATCAATCCTCTGACAAAATGATACCTCATCCCTATGTGCTTCGTCTTCCCATGATAAACAGGATTCTTTGCAAGTTTCATTGCACTTTCATTGTCACAATACAGCGGGTAGTCAGCTTGATTCTTCCCTAACTCTTTCAGAAAAGCTTTCAACCATACTAGTTCTTTACTGTCCTCAGTTGCTGCCATGTATTCAGCTTCTGTAGTAGATAAAGCCACACTTTTCTGAAGTCTGGACATCCAACTCACTGCTGTTCCTCCCACTGTAAAGACATATCCTGTAGTGCTTTTAAATGTCTCTTTACAGCCACCCAAGTCAGCATCTGTATAACCTTTGAGAACCACATTCTTTCCTTTAAAACACAACCCCATCTTTGACGTACCTTTCAAATAACGAAGCACCCATTTAACTGCTTCCCAGTGTTCTCTTCCCGGATTTGACATAAAGCGACTGACAACTCCAACTGCGTGTGCTATGTCAGGTCTCGTGCATATCATAGCATACATTAGACTTCCTACAGCAGATGCATATGGAACTCTAGCCATATCAGCTTTTTCTTCTTCTGTTTTGGGACACTGATCTTTAGTAAGCTTGAGGTGACTTCCTAAAGGCGTGTTTCTAGGCTTGGTCTTCTCACTGTTCATACCAAATCTCTCTAACACTTTCCCGATGTACTTCTCCTGGGATAGTGTCACTGAGCCATCTTTCTTGCTTCTGGTTATACTCATCCCGAGTATCTGTCTGGCTGGACCCAAATCCTTCATCTCGAATTCTTTGGACATTTGCTTCTTTAACCTGCTTATTTCTTTCATATCAGAACCTGCAATTAACATATCGTCAACGTAAAGTAACAATATGATATAAGAGTTGCTGAACTTCTTCAAATAGCAGCAATGGTCCATCTGACATCTCTTGTACCCTGACCTCTCCATGAAGTTATCAAACTTCATGTACCACTGTCTGGGTGCCTGTTTAAGACCATACAAACTCTTCTTCAATTTGCAGACCCAGTTCTCTTTCCCAACAACCTTGAATCCCTCAGGTTGTGCCATATAAATGTCTTCATCTAGGTCACCATGTAGAAAAGCTGTTTTCACATCTAACTGCTCTAGATGCAACTTTTCTGCGGCTACAATACTAAGAACCAACCTGATGGTAGTCATCTTCACCACCGGAGAGAAAATCTCATCATAATCAACTCCCTTCTTCTGCTGAAACCCCTTGACTACTAAACGGGCTTTGCACTGTTTAGAACCATCGTGTTCTTCTTTAACCCTGAAGACCCATTTATTTTGTAAAGCTCTTTTATCTGGCGGAAGCTTTACTAAGACCTAAGTCTTGTTTTTATCTAAAGAGCTCATCTCATCCTTCATTGCATGCTCCCACTGGAGAAAATCTTTCATCTTGACTGTCTCAGAATAGCTTTCTGGTTCACCGTTTTCTGTCAAGAGAATATAATTAACTGAAGGATTATATTTATTAGGCGGTTTACTAACTCTGGTGGATCTCCTGACCCAATTTTCTGACGGGTCAGGCTGCTGTGGAGGCTGTTCTTCTTCATGCTCTGAGCTCCCACTGTTAGAGACTTCTCCTGTCTCATTATATCCATCTTCAAACTCTGGTCCTGTGTCATCTTCAGAGTCTGATTCGGGTTCTATAACTGGTTCATTCTTTTGACCATTAGTGTCAAACTCAACCACTTCTTTTTGAACCTCTGATTTCTCCGAATTCCTGTCTTTGTACAGCTCTGCTTCATTGAATTCGGCATGTTTGCTTCTGACTAGCTTCCTGCTTTCATGATCCCAAAGTCTGTAGCCCATTTTATCAGACCCATATCCAACGAGCGTGTACTTCTTTGCTTTGGCATCTAACTTGTCACCTTCAAGATCAATATCATAAGCACTACACCCGAAGATTCTCAGTTGATCATACTCAACTGCTTTTCCTTTCCATTCTTCTTGAGGAATCTTGAATCCCAACGGAACTGAAGGCCCACGATTGATAAGATAAGTCGCGGTGTTAACCGCATCAGCCCAGAACATTTTTGGAAGCCCTGCATTCAATCTCATACTCTTGGCTCTCTCACACAATGTTCTGTTCATCCTCTCTGCAACCCCATTCTGTTGCGGAGTTCCTGGAACTGTATTTATCATCCTGATCCCTCTCTCAGCACAATAATCTTTAAATTCTTTGCTGATATATTCACCTCCGTTGTCAGACTTCAAGCATTTCACCTTCAAATCAGTTTCAAGTTCAACAGCAGATTTCCATTTCTTAAATTTATCAAAAACTTCAGATTTATGTTTAAGTAAGTAAACCCATACCTTGCGTGTTGAATCGTCTATGAAGGTCACATAATAGCGAGATCCTCCAGGTGAAGCAACTGATGTCGGCCCGTACACGTCTAAGTGAATCAACTCTAATTTCTGAGCTTTTGGTGCTCTCCCTGTTTTCACAAAAGTCACCTTCTTTTTCTTGCCAAGGATGCACGGTTCACAAAACTCAGACTCGACCTGTTTCAGTTCTGGAAGCTTTCCCTTGGTAACAAGCATCTTCATCCCCTTTTCACTCATGTGGCCGAGTCGTTGATGCCATAACTTTGATAGACTCGGCCCATCAGATATTGCATTAACCCCGTCAGTTGGTACCTCAACCATGTATAGTGTACCTCTCTTCTTTGCTCTTGCAATGACCATACCGCCCTTAACAACTTTCCATTGTCCTCTACCAAAGTAGACATCATATCCCTGATCATCAAGCTGACCAATGGATATCAACATCCTCTTCAAACCAGGAATGACCCGAACATTCTTCAAGGTCCAAATGGTTCCCAGTGGTGTTTTTAAGTCTATGTCTCCAATTCCTGTAATATCAAGACTGTGATTATTAGCCAAACGAACTTTACCAAAGTTACCTGTTCGTAGATTCTTCATCTTCTTTGTGCTAGAAGTAGCATGAAACGATGCTCCTGAATCCATAATCCAGTCTTCAATAGTATTTTCGACACAGCAAATAAGGGCATCCTCTGAATCTGAGGCTGTGGTAGCATTCACTTCCTTTTTGTCTCTATGAGGTTTAGTACACTGACTTCTAAAGTGCCCATGCTCATCACAGTTCCAACACTGTATGTCTTTTCTCGGTTTTGTTGGTCTTGACTTGCTTCTTCGTTTTGACTTTGACCTTCCTCTATTTCCACCTCTATTATTACTTCTCCCTCTCCCCTCAGTACTGAGCAACGAACTTGTCTCTCCAGAATTCCTCCTTCTTGAGTCCTCATTCAATATCAAGTCACGAACTTTAGCAAAAGTGAGGGTCTCAACTGCCCCAGTGACTGCAGTAATAGTTCCTGACCAGCTATCAGGTAATGAGGACAAGAGCAGGCATGCTTGCAGTTCATCATCTATCTTGAATTTTACTGAATTCAAACGAGACAAGTGAGAATTAAACAAATTAATACGCTCAATAACAGAACTTCCCTCTTTCATGCGGGTGTTGACTAACTCCCGTATCAGAAACACCTTGTTGGCAGGAGACGGCTTCTCATACATATTTGACAAAGCCTCTATGATTCCTCGTGCTGAGGTTTGTTCAGAAATATTGTAGCCAACATTCATAGAAAGAGTGAGCCTGATAGTTGACATAGCCTTCTTGTCAATGGCTGTCCACTTATCCGTTACAGGTGTAGGAGGAGGCTCTAAGGCTGCATCCAGATCCTTCTGTATCAGCAAATCCTTGATTTGCATCTTCCACCATCCGAAATTCTTCCCATCAAACTTCTCAATTCTGACTTTTCCATCATCAGACATCTTTGCTGAATAACAGAAACTAACCAGAGAACGTGAGAGAATAAACTGAAAAAACAACCCTGAAATCTGACCTCGAAAAACGTGCAGGAAATCCGAAAAACGCAGCAGCGAAAATCGGTAAAGAAACCCTTCTGTTTGAACGGCGGCGGCTGGAAACCCTAATCTGGTTAGCGGCGGCAGCGGTTCTGCGATTCAGGCAAGGTGGTAGACGGCGGCTGGCAAAACCCTAATCTGGGTTAAGTGGCGGCGGCGGTACCCGGTTGCCCTGGAGCAAAGCTGCGAAACTGCAGCGGGTCGGTGGGTGTTGGCGTGGAAACCCTAGCGGCGGCTAGGTGGCGGCGGCAAAACCCTAATTAGGGTTTGCGGCGGCGGCTGGAGGCTGGAGGTGGCTGGTGTGTGTTCTTGATCAAGAGCCCGAGCTCTGATACCAGTTGTTAGGATTTAGATCACACACACACACGATCAATAAACGAAAGCAATAAGAAAAGTAGACACAGGATTTACGTGGTTCGATCACAGTGTGTAACCTACGTCCACGGGGGCAACTAGGGTTTGTATTTTATTGAGTGATAATGATTACAAGTACAAGAGATATATTTATAGGCTAGAATTAGGGTCCCTTGCTAAACAAGTAACTAAACATTTGGGCCTAAAATACTTTAAAGCCATTAGGGTTAGGGCCGGCCGAACCCTTTCCCTTCTTCTCTCTAATTCTTGGCTAGCCTTAATGGGCTGGGCTGAAGACAACATCTCCAACAGTATATTGTATTCTTTATTTTACACGCCAGAGATAAAACATAACCTGAATCGACCTAATCATGACAACCATGCATAAGAGATATACACGCTAATACATGCGCACATCATAAGCAACACTAATGCTTTTTACCATATAAAATATCAATCGGAAGAAGTAAACTCAGTCTGTTAAGTTAATATATATAACAGCGAATGCTCAATCATTATTCATGGTTGTTCTTATAACACTTGCAATTTTCATTACTTCAAAACTCAACGATAAAAAATATAGCATGTGGGTTTTCCTTGTGCATAACAGTTCACAGGGATTTCTATATATAACAATAAGAAAATAGGTGGTTAACGTGTAAAAGAACATATAATAGTAATAAACTTCACAAACAAGGCTATTAGCTTCGAAGTCAAGCATGACTTCTAGAAGAAGATGTAAGGTAAATAAAGTGGATGTAATTGTGTAAATGAAAGCTCAGATCATATGATAACATGTTTTATGTAATTAAATGCATCATAAAAAGTCACAAAAAGTAAGAAACTGTTACGTGACTTACGTCACCGTACTAAATAAAAACCATGAGGGCATGACGTCAGCCTATAATGCTTACCATATGCCACAGATATATAGAGCATATGCCCCAACACATAGTCACATATGGCAATTAATCACTAGAGAAAAACTTGCAAGAATAAGCATCAAAGCAAAAAAACCAAGAGGGGCAAAATCTGATGAGAAATATCACTTTATGAGATTAGATAAAAGCAATAATTACATCAAACTTTAAGTCATCATTATTACAATACTCGATAAAAATTTAACATATTCGTTTAGGTTTTATATTTTAGGCATCTCCTTTTTCTTGACTAGAGGGGAAAACAGATATATTCTTTTCTTCAGAAAACAAAACTTAACGAAACATCTTATAAGCATAAGGAAACTACAAGCATATTTAGCAAAACTGTCTCCCTTAAAAGGAATGTCTATGGAAGCCATCAAACTTACAATTTACAAACACTCCAATTGCGTATTCTGAACAACATAAGCGTAGAGATTTAAGATATACTGTACATCCAATCTATTTCCATGTTCCATAAAAGGCGACATACTACGAGTAAAATACGATTTCAAAATACATGCCCTCTATTGATTCCTAAGCAACATAGTTGTTAATAGCGAATAGCAGACGATGGTGACAAGCTACATATACTTTACGTAGCGATAGCAATGAATAGTGGGTGCTATGTTCTGTTTAGCGATACACTAGATGAAAATTTTAGAAATCTTTTATACGTATAATTTATCAAAATACGCCGTTTTTATATGTATATTTATTTTATAAAAAAAAATCCCGCTATTTTATTGCTATTTTCACGCTGCGGAGGCGCCAAAATCAGATTGCGACCTATTGCTGCATCGCCACGCTAAACGCTATAGCGCGTGCTATGCTCACTATTAACAACAGTGCTAAGCAGGTGCTATAACTTGAGTGTAGTTACAAGTTACTGTAGATTATGCAATAATCAACCTTAAAACAAACTTAAGAGCACTACACATCTACTAGATTATGCTTGAGAAATAAAAAACACCTATATAATAACTTAATAAGTATAGAAAAAACTTTAAATACAGTAGATTTGTCAGAAAAATAGAACATCACTGACTTAGACAAATTTGGGGAAATAAAAAATTCAGCATCAGTCCATCCATACAATCACAATTATAAAACAGTAACACAAAAAACAAACCAGCTACATATAACATAACAATTCATAACTTCATATCAACAGTAACAATAAAAAAAATATAAACAATTAACAATTTCAAAATTTCAATGCAACATAACTGACATGCAGAAATAAGAAATAAACCAATTCAAGTACACACAAACACTGACAATAGAAAGAACCCTAACCAGGATCACACTGCTGGTAAAAGTCTTCAACATCTGCAAACATAATTACAAAATTCAATAAAATTAAAATTACAAAAACCTAATTATTATTATTATTATTAATGAAACAAAAGAAGAAAGGATACCGGTGGTGAGAGCTCTGATTAAACCGGCACGGCGACCTTTGAAATCCCTAAAAACTTCTTCAACTGTGCGAGGATTGTAGTTAGCGGCTCCACCGTCCATCTGAATTTATGGTTTCAATGAGAAAAAAAAAGAAAAAGAAAAATTGAAATATGGAGAAGAGAGAGTGAGAAGAAGAGCAGAGAAAGAAAGAGAGAAGAAAAGGACACGTACGAGTGAGGGAGATGGTGATGATGAAGGGGCGGATTTGAATCTAATGATAATCGAGGGGTTTAACTATATTTGATTTATAGGTCACGAGTCCGATACGGGAGGAAAACAAAACCCATGTTATCTTATGTGTCACTTTTTTTTAGCGGATATAAGAAGGTCTAGCATACGTTGTTTTAATCAGGTTCGTGCTAGAGAGCCTCTTTGCACGATAGATCCTCAATTATTTATAAATAAAATAGATGCAAATTATAAATCATGGGTTGGTAGACGGGCAACAAGCTGCACCGCCACCCCCTTTTGAATTGCAAATCCTACTCGGCTAAACACATAACTATGGCCTACAGACACTGTCGCATGCACAAGTGCTGCCTTTTGAACCCGCTTCAAGAAACCGGACGCCACAGGGGCCAGACAACCAAAGGTATCGAACGCGAAAGGAAGGAAGGCATGTTGATTATCTATGCAGGCCTGCTCGTGCTTGGATATTTTCCCCGCCTCAGCCTTCCGCGTCGCTTGCCCTGAAACAAAACCACTGCCCCTGAACCCGGCAAGAGGCGACACCCCCGTGAGATCAATGCAAAAATATTATCATTTTCATAGGTCACGAGTCAGAAAGAACCCTAGTGATGGTTATGTGTCACTTTTACTACGCATAATAAAATCGGGTAAGTTATCAAAATAAGATATGAGTAGTTTAGGTCACTTTTGTCATTTAAATATAAAAATATTTTTTTGTATCTATGTCCCTAAGATTTCATTTTTATTGTTATTTTCATTTAATTGACAAGTGAGTTAAAATTTTTTTGTTAACTTCTCTTTTTTTTTTTGTCGTATTCCTCATTTAAATGAAAGGTATTATGGCATTTTTATGCCATAATATATTTTAATTAAATAAGGAAAACGACAAAAAAATGAAGAAGTTGATAAAAAATTCTAACTCAGATTGTCAATTAGTGAAAATGACAACAAAAATAAAACATCGAGTACCCAGATACAAAAAAGTTTATTTTTGAACTAAAGTGTAAAAAATGACCTAAACTTAGTGTCACACCCCGACCGCGTAAAACAACAAACCACGGCGGAAACGTCGGGGAGTGGAGCGACAGAATTATTGTTTCACAACCATGGTAATTAAAGTTATGTTTTATTAGAATAATTGTTTACATTGTCTTAGGAATAAAGGAAACATGACATAATTAAACTGTCTTTTAAGTCACTAAGGCCAGAGTCCGCCTAAGTGTAGCACAATCAACATCATACATTAGCTCCTGAAACACATGTAAAAATAGGTACGTCAGCATAAAAATGTCTGTGAGATACATAAGTTTTGTTGATGAACGATTTATGACTTGCAGTTAAAAGAAGCGTTTAACAAAAAGTAGTCATGAACTTTGTAAAATGTTTTCTTTTATAAAATCATGTGAAAATCAGATGATATAAAAGGATAATGCATGGTTAAAATAATTAACCAAGTAAAAATGAATTTGTATAAAATATGTCATTTGCAAAACAATGTCGTGTCTTTGTGTAAAATGTATCATGTCTTTGTCGAAGTGGTTTAAATAACGCTACGTTATGTGATATCATAAAAACACTTATATATATGAAGTACCAGCGGCGTATCCACCATGCTTTTATCATATTACGCATCGCCTCGTTATGTAAATCACTTATCAATAACCACCCAAAATGTCTTGTTTAAACAGATGTAAAAATGTTTATGTGTAATCAATGTTCAAATGTCAAATGTATACCATGTCTTGTATAATCATATGTTATGTATGACAAGTAAAAAGTATCTACTCAAACCATATGTATAATGTCAATGTGTAAACAAATGTCATGTATGGTGAATAAAAAGTATTTACTCAATCCCATAGGTAAAATGTACAAAACAATGTTTTTTTTTAATAAACCTAAGTTTAAATCAAAAGTTATGTTTTGCAGAAAACAATGCTTTATGGATACAAACATTTATGTAGTAATGTTTATCGCATACATTCAAGCCTTGAGATTGTCGGATAAACCATTAAACAAATTAAAGGTTTATCAAAAATGTTTTCGGATTCTGTCATTCCCTACTTCCAAACAAACCTAGGAAGTCGGGAACGGGATTTGTCAAGTCCTATGGTACCATTACATACTACCGAGTGGCGTGATCAACGTTAATGAATGTATTATTGTCCCGTTAAACATACCAAATGTCATACCAATGTAAGCATGTTATGTGAAAACCAAGTACTAAGTATGCTAAGTAAACATACATAGTAGAAATGTTCATGAAATCAATGTGATAGCATGCTCAGTAAACATACATAGCAGAAATGTGATGTAAATCAATGTGTCCATATGCTGAGTAAACATATGCAACAAAAGTGTCTATGAAATCAATGTGCTAGCATGCTCAGTCAACATACATAGCAAAACATAATTGAAATTATGTACTATATGTGTACTAGTACTAGGTGAACATAGCATGTATATGTCATAAAAAGCAATGAAAGCATGAAAGTAACATGTAAGCACAAGTGTTTCACCCCAAAATATTTGAAAACGGTAAAAGAGGGGACTATGTGCTCACTTGGTGTAACACCCTTATTATTATTTAACAATTTTCGTATAATTTACGAAAATAAACGGGTAATTAGAATTTCAATATATTGAAAATACGGGTTTCATTAAACTTTATTTACAGAATTAAAACTATACAAAATAACATGTTTGAGTTCGTCATTTAACAAAACAACGATACATAGTGCGGAAGCTTATTTCTTGATCGTGTTCGGTTCTTCGTTGTGCTTGATCATCCTCCGGTGCTAAAATCATACCTGAAACTCATAAAACATGAGTTGGATTAGTCATATGTAACTTAGAACATATTTAAACGAGTCCGGGAAGCGAAACTGATTAAAATAAAATTTTTTCGCTAAATCAGGGTTCTGTCGCGTGTCGCGGAGGAACCAGGTTGTTCCTTCGCGTGTCGCCTGGGAAACCAGTTTCCAGCAGGTTGCAGTTCAGATCAGCTATGCCAGTTTTTACGGAAACGGCCATAACTTCTTCGTTATTGATCCGTTTTACCCGATTCTTTTTCCTACGCATCCGTAATTTAATCCTCCATCTTATGGAGTTAAAATCCTACATCCAACATAAGAAATTTTGAGACTTCTAAGCCTTTGACTCGTTACCTTTTTACCGAATTTTAACCCGTTTATGCATTTTATCAAACAAACGTATTTGTTTGATTCCTATATCACATACGCTTCTTCAAATTAATGTTACCTACCATATTAGGTTCTAATCATAGGTTTATTACACATTTTAAACCCGTTTTCGCTCGTATGCTTATTTTGACCCGTTAAGGGTATTTAAGCACTTTCGAGCCTAAAATCGCTTTCATTTGTATCTAACTTTATATTTTCACATTTCTTACCAAGTAGTCTTCCACCACAACTATATTTGTGGTGGATTTAATATGGAGATACATATATTCCGAGTTTTATCCCTCGGACTATCATTTTACGGCAAAGACCCATATTGAGTCATGTGACCCAAGATTTACCCTTTTCATTCTTTATACTTATTCAAAGTATTTGCTTGATCATATAACTTGTTTTTAAACGACTCTTAAGGTTCATTTACTCGATTTTGCTTACGAGGGCGTTTTGGTCATCTTAAACCCTTTCTTTACAACAAAGGACTTTTCATGTCGTAATTGACCAAAATTCCACTTTTTAAACTAGGATCTTGTTTAAATAGCCATCATGTTTTTAAAACACAATGACAATAACTTAAATCATTCAGTTTACTTAAAAGATAACCCAATGTCCATTTTAACTTGTTTAGCCCTCATTGAACTTCAAGTTCTAATGATGATTTGACCAATTGTACATACCTGGCTCGAATCAATATATTGACCCGTTTTGATACCTTGCCTTAGTAGCCGCTAAGTAATAGCGATGACAACATTCAATCGATATTTATTCCTGTAATCATGCAACTCGACAAAACATTAGCCGATATTGTCAAAGGGTGATATTTTCACCTTTTGACCCGTTTGGTCTATATGACCATTTGCTTTTGCGAGATGGATTTATTATCATCTCGTCTACATAACTTGTACCGGTTTACACCATACGGTCAATTTACTTATAAATTTATTTCTTGATTGTTTTGACCCCTTTATATCTTACGCCATAAAGTGTCCTTCAAAACTAACGGTTATCGTCAACGAGTGACTACATTGCCGTTTTACCCTTATTAATTGTATTGATTTACCTTATAAGGTAAATCACTCAAAACTCGTTATTTATTAGTCATTACATGACTAAATGACCTTATTAGCTCTTTTTAACCATTCAACATGGTTTATCATTATTGTCTTTTGTTTCGAACCTCGCACGTCGGGTCGAAACATCATAAGTCAAAATGTGACTTTTGATTAATCAAAATCTATAAAACCAATAGATATCAAATAAAAGGTGTAAGTTTTAACTTACCTTGCATCCCGAATACGCTTTTCCTTTATGCTTGACTCGTTCGACCCGCTTTCTCCCCAAGCTTCACCTAGCTTGTTAAGCTCCAACTATTATTCGTCATTCGCAAGGTGGTTAGTTTAATCATGACTTAATACGATTATCCCACCTTACGCAATTCTATATCTAATTATCATTCATCATATAATAAGTCAGTTTGACTTTTTAAAAGTCAAATGCCTATTAGTATACTAGATGCATATTCAAGTTCATCAACTAGTTTTTGCATCCTTTAATTACCCGGTAGGCGTTATCTATAGGCCACCGTTTCAACCAAAGTTCAAACCACGTTTATCACATTTCAATCACTTTAATTAGTTCAAGCGATTATCAAAAACTAATTTATTCATTCATTCACAAGAACAAAGGGTTCTCATCTATAAGTGAGACCCATTCATCATATCACTAGGATTCATCCCAACACCTTATATAATCAAGTTCTTCATATGAACTAATATACTACACGATTTCATACACCAATTTACATGAACGAAATTACCAATTTCATCATAACATACAAAAACCCACTTCAAGTCATGCACAAGCTTTCACTCAAACTTATAATTTGTTCAAGTATATTGCATCAACTACCACTTATGATGATTTCTAACACAAACATATCATCATCTTCATTATTAAGTCAAAACCCACTTAGCACACAATAGGGTAATTATCAAATCCCTAGTTTTGACAACAATTCATCAAATTTTCTACTAGGGTTTGTTTCTAAACCAAGATATAATCACAATAACACTCATAGAATCAATATTCATTCCAGAATTTCGATTAGGATTCTTCATCATAATCTCAAAGTATCACCAAATCATAAACTTTCAACATACCTTGTAATCCCCATGACTAGGTGATCACGAATTTGTGTTCATGCATTGATTTGGCTCTTGATTTGGGCTTCAATTTGATCAATTTGCTGAAGTTAGGGTTTGAGCTCTCCTGAGCTTTCTCCTGGTCGACCTCACACACGCACACACTATGTGTGGTGTATATTTTTTTTGTTTTTAATAACTAAACTTTTTCCAAATATCTAACTTTGGTCCCTCATGTTTCGTTAATTATTAAGTAGGTTATAACCTACTTATTTACAATCCATATTCCCTCTTATTAACCGGGTCAAACATTCCTAGTTAGCTTAGCGGGTTCGGGAATATTTATGACTAAGTTTATTTTAGGTCCCGTTAACTCGGGCCTTCTAAGCTTTTATTTCTTAAAAGCTTTTATTCACTTTTTATTTATTATTAGGATTAATTATCTAAAATCCTAATATTTACCGGGTAAATTTTTACCACTAACGGTATTTTACCCGTCAGTAATATTAACGTGATTTGATTACCAAACCCGTTTTTAGGGTGTTACACTTGGGCTTGCTTATTAGTCTTGGAAATGAGACCAAATAAAGCTTCAAGGATCATAGAATCAAACGACACCTAATATAGGTAACTACGTTAATAATCGGATCCTAAATCGGGAGATAGGATAGAATGAGGTTCTATAAATAAAATGAGTATTGGAACTCATAGGGTATGATTTAATAAACCTAACATTCTGATTTGAAAGTTAACCTAAGTGCTTTTGACCCGTTTCGACCCGTTACGGTAGTTTAAGCTACTATAACGCGTCGTTTGCGTAAAACTAAGGTCGGATGGTTATCTATATCCTATGTTAAGTGTTACATGCCCAAGTATGTTTAAATATGTTACTAAATCAGTTTAGATGTCAAAAACTTGTTCACATATGCAAAATATGAATTTATGCTCAAAAGGGCATTTTGGTCATTTTCAATGGGCATAATAGCGACTTAACGAATAACTAACCAACCTAAGTGATCATAAGGTATAACCTCAGTAGATTATTCCCTATGCAACTATGATCACTAAATAAGCTTGGTCGGATCCTAATGATTAACCAAACGGGTCGGGTTCGAAAGTCTAAGCGGTTGTCGAGACCGCTTAACTTACGACCCTATACAAGCACTAAACTAGTAGTGATAACTAAGTTAGAAAACTGATTTGGTATTTTTGATACCTAAAAGTAGTTCCGTCGTAAAATGCACATAAATACGCATTTTGACCGAAACTTTGACTCGTCACTACGCCTAGTCAACGTGGTAATCAGTAGGTATAATCACTAAGGATTATAACCATTGTGATTACAATCACGTTGCAAAGTTCAATTGAACTTTGATTTGACCAATTGATGGTCAAAACCGAAAGTCAAACTGTTAGTCAAACTGTTTAACTTTCAGCTCTAAATGGCTGAAAATAAATACTAAACCATGAAAGAACACTTACAAGGCTCTATGGCTGAAAGATTAGACTATAAGAACTCAGGTAGGTGGCTCCAAAAGATGGAAATCCTCCACTTAGAGTTCAAAGATGGAAATGAACAATGAACAAAGTGAAATGGAGGGGTATTTATAGTTGTGGAGGTGTTACAAGATCATTACATGTGTTTATGTAGTCCCCAAGCAATGAATCTTGACCATACAAGTGTTATAGCCAGCTAGCATTGCTTGGAGAGGTGTTAACTTGGTGTCCACACAAATAAATTTGCATAAAAGGCCCTCAAGAATCATGCAGTGGCTGAAAACAGACTTGCTGTAAAAAACATGGGGTCGCGTGCCGTGACAGTATGGCCCTTAGGCCATCGTGCGACGCGAGGGTGGGGCTGCAAGTTTCAGAAATTGTCACTTTCAGTCCCTGCACACACTAACTTGCGCATTTGACGTATTTAACCTTCGTTAAGCCATTTTCAAGGCTCTACAAGGATTTCAAAGTATAGGGGACTCAAAATATGCTCGGAAATATCACGGATGTCGGTTCGTTTGGTCGTACGGTCGTGTTATTCGGTTAATTACGACGAAACTCGAACGGACGCGAAAACGATCCAAATTAAGCGACGAATGGTATTTTTGCATTCCTATCACTAAAATAAAATATTTTAGTGACTACAAATTTTTGGATGTCCGGATATGGTCAAAACGTAAGATATGCGCGTAAATGCAAACTTACGCCGTTTTTGATGCTTTTAGTCCCTGTTTGATCAAATAAGCGTATTTTCACATACCGAACCACTCAAAGCTTATTTCTAAGCTATGTTAAGGTTATTTATGGTATGTACTTATGATCATGTTCCGGAATGTACGTTGCCATACGAAATGGCAGACTTTTGCAGTTTGACGCAAATAGTCCCTGTGAGCGAATAAACTTGTGTTTGCCATACCAAACCCTTTAAAACTTATTTCTAAGTTATGTAAAGGTTATTTGAGGTATGTTAAGCTTATGTCACTATTCCGGAGTGTTTGTCGCGTTAAACTGATTACGTTTACGTATCAGTTTGCGTATAACTTTCCAGAAAGCGATATAGAGTTTAAAATCGAACAAAAATCAAAACGTGCAAAATGTCAAACATAAATAAACAAATATTGGGATCAAATCACATTGTTTAATTGATATTAGAACTGTTCAGAGTTTGTACAATGATTACGCAAGCACAGATGTCACAGTCTCCCCTACTTTAGGAAATTTCATCCCGAAATTTATTGTAACACCTCGAAAATTCACGTCCTATAATGTATTGACACGTGTCATAAGCTTGAACGTGTGAAAGAATGTTCTAGAGGGACTAAAGTTGACAACCATGGAAAGTATGTGAATATACGAGTTCAAAATGCCAACAGTGAATAAATATACTTTACAATAACCCTACATGATGCTCATACCTTCAAACGAATAAATCATGGATCATACGAAGCTAAATATGAAAGAAAGTGAGAGATTACAAACTACAGGGGTTAAATGTGTCAACATGTTTAAGTTATACCTCTGAGTGACCTTTTAGCAAACCCGAAGCTTTTTAATGGTTAATTGTGCTCACTAGAATGCACGATATAAATTTCATGAAGTTTCGTTATCATATGAGAAAGTTATGATCAAATTCGTATACAAAGGGTTAAAAGCGTCAACGATGAAGTTTATGACTTTTTGGGTAACAATAAAGTTAACCGAGGACTTAACAAAGTGGGTATATGTCTTAAAGCCCTTATAAGTCAATTTGGAGGGTTCAAAGTGCAAGAAATAAAGTCGTAGCAAAGTTTCCAAGAGCCAAGGACCAAAGCATAAAAATCAGAAATTCAGATTTGATCAGATGGGGCGTCGCGCCACGCGAGGACCCTGGGGGGGTCTACGCGTGCCGCGAGGGGCCTTCTGCTCCGAATTCTTTGGGTTCTTGTCTGCCAACTCCATTTTAACCGACTTAAAACGATTTTCCTCATCTTGCACGACCCCTAAACAACCCCTAGACACTTAGGAACATCTGGAAATGATCCAAGGCCATTGTTAGACTTGTGTGTCAACAATCCATGAGGTTTTGAACACTATAAAAGGCCACAAGGTTGCAACCATTTCTTCACACCTCATTTCTGCATTTCTGGAGCTTCTTGGAGCTTAAGAGCAGACCCAAGTCTTTCCTAATCATGCATAGGACTTCAGTAAGTATGCTTAACCTTTCTTAGTTAAGTTTTTGCTTAGTTTTAGCTTAAAAGTCAAACCGTCGTAATTAACGGTTGACTTAGCGATTAATCATTGATGGTTCAGTGATTAGTCGAATTAAAAGTAGTTATAAGTTGGTAATTATGTGGGCAATAAACCCTTAAAGGGGCACCCTCTGATTCCCACTCTAACTAGGTCGTTTGTCGGGTCAAACTTGTTATTAAAAAGTCAACAGGATACTTAGTTTCAAATTAATATATAATTAGCAATGTAGAACCCATACAACCTGTTTGATCATTATTATAACTTGGTAATTAATGTAAGAACATGTCCAAACATGTTCAACCCGACAATTTTCAGTAGAGACCCGGTTCGGAACCGAAAGTCGCATAGTTTGACTTTCGCTTTGACTTTCAGTTCTGACCCGTTTAAGCATGTTTTAGAAATGCATTACAGCTTTAATTGGACCAGGTTACATGCTAGTATAACCCTCTGTGATTATACACCATGGTTCATTAGTTACCCAATTAATATGTATGATTCCGTTAATTGCTCATATGTTGACCATTATGCCCTTTTCACCATAAAACGTGATTTTTGAAAATGTAAAAGAGTAGAAACCTTAGTTACTGATATATGAACTTGTACCCAAAGTTTGACATCAGTTTGAGGTGTAGATTGAGAGTTATGCTCATTGGCGTAATTATAAAGCTTTTTAGCGATTAAACGACATAATTAGCATATAGCCTATTTAAACCCACTTTTTGATATCAAACTCTTTACCCACTGATGTAATATATTATTTTGGGATTTTTGAAGATTTTTAATTAATTTTAGGCTGAGCATAACTTATAGTCATGGGCTTAATCCGGTAATTGTCGGTTTTGCCCTTACGGGCTATAAAATGAATTTTACATATCTTTTTGACCCCAAACCATTTGCTACTGATTACATATGATAAATAAATTATTTTAAGCCTTCGGGAATAATAAAAATATCAGTTTTCCATATAGAACCCGGAAACGGCTTCTAATCGCCTTATTAAGCGTTTTTAACGCATAGTATGTACTAAAACTATTTTAAACATACAAGGGTTGATACCTACTGATATTTTAGGTAAATTATAATATTTTAACAGTAAGCAAAGGTTGTTTAACTCAGACTTCAGTTTTGAGCTTTTCGGCTTATGTGAAATTACCAAAATGCCCCTACGGTGCATAGTTTGGTTATAATTGATAAATTTCACATATATGAAATACCCTACTGTTATAACTTAGTAAAATTAAGTATTTTTGCTGATCATATCAGACCTGTAACTCAGGTTAATACTTAAACTCTTTTATAACCTTATAAATGACCAAACTACCCCTACGGGGCATAGTTTGTGTTTAAATTCGTTTTGGGCATAATGGGAGGTATCCTACTGATATCACAACATATTTAAGGCATATTAACTTAGGAAACCTGTAATTGACTCTCGCGGTCACCCGTTACGCCTCTTGCGCGTTCGGTTCGGCTTATGTCACTAGTTACATAAATTAGCCGAAACGGGTCAAACCTTATCATTTTACCCCAAAATTCAGAATGTGCTTAGATTACCCAAATAAGGCAAGTCTTCAATCTTGTCGGGTCTAAATCACATTCTATTCCGGTCTTCGCGTAATCATGCGTTTGAACCGAATCGGTCTAAGCCTAAGCTTAACTTAAGACCGTTAGGATTCTAATAGGTTATTATAAACCTTCGTTCCAGAATAGGAGGACCAGTAAAAGCTACTTGCATTTGCTGTTTGTGAATTATACTTGCAAAGGTAAATACTTTTAACTTATTTTCCCTATACGGGCTTGGGGTACGGTATATAAAATACCGCTTGGTCGGGCATTAAATCTTTCCACGTATGATGGTTAAATTGATATTTGATCAGCCCGTTTAAATTGTTTTGTTTGCTTAAAGCCTTTGGGAGGTTAATGACCATGTCCCGAATATCCTTGGCATCATTTTACGAAATGGCCACGACCTAAGCGCGGGGTGTAGGCGTACACCCGTCAGTGCCAAATAAATAATGTGGTGTGTCTATTGATCTTTAACCCGGCACGACCCGGGCTACTGAACGCATAAGAAACATGTAATTCTTTTACGAGATTATATATTTAAATAATTATCCCAAGTTATAAAAAGTTTGTGCCACGTGCATTCAAATCAATTTTATTAAACTTTTCAAAATGAGTCGGTTGAATGTATTTACCAGTGTAAACTGACGTATTTTCCCAAAAAGATTAAGTGCAGGTACTACTCGTAATCGGCTGGATTTCTCCTTAGCATCAAAAGAGTTTCGCAAGCTTAAGATGCCTAAAGTCTGTTGAACTACTGTTTCCTATTTATTTTTAATCCACCTGTGGATAAACTTTCGACTGTTGTGATACTTGATATTACAATTTATTAAAGTTGAATTATATCTTTCATTTGCTTCCGCTGTGCATTTAAATATTGTGTTGTTTGTCTGTAATGTTGCCAACCACGTCACGTTACTCCCCCGCCGGGCCCACCGGTCAAACGTGGAAATATCGGGGTGTGACAGGTGCCACGACCTAAGCGCGGGGTGTAGGCGTACACCCGTCAGTGCCAAATAAATAATGTGGTGTGTCTATTGATCTTTAACCCGGCACGACCCGGGCTACTGAACGCATAAGGAACATGTAATTCTTTTACGAGATTATATATTTAAATAATTATCCCAAGTTATAAAAAGTTTGTGCCACGTGCATTTAAATCAATTTTATTAAACTTTTCCAAAATGAGTCGGTTGAATGTATTTACCAGTGTAAACTGACGTATTTTCCCAAAAAGATTAAATGCAGGTACTAATCGTAATCGGCTGGATTCCTCCTTAGCATCAATAAAGAGTCTCGCAAGCTTAAGATGCCTAAAGTCTGTTGAACTATTGTTTCCTATTTATTTTTATCCTTCTGTGGATAAACATTTGAGTATTGTGATATTTGATATTACAAATTATTAAAGTTGAATTATATCTTTCATTTGCTTCCGCTGTGCATTTTAAATATTGTGTTGTTTGACTATTATGTTGCCAACCACGTCACGATACTCCCCACCGGGCCCACCGGTCAAACGTGGAATTCGGGGTGTGACATTTATTTAGAGGAAACTTGTGAAAATAGATGTTGATATATCGCCTTCATTTGATCTTCACGTTCCCAAGTAAATTCTGGGACACATTTAGATTCCCAACAAACTTTGACAATAGGTATGCGTTTGCGTTTGAGCTTTTTGACTTCACGGTCCATGATTTCCACAGGTTTCTCAACGAAGTGCATCGTGTCATCAACACGAATTTCATCAAGTGGTATGTGGAGGTTCTCATCAGCTTAACACTTTTTGAGATTGGACACATGGAAGGTTGGATGAACATTTCCAAGTTCAGGAGGTAGCTCTAGTCTGTAGGCCACTTTTCCGATCTTGAATGGTCCAACATAACGTGGTGCAAGTTTTCCTATGTAACACCCATCTTTTACTTTTCATTATTTAATCATAAGAAAAGCGGTATTTGTAATAAGAAGATTTTTAACTAACAAAAACTTAGTTAGTAAACTAAATCATACTTCATCATAGTATTTAACATAGTAAAATAACTGGTTTCAAACATAGGTCATTCAGTAGTGTTTACAATACTACATAGATCAATTAGATTAGATTAGTGCGGAAGCATCCAAAAGTTTTGTGTTCGGTTCTTGAAGCATCAACTTGATCATCGTCCACATACTGGCAATACCTACAAACTAAAATTTTGACAAATATTAGTATTAGAGTTCTTAGAAAATTTGCATAATCGAATCTACGCTCAGAAACAGATTCGATTAACTAAATATGAAGAAGTTTAACAAAATTTTCTGGACTCTACCGTAACTTACGGTATCTACCGTAAGTTACGGTAGTCGCTAAATGACACTAGTCCACCGTAACACAGTAGTGAACCACCGTAACATTTTGTTCTCTACCGTAAGTTACGGTAGAGACCGTAACTTACGGTAGACTCTGTAACTTGGTTGTTTGACCCATTTATTTATTTCACCCAAACTTCCATGAACCGGATATCACTTCTAAATAAGAAGATCCCAATCATGGGTTCTTTATTTTCAACACCTACGCTCCCATCATCGGTTTGCGTGTTTAGTAATTCACTACCCATCACTAGGGTTCGAAATCTACGATTAAAGTACTACCGTTATTCGATTCATACCTTCTCTTAATAACCCGTTTAGTTTGACCTTGTGGACTTCATCATTCTAACAAACCAACACGCTAAATTCTCGTATGCTAATATGTCATTTATTAACAATAACAAAAGACCAACTAACCATAATACGAAACATTAGCCACACATTAATTGATTATTCGACCCGTTTGGCTCATCTACGGAATCCTCCATTATGATGACTACCAACGAGATCTAACCAATTCTTGACCTATTATTCAATATAGCAAACATTATCGCTTAAAATCAACACAACTTTTATTCTACAATTCAACTACACATATGCTAATTATCAAAATTTACCCAATGTAACGAATCAAGTTACACACCTTCAATGCACGCCCTTCAAACGCAAGTCGCCACCGGCTTGTCCACTCGACGCTCTGGTATCTTTTCCTATAGAGTTCAATCATGATACGTTCAGAACTCTCTTTTTAATCATATATCGCATAATTTGCCTAAACATCACAATTATGCGTTTTTAACTTAAATTTTCAGTTTCAAGCCTTCTTTGAGGTATTTCTACGAACACATAAATAGCAGAATTTATATCTTTTATATCCTAATCCTTGGCTTGTCACTTAGCCTTGATTAACATTACTTGAGCTATCACATATAAAGTTAAACATCATATTTTTCAGAAATCAGTTTCTATGAATCAATTTACACTAGAATATCCTTCTAAACCCTAGTGTTCATCATTTTCTCACAAAACCCATAAACCACATTCAATGTGTTCATGAAATTTCCTGAATTTAGACATGATTTCACATGTTGTTGTCTAGGTTTTACTCCTAGACACCATATCATCCCTATTCTATCCAAATAACAAACATGCATCATCTAATTTCGGATTTCCCAAATTCATGAGAATTTCGAACTGAGAATTTTCATCAAATTTTACATACCTTACAACCCCCTTGCAATGGGGATCACTAATCTCAACTCGGATTTCGTTTTGGACTTGATTTGATCCTTCAATTGGAGGTGTTTGATATGAACTTGGGTTTTGGGGAGCTGCAGGTCGTCCCCTGCCTTCTGGTCGATCTCAACAACACAAAACAAGTGTGTTGTGAGTTTTTAATTTTGTTTTATTATTATTGGTTTTCACTTAAACACCTTTAGTCCCTCAATTTTCATTTTTCTTTTGTTTTAACATTTTAACTACTCATAAGTTGTCATCTAACTAGGTTAATGTCATTTCTAGTTAGTTTATTTTAACTAATTTTATTTGCAACTAAATACAAATTTAAAATGTGTATTTTCGGGGTGTTACAAGTCGATCCCCCTTAAAAGGGTTTCGTCCCCGAAACCAGAGTATGTACCGAATAGTGTAGGGTAGAGACGTCGCATCTCCTCTTCGGACTCCCACGTAGTGTCCGAAACCTTCCTATTCTCCCACTTGATCTTGACTTGATCGATTTGTTTGTTTCGCAAGTGCTTGACCTTTCGATCTAAAATCTCCAATGGCCTTACCGCGTAATTCAGGCTTTCATCCACTTCGATATCATTGTATTGGATATAAGTTGTTTCCTCCGCTTGACATTTCCGCAATTGCGACACATGAAACGTGCCATGTATCCCACTCAACTCTTCCGGTAGCTCGAGGCGATAAGCCACTTTGCCAACCCGTTCGATGATTTTAAATGACCCGATAAACCTCGGGCTTAGTTTCCCCCTTTTTCTGAATCTGATAATGCCCTTCCATGGGGAAACTTTTAGCATCACCATATCGCCTATCTAAAATTCAATCGATCTTCGTCTTTTTTCGGCATAAGACTTTTGTCTATCTTGGGCTGCTTTCAAATGGGCCCGCACCACTTCAACTTTCTCATTAGTGGCTTGGATTACGTCTTTATGTGCCAATTCACGTGGTCCCACTTCACCCCAACACACCGGGGTTCTACACTTTCTACCATATAGCATCTCATAAGGTGTCGTGCCGATACTCGAATGGTAACTATTGTTATATGAAAATTCGGCCAAGGGTAGATAAACATCCCAACTTCCACCGAAAGTCGATGATACATGCCCGTAACATATCCTCTAGCGTCTGTATTGTTCTTTCACTCTGCCCGTCTGTCTGAGGATAGTAGGCGGTGCTAATGAAGAGTTTCGTTCCCATCTGTTCTTGGAAATCTCGCCAAAAATTTGAAGTAAACCAGGTATCTCTATCCGACACAATAGATACCGGTACTCCGTGACGTGCCACTATTTCGTTTGTATACACCTCAGACATCTTTTCCGACGTATAAGTTTCATGTATAGGAATAAAGTGTGCACTCTTCGTCAATCTATCCATAATCACCCATATGGCGTCGAATCCCCGAATCGTTTTAGGTAGTTTGGTCAATAGGTCCATAGTGATATGTTCCCATTTCCAAACCGGGATCTCCAAAGGTTGCAGTTTCCCATAAGGTTTCTGGTGTTCCGCCTTGACTTGTAAACAAGTCAAGCACTTCTCTACATATTTCACCACATCCCTCTTCATTCCGGGCCACCAATAATTTTGTTTCAGATCGTTATACATCTTGGTCGCACCCGGATGAATAGAATATCGGGATTTATGGGCTTCATCAAGTAGTAGCGCCTTCACTCCACAAGTATTTGGAACCCATATTCTTCCGGATCGAGTCTTCAACCCGTTCTTTCCATTCGACAAGTCTTTTAACTGGCCGATTATTCTTTCCTTCTTCCAGTTCTCCTCTTTTACTGCTTCTACTTGCGCCTCTCGGATACGTTCAAGTATACCCGAGGTCACCACAAGCTACATTGACCTTACTCGTATTAGGACATAGTCCGCTTTTCTGCTCAGAGCATCCGCCACCACATTTGCCTTTCCGGGGTGGTAGTGTATTTCGCAGTCGAAATCCTTCACCGTTTCCAACCATCGTCTCTGGCGCATATTTAACTCCTTCTGATCGAATAAGTATTTTAAGCTTTTGTGATCGGTGAATATGGTGCACTTTACCCCATATAAATAGTGCCTCCATATTTTTAATGCAAATACCACCGCAGCCAATTCAAGATCGTGTGTGGGATATTTCTTCTCATGTATCTTCAATTGCCTCGAGGCATAAGCTATAACCTTGCCCCGTTGCATCAGAACACATCAAAGACCCGATAATGAGTCATCTGAGTAAACCACCCAGTCCTCGACTCCGTCCGACAATGTTAATACCGGAGCTTGAGTTAGCTTCTCTTTTAGCGTTTGAAACGCCCTTTCTTGTTCAACACCCCAAATGAACTTCTCCTCCTTCCGGGTTAACTTTGTTAGTGGCAACGCAATCTTGGAGAAATCTTGAATGAATCTCCTATAGTATCCCGCAATCCCTAAGAAGCTTCTAATTTCCGAAGGGTTCTTCGGGGAATTCCATTTCGACACGGCCTCGATCTTTGACGGATCTACCAATACTCCATCGGCACTTATGATGTGGCTGAGAAATTGCACCTCTCGTAACCAAAAAGCACACTTAGAGAACTTCGCATACAACCTTTCTCGTCTAAGTGTCTCTAACACCTCTTGTAAGTGGTATGCATGCTCAGTTTCACTTTTCAAATACACCAAAATATCATCGATGAACACGATGACCGATTTATCCAACATTGGCTTGCAAACCTGGTTCATGAGGTCCATGAAAGCCGCGGGTGCATTTATTAGCCCAAATGACATCACGAGGAACTCGTAATGTCCGTATCGCGTGCGGAAAGCTGTCTTCGGCACATCTTCCTCCTTGACCTTTAGTTGGTGATACCCCGATCTAAGGTCAATCTTTGAAAACCAGTTCGCACCTTGTAATTGGTCGAATAGATCATCTATCCTCAGAAGCGGGTATCGGTTCTTTACCGTGAGTTTGTTTAACTCCCGGTAATCGATACACATGCGCATGCTTCCGTCTTTCTTTTTCACGAACAGTACCGGTGCGCCCCAAGGAGACACACCCGGCCTTATGAATCCTTTGTCAAGCAGGTTTTGAATCTGGGACATCAACTCTTGTAATTCCGACGGTGCGAGTCGGTACGGTGCTCTAGCTACGGGTTTTGCGCCCGGAATCAATTCGATTCCGAACTCTACTTCTCGTTCGGGCGGTATCCCCGGTAAATCTTCCGGAAATACATCTTCGAAGTCCCGTACTACCGGTACGTCTCCAATCTTCAGTGATTCTTTCTCGGGCTCATTCGCGTATATCATAAACGTCTTACATCCTTGTTTCATAAGCTTGCGTGCTTTCAACATCGAGCATATTATGGGGTTACCTCCTTTTTCGCCATAAATAGTGACGTGTTTTCCGCTCGGGGATGTTAGCTTTATCTCCTTACGGAAACACACAACCTTTGCATGGTGCTAAGATAGCCAATCCATCCCAACAACTACTTGAAATTCCCCCATTGACATCGGGATTAGGTCTATCAAGTTTTCTTCATCATCGATGCTTAATTTGCAGCCCCGACAAATATCACAAACTATAAAACTTTTGTTGTCCCCTATTTCAACTTCTAAGGGCACAGATAATTTCTTCAATACAAATGAAGGATGTCAAATAAATCCATGTGAAATGAAGGATTTATTCGCACCCGTATCAAACAATACACGTGCAGGAATTGAGTTTATTGTGAATGTACCTGAGACCACATCGGGTTCTGTTTTTGCTTCAACTGCAGTAAGTTGGAAGGACCTAGCTTTCGCCTTTGGAGCTTCTGTTGGAGATTCTTTAGTGTCTCTCTTTCCAACCAATTCTGGGCATTCAGACTTTTTGTGGCCGTTGGAAGGACCTAGCTTTCGCCTTTGGAGCTTCCGTTGGAGATTCTTTAGTGTCTCTCTTTCCAACCAATTCTGGGCATTCAAACTTTTTGTGGCCGGGCTGATAACATTTATAGCAAACAGAAACCTTTCCGGGACATAACGATGCGGTGTGCCCCGTCTTCCCACATACCGGACACGGCTTGTCTTTGAAGCGACACTCACCCTTGTGCCCCTTTCCACACACCTTGCAACCTGGCGACCCGCCTTTAGCATCCACTTTTTTCCCGATTCCACAGTTCGAGCTTTCTTTGTAGGGCTTGGATTCACATCCTGTGCCCTTCGTTCACCCCTTTCAACTTGTTTCTTCAATTCAATTTCTCGTTCCCGAGCAACGTTTATGATCTCGGTAAGGGTCTCGTATTTTGAAGGAGTCATAAACTCCCTATACTCGGTGCTCAACATGTTATAGTAGTAGTATATCTTCTGTTCTTCATTCGTCACCAATTCATTGAAAAACTTCATCTTATCCATAAACGTCGCCGTGATCTTGTCTATGGTCTCGCCCTTGTGTCTAAGTAGCATGAACTCTTCCTTGATTCTATTAATGACCGCCTTGGGACTATGATGTTTAAGAAACGGCGTCTTAAACTCCTCCCATGTCATGGCCCTCGCCGCTTCGGCTCCTATTTCCTTCTTTTTATTGTCCCACCAATCTTTGGCTTGACCCCTCAATTGACCAGTTCCGTAAGCAACAAAGTCACTTTCGTCACAATGGGTCCTTTCAAACACTCCTTCAACATCGCTTAACCATCTTTGGCATATTATCGGGTCAACCTCCCCGTTGTAGATTGGCGGTTTACACGCCATAAACTCTTTGTACGAACATCCCTTACATTCTCCCGATTTCTCTTTCATAAGGTTGACACTAACTTCCAACCTTTTGACTCGTTCTTCGACAAGTGACAACACCGTGTTTTGAATTTTGTCTATAAACCCGGATAGACTACCTTCAATTGCCTTCCCCACTTCTTCCGCAATTATCTCTTTCATTTGTTTGGTGCTTGTCGGCACCGGATCATTATCGTTTCCTTTCGACATCTTGAAAGTGAAATGTTTACATTAAATATTAAACATTTCATTTATAACATAGCTTTATTTGCTTTGGTTTAGCCAAGTTCATAACTTGCTTTAACCGATCGCTTTCGGTGCACTTTCCGGGTTTGTGTGTGTTAACACGCTCTTCCCATGCACATTAATTCGCATCTCATTTCTCACATAAGATAGGATCTACTAAACTAATTAATTAATTATTACCGGACGATCGATCAAGCTTGAACCGAACACTTTGTTGACAACCTTAAGCTCTGATTACCAACTTGTAACACCCATCTTTTACTTTTCATTATTTAATCATAAGAAAAAACGGTATTTGTAATAAGAAGATTTTTAACCAACAAAAACTTAGTTAGTAAACTAAATCATACTTCATCATAGTATTTAACATAGTAAAATAACTGGTTTCAAACATAGGTCATTCAGTAGTGTTTACAATACTACATAGATCAACTAGATTAGATTAGTGCGGAAGCATCCAAAAGTTTTGTGTTCAGTTCTTGAAGCATCAACTTGATCATCGTCCACATACTTGCAATACCTACAAACTGAAATTTTGACAAATAATAGTATTAGAGTTCTTAGAAAATTTACATAATCGAATCTACGCCCAGAAACGGATTCGATTAACTAAATATGCAGAAGTTTAACAAAATTTTCTGGACTCTACCGTAACTTACGGTATCTACCGTAAGTTACGGTAGTCGCTAAATGACACTAGTCCACCGTAACACAGTAGTGAACCACCGTAACATTTTGTTCTCTACCGTAAGTTACGGTAGAGACCGTAACTTACGGTAGACTCTGTAACTTGGTTGTTTGACCCATTTATTTATTTCACCCAAACTTCCATGAACCGGATATCACTTCTAAATAAGAAGATCCGAATCATGGGTTCTTTATTTTCAACACCTACGCTCCCATCATCGGTTTGCGTGTTTAGTAATTCACTACCCATCACTAGGGTTCGAAATCTACGATTAAAGTACTACCGGTATTCGCTTCATACCTTCTCTTAATAACCCGTTTAGTTTGCCCTTGTGGACTTCATCATTCTAACAAACCAACACGCTAAATTCTCGTATGCTAATATGTCATTTATTAACAATAACAAAAGACCAACTAACCATAATACGAAGCATTAGCCACACATTAATTGATTATTCGACCCGTTTGGCTCATCTACGGAATCCTCCATTATGATGACTACCAACGAGATCTAACCAATTCTTGACCTATTATTCAATATAGCAAACATTATTACTTAAAATCAACACAACTTTTATTCTACAATTCAACTACACATATGCTAATTATCAAAATTTACCCAATGTAACGAATCAAGTTACATACCTTCAATGCACGCCCTTCAAACGCAAGTCGCCACCGGCTTGTCCACTCGACGCTCTGGTATCTTTTCCTATAGAGTTCAATCATGATCCGTTTAGAACTCCCTTTTTAATCATATATCACATAATTTGCCTAAACATCACAATTATGCGTTTTTAACTTAAATTTTCAGTTTCAAGCCTTCTTTGAGGTATTTCTACGAACACATAAAGGGCATAATTTATATCTTTTATATCCTAATCCTTGGCTTGTCACTTAGCCTCGATTAACATTACTTGAGCTATCACATATAAAGTTAAACATCATATTTTTCAGAAATCAGTTTCTATGAATCAATTTACACTCGAATAGCCTTCTAAACCCTAGTGTTCATCATTTTCTCACAAAACCCATAAACCACCTTCAATGTGTTCATGAAATTTCCTGAATTTAGACATGATTTCACATGTTGTTGTCTAGGTTTTACTCCTAGACACCATATCATCCATATTCTATCCAAATAACAAACATGCATCATCTAATTTTGGATTTCCCAAATTCATGAGAATTTCGAACTGAGAATTTCATCAAATTTTACATACCTTACAACCCCCTTGCAATGGGATCACTAATCTCAACTCGGATTTCGTTTTGGACTTGATTTGATCCTTCAATTGGAGGTGTTTGATATGAACTAGGGTTTTGGGGAGCTGCAGGTCGCCCCCTGCCTTCTGGTCGATCTCAACAACACAAAATAAGTGTGTTGTGAGTTTCTTATTTTGTTTTATTATTATTGGTTTTCACTTAAACACCTTTAGTCCCTCAATTTTCATTATTCTTTTTTTTTTTTAACATTTTAACTACTCATAAGTTGTTATCTAACTAGGTTAATGCCATTTCTAGTTAGTTTATTTTTACTAATTTTATTTGCAACTAAATACAAATTTAAAATGTGTATTTTCGGGGTGTTACAAGTCCATCCCCCTTAAAAGGGTTTCGTCCCCGAAACCAGAGTATGTACCGAATAGTGTAGGGTAGAGACGTCGCATCTCCTCTTCGGACTCCCACGCAGTGTCCGAACCCTTCCTATGCTCCGACTTGATCTTGACTTGATCGATTTGTTTGTTTCGCAAGTGATTGAACTTTTGATCTAAAATCTCCAATGGCCTTACCGCGTAATTCAGGCTTTCATCCACTTCGATATCATTGTAATGGATATAAGCTGTTTCCTCCGCTAGACATTTCCGCAATTGCGACACATGAAACGTGCCATGTATCCCACTCAACTCTTCCGGTAGCTCGAGGCGATAAGCCACTTTGCCAACCCGTTCGATGATTTTAAATGGCCCGATAAACCTCGGGCTTAGTTTCCCCCTTTTTCTGAATCTGATAATGCCCTTCCATGGGGAAACTTTTAGCATCACCATATCGCCTATCTGAAATTCAATCGAACTTCGTCTTTTGTCGGCATAAGACTTTTGTCTATCTTGGGCTGCTTTCAAATGGGCCCGCACCACTTCAACTTTCTCATTAGTGGCTTGGATTACGTCTTTATGTGCCAACGGTAGATGCGAATCCCAACTACCACCAAAATCGATCACACAAGCTCTAAGCATATCCTCCAGTGTCTGGATTGTTCTCTCAGATTGACCATCTATTTGAGGATGTTATGCTGTGCTCAAATTAAGTTGGGTTCCCATGGCAGATTGTATGGTTCTCCAAAAGTGAGACGAGAATCGAGCATCTCTGTCAGATATAATGTTCAAAGGAACACTATGTCGGGATACAATCTCATCCACATAGATTTTAGCAAGTTTGTCAGCAGATAGATCCTCACGGATCGACAAGAAATGTGCTGACTTTGTAAGACGATCAACAACTACCCAAATGGCGTCATGACCTCTTTTAGTGCGTGGCAGCTTTGTAATGAGATCCATAGCAATGTTTTCCCATTTCCAAACCGGTATCTCTGGTTGCTCCAATAATCCAGAGGGATGTTGATGTTCTGCCTTAACCTTAAGACATGTAAGGCATTTGGAAACATATAAGGCAATGTCTTTCTTCATACCAGGCCACCAATACTGGGTTCGAAGATCCTTATACATTTTATCTGCACCAGGATGAATTGAATAACGAGACTTGTGTGCTTCATCCATTAACAAGGTGCGAATATTGTCTTGACTTGGGACCCACAAACGGCCCATGAAATAATATAGCCCAAAGTCTCTCAGTTCAAGATCAGGCTTAATATGATATGGTAATTCTTTACCCATCAATTCTTGTGTAACACAAGTATGTTGAGCCTGAGAAATGCGTGTTTGAATATCAGATCAAACCTGAACACTGTGAAGCTTGACACGCTCTTTACGACTCAATGCGTCAGCCACGACATTCTCCTTACCAGGATGGTAGCGAATTTCGCAATCATAGTCGTTTAGAAGCTCAACCCAACGTCGTTGCCTCATGTTAAGTTCTTTCTGATTGAAAATGTGCTGGAGACTTTTGTGATCAGTAAAAAATACACATTTTGTACCATAAAGGTAGTGTCTCCAGATTTTGAGAGCAAAAACTACAGCACCGAACTTAAGATCATGAGTTGTGTAGTTTTTCTTGTGTACCTTTAACTGTCTTGATGCATAGGCTATGACTTTGTTTCTTTGCATGAGAACACAACCAAGACCCAAGTTAGATACATCACAGTATACGGCAAAATCGTCGTTGCCCTCAGGTAAAGATAAGATAGGTGCATCACAGAGTTTCTGTTTCAAGGTCTGAAAAGCTTCTTCCTGTTTGGATCCCCACTCAAAAGGTTTATTCTTTTTGGTTAAAGCTGTGAGAGGAACCGCAATTTTGGAGAAGTTTTCAATGAAACGGTGGTAATAACTCGCGAGACCAAGAAATGAACGAACCTCGGTAGGAGTAGTAGGTGTATCCCAATCCTTAATCGCACTGATTTTGGCAGGATCTACATGTATACCTTGTTCGTTAACGATGTGTCCCAAGAATTGAACTTCCTTAAGCCAAAATTCGCACTTGGAGAACTTGGCGAAAAGCTGTTCTTTCTTTAGGAGTTCCATTGTAAGACGGAGATGTTGTTCATGATCAGCTCGTGTCTTAGAATAGATCAAAATGTCGTCAATGAAAACAATGATGAACTTGTCCAAGGCTTGAGACCCTATTCATCAAGTCCATGAAAACAGCAGGAGCATTTGTTAGACCAAAGGGCATAACAGTAAACTCATAATGACCATATTGTGTACGAAAAACTGTCTTGGGAATATCTTCTTCAAGCACTCGAAGTTGATGATACCCAAAACCTAGATCAATCTTTGAAAAGCAAGTAGCACCCTGTAGCTGATCAAAGAGATCATCAATGAGAGGTAGGGGATATCGATTCTTGATGGTAAGCTTGATGAGCTCATGATAATCGATACACATTCGGAAAGATCCATCTTTCTTTTTCACGAATAGGACAGGAGCGCCCTAAGGTGAATAGCTCGGACGAATGAATCCTTTGTCAGAAAGCTCCAGAAGCTGTTTAGATAACTCTTGCATCTCAGACGATGCAAGACAGTACAGGGATTTAGCAATAGGATTAGCACCAGGTACAAGATCGATACGAAACTCAACTTGGCGTACAAGGGGTAAACCAGGTAATTCTTCAGGAAATACCTCAGGATAATCCCGAACAACAGGGATATCTTGAATAGTCTTACCTTTGCCTTTCTCCTCTACGACATATGCCAAGAAGGCGACATATTTCTTTCGTAGGTATTTTTGGGCTTGGGTACAAGACATGAGTTTAAGGCTACTAACGGGTTTCTCCCCACGAACTTCTAAGATCTCACCAGTTGAAAGCGGTATACGGACAATCTTCTCAAAACAAACCACTTCAGCATGGTGTTTGGCTAACCAATCCATTCCTACTATTACATCGAAGCTCCTGAGTTGCATTGGTGTGAGGTCAATAGGAAAAAGATGGTTGTCAAGGTTCAACTGGCAATTTCGAAGAACAGAATCGAGTACAACAAGTTCACCACTAGCTACTTCTACCGTCAAGGGCTTTCCTAGTTTTGTTCTAGTTATCGAAAGCAAAGGCTCAAAAGCTAAGGACACAAAACTCTTATCGGCACCCGACTCAAATAGAACAGAAGCAGGTTGGTTGTTTACAAAGAACGTACCCTTCACCACTTCGTTATCTGCACGCGCCTCATTTGTATTCAAATTAAAAGCTCGACCACGAGCCTGTGCCTGATTTGCATTTGCCAACTTCGGGCAGTTGTTCCTGTAGTGGGTCAGATCCCCATAATTGTAACATGAACCAGGCTGGTAGTGAGGTCGTGCAGGCTGTTGAGCAGGGTTTTGAGCAGGGTTTTGTGCTGCCTGATTTTGGTTTGGAGCAAAGCGGCAGATGTTGGCAAGATGACCAGACTTCCCACAGTTAGTGCAGATGCAGCACTGTACATGTGGTTGATGGTGGCTGTTACATTTGTTGCACAGAGGTGCATTGCCAGCGTACTGCCTCTTGGCAGCAGGTTGTGCAGGCTGATTCTGTGCTGCCTGGTTTGTCTGAGTAGTAACGGCGAAATTCTTGGAAGCCTTACGTTTCCTTGATTTCTCTGAGGACTCAGCCTTTTTACCCTTTTGCTCCTTGGTGTTATCAGACTGTTTCTGCTTCTTGTCACCCTTCCTGTGGAGTTTACCCTTTTTGACTTGAGAGTCAGTTAGGGTAGCAGCGAGCTCGATGGCATGTCGGACGGTAGTAGGGTTGCTGCCAGTGACAATATCCTGAACAGGATCTGGCAAACCGTCAATGTACTTCTCAATAGCCTTATCCAAAGGCGTGACCATTGTTGGGCAGAGCAAGCTTAACTCCTCATATCTATCAGTGTAAGCTCGGTGTTCACCACTGTCTTGTTTCAGGTCATGGAACTCATTTTCAAGTGCCCTCTGCTCATGACGAGGGCATAACTCTCTCATCATAAGAGCCCTGAGTTCCTCCCAAGTTTGACCCAAAGCAACATCAGCACCTCGATCTCTCATTAACCAATTCCACCAAGTGAGAGCCCTCTTTTAGAATACGCTAGAAGCAAACTCGACCTTACGATTGTTGATGTGCTCTCAAATATACATAATTTATATAATTATTCATACACTTTTGAGTGGTTTTATGGTTGTTTGCATTCCATTCTATTCGTATTTGATTCATATTTAAAGTTGAATGGTTTTAAGTGAAAATGAGCTAAAATATATATTTATTCTATAATAAATTTGATGATGCCATGTCAAAGACAAAAATGTGCTTAATGAATAAATATTACATTGATTGGTTAGTGGTTAATAATGATATTATTTAAATTTGGTTAACATGATTTAGTATTTGTGAATAGTAAATGTGCAATTAAATGAAAAATTAAATGATACATTTACTTTTCTTTCTAATTCATACGCAGGACAAAAGAAATTAGAAAAGTATATGGAATTATTTAAAGAGAAAGGAAAGCATATACATATATTTGTTGCGGATGCCATTTTGTTTGAAAGAAAAGAATTAGAAGAGGTGGGCCGCCCACATGAGAACTGCCATCCATTCAAACTCTCGACACATCATGTTGGGGGGTTTTGTAGTTGTTTTCTATTGGGCCTTTGAATAAAGAAAAACCTAATGGAAGAAAAAGGCCACTATATATACATAATATAGGTGGACGTGAATGGGGCACGGAGTTAGACGACAGAATAGAGAGGAACGACAGAAGACTAGAAAAAGGGGACGCAAACAGGTTGCGATCAAGAGAAAGAAGGAAAAAAAAAAAAGGATTAGTTCAAGGTTAAAAATAAAAGATTGAAGAATTGGGTCAGTTCATAATTCGTTAGTTTTCAATTTTGCAAGACTTTGTGTTTTTCATACTTGATACTATGAATTGTTATGTATTTAAGACTTGGTTTTCATTCTTGACTATGATTCTTGGCTAGTTATTTTTCTACTCAGGTTTGTGATGAATGTTTGTCGATAATTGGTAATTTCTCGGTTTTGGTAATTTATTGATGGATTAATATTAAAGTAAGAGACCTAATTATTTTTGGCTAGATGTGTGTGCGTACTTTATTCTAATTTATTATCTTATAATCGTTCCTAGTATGTCTTTGTGAATGTCTTTCATGTATAGATGCATGATAGGTTACCTACTTTGTGTTTGTAACTAGTTTGTGGTTTATGGTGCACGTATTCCATAGGAACGTTGTTTGATAATTTAGAGGAGTTTAGTGTTCTTCCTATTCTTGAGACCGGGATGAGATAAATAGTTAGGATTGTCTTTGGTGCTAGATATTTAGGTGTAGTGAGACCGGGAGGAGATCTGTCTAAGTTCCCTAGTATTATTTGCTTTCCTAAGTCTTGTCAAGTGTTTTTAGGTTACCCCGTGCACTCTAGGGTGTATTGTGATTAGTGAGACCGAGAGGAGATCTAGTCTTTGGGTACTTTAGTATTGTTGGAGAGACCGGGAGGTGATCCAACCCATACCAGTGAGCTTTATTTGACCTTTAGGACCTTAGGAGAAGTTGATGAGTCCAGGAGGAGATTCAACTTATCTTTAGTCTTAGAGTTTCGTAATATTAGAACTTGGTTCCATCATAGTTACCATTGCCGAGAGAAAACCGATAGTCACGAATATGATTCCAAACCTGGGTAGTACTTTCTCATCCTTGATTCCACCTTAGTACTCTTCAGCCTGCGTCTAGGTAGTTTAGTTCGTCTTAGTTAATTCCTTTAGTTTAGTTAGTTAAAACCCTAAAATCCAATCAAAACAAATAAACTAGTTAAGTAATTAGTTGAGTCAGAGTCTAGTGTAGCGTCGCTAGTGTCTCGTGGGTTCGATACTCGGACTTCATTAGGCTTTACTACGTACAATAGGTACACTTGCCTGTCAGTAGTCTAGCAGTTAGAGAGTCTTAGTTTATAAATATAAAACTAGGGTGTCTAGATTAGGTTTAGTTTTTATAGACCACATTTACCACATCAATTGTTTGGAAACTGAACATCGCGAAAGGTGCTCTCAAGACTCTCAAACCACTGTAGGTGCCCAGTTGCTTCCTCAGAACCACTAAACTTGAGCGGTTTGGCCGAGTTAAAACTTTTAAAGTTGCACGGAGCAGGTGCATTATTGTTATTGTTGGCTTGGTTAATTTGAGTGATGAGATTTGGTAGCATAGTAGCCATCTGCTGTGCTATAATAGTTGCCAGTTCGGCATCGGGTTGTTGAATGTTTCGTCGGGGAGGCATTCTAAAAGAGGAAACATGAGAGAAAACGAGTGAGATGATGTGATGAAAAAAATGAGATGTCACAAATATCGACAAAAAGTATGGATGGTGGTCATTTGTTCGTTACCTCATAACAAACAGACGACACACAGTGACAAATCAAAGTAAATGGGTCATAAGTATGCTAAGTAAACATACATAGTAGAAATGTTAATGAAATCAATGTGCTAGCATGCTCAGTAAACATATATAGCAGAAATGTGATGTAAATCAATGTGTCCATATGCTGAGTAAACATATGCAACAAAAATGTCTATGAAATCAATGTGCTAGCATGCTCAGTCAACATACATAGCAAAACATAATTGAAATCATGTACTATATGTGTACTAGGTGAACATAGCATGTATATGTCATAAAAAACAATGAAAGCATGAAAGTAACATGTAAGCACAAGTGTTTCACCTCAAAATATTTGAAAACGGTAAAAGCAGGGACTATGTACTCACTTGGGATTGCTTATTAGTCTTGGAAATAAGACCAAATAAAGCTTCAAGGATCACGGAATCAAATGACACCTAATATAGGTAACTACGTTAATAATCGGATCCTAAATCGGGAGATAGGATAGAATGAGGTTCTATAAATCAAATGAGTATTGGAACTCATAGGGTATGATTTAATAAACCTAACATTCTGATTTGAAAGTTAACCTAAGTGATTTTGACCCGTTTCGACCCGTTACGGTAGTTTAAGCTACTATAACGCGTCGTTTGCGTAAAACTATGGTCGGATGGTTATCTATGTGTCACGGCCCCCGACCCATTTGCCCGGTCCGGAAGCCGCGGGACAGAAACCCGTGGTATTGGTGGTTGATTTGGCAGCGGAAATTTTAACAGGATCGTTTAAACTGAAACACCCAATTATTTTATTTCGAGTTTCGGGACAAACCCCGTGATTTACAATAAAGGAATTTTACTGGAAAATCCCCTGATTTCAAAAACATGTTTATTTATTTACTGAGCCACTTCATTCAAGCTAGAGTGCTACGCGGCACTTTTCCTTGTTCATAGTAAATTACCTGAAACATGTTTAAAAAGATTTTATCAGCGGGAAAATACTGGCGAGTCATCCAATTTGTACAAAACGACACATAGTTATAAATTACAGTATTAAGAGTTTTTACATTTGCCCCTATCTTATAATTATCTGGTCCAGTTGTCACTCGACCGGATCTATGACTATGGTCATAGCACTAATTAGGCTCGCCCACCTAAGAGTGATAAAACAGTAGTAATGTGCACAATACCACCACTTACTGCCAGTAATTAAAGATTTGAAAAGACTTAATCCTTGTACTTATAACTGGAAAACATTTAGGGTTTTACAAAGTAACTTTGATAAAAACAGAATGACTCACATTGCAAGTTTAGACGGACAGATTCTGCTTACTGATTAAGCCGGTAACCTAGTTAAATAATGCAAACGAAACTAGGTTAGTAACTTAATACAACATTTACGATAATTTCACTAGATCGAAACTCTCACGACGAATGACAAAGTATAGCCCGTATTCAGGCAGCACTTAAACATCCATCGGATTGGTTTTAATCGATCGGACATTGTATCGTAGCAGTGATCGAGTTATTACCCTGTTATCGTAGCAGCGTTTTGATATTTAGATTGAGATTTCGACAGAAAGAAAGCTGTTTAAGTGAAAATTTTTGAGCAGTTTGGACTGGCCATGCAACGTCGGATTTATAGCAGATTTTTAGGTCTCTTGCGGCCCACGTAAACTTGAAGGGGAGACCTTCGCAGCCCGCGAGGGCCACCCTAGCTATGGCTAGGGCTGCTGTGTCATACCCTAGGCTTGCCACGTGCGTGACACGTGGCCCTAAAGCTTATCCGGAGATTCACTGTCGCGCCCCGCGAAGTCCTCTCTTAACTTCTTCGTGGCCCGCGACTGAGTAATAAAACTTGTTTTTTCTTGATTTTTCATAAAAATTAGGGTTTTAGGGGTTCGGGTTTTCACTTACGGAGCGTTTTAGGACATTGTCGTGCTAGTCGTTACATCCTCCCCACCTTGTTTAAAATCTCATCCTCGAGATTTACTGGAATAAGTAAGGATACTTTCGCTTCATTTCCGATTCCAGTTCCCATGTATACTCAGGTCCTCTTTTCGAATCCCACTTTACTTTAACCAGCACCAATCTCTTGTGTTTGAGGTGTTTGACCTTTCTGTCTTCTATTTGGAGAGGTTTCTCAACAAATTTTAACTTTTCATTTACCTCTATATCTTGAAGAGGTACTACCAGTGATTCATCAGATAAACACGTTTTAAGATTAGATACACGAAACACATCATGTACCCCGACTAGCTCTTCTGGTAGTTGTAGTTGATAGGCAAATGGTCCTATTCGTTAGGTAACTGTGAATGGTCCTATATTTCTTGGACTTAGCTTTCCTTTCTTACCGAACCGAACTACCCATTTCCAAGGATAAATCTTCAATAGTACGCGGTCTCCAACTTGAAATTCTAACGGCTTACGTCGATTGTCTGCATAACTCTTCTGGCGATCTCGAGCCGTTTTTAGTCTTTCCTTTATTTGAGTTATCTTGTCGGTGGTTTCCTGTACAATCTCGGGACCTGATAGTTGACTTTCTCCTATTTGTGCCCAACATACGAGTTCGACACTTTCGTCCATACAGTGCTTCGAATGGGGTAACATTGATGCTTGTATGATAACTATTGTTATAGGTGAATTCTATTAATGGTAAGTGGTCATCCCAATTTCCACCAAAATCTATTACACATGCCCCGAGCATGTCTTCTAGGGTTTGAATCGTCCTTTCACTTTGTCCATCTGTTTGGGGATGGTATGCAGTACTTAAATTTAATCGTGTCCCCATTGCTTCTTGGAAACTTGTCCAGAAATGCGAAGTGAAACGACTATCCCTATCTGACACAATGGAGAGTGGGACTCCATGTAGGGATACTACCTCGTCTACGTATAACTTAGCCAATCTTTCCATGCTAAAGGTTTCTTTCATTGGTAGGAAATGAGCTGATTTGGTTAATCGATCTACAATCACCCAGATTGCATCGTTACCTTTCCTGGTTTTGGGTAGCTTAGTAACAAAATCCATTGTTATTAGTCCCCATTTCCATATAGGGATTTCTAATTGTTGAAGTAAACCTGAAGGTTTCTGGTGTTCTGCCTTAACTTGCGAACAAGTTAGACACTTAGAAACGTATCTAGCTATGTCCTTTTTCATTCCTATCCACCAGAACTTATTCCTTAAATCTTGATACATCTTGTTATTACCAAGATGCATCATATACCTAGATTTATGGGCTTCCTCTAATATCTTATCTCGTAAGTTTCCTTGTCTAGGTACCCAAATTCTTTTCTTATGGAATCTCCAGATTCCATCAGTCCCTTGTTCTAATTCCTTTATCCGTCCTTTCATTCCTTCAGCATTATCCTGAATTGCTGTCTCTTGAACATTTTTCAATTGTTCCATTAAATCTAATTGCAGATTCAATCTAAGAGCACGGACTCGTCTTTGTTTCTCATGGTACTTTCGACTTAAGGCATCTGCTACTACATTTGCTTTTCCTTCGTGATATAAGATATCACAGTCGTAGTCACATAAAATTTCCATCCATCTTTTTGCCTCATTATTAATTCTTTTTGCCCAAATATGTATCTTAAACTCTTATGATCTGTATAGACAGTAAACTTACTTCCGTACAAATAACGTCTCCAAATCTTGAGGGAAAAAATTATTGTCCCTAATTATAGGTCATGAGTTGTATAATTTTCCTCGTGCTTCTTCAATTGTCTTGAAGCATGCACAATTACCTTGTTGCGTTGCATTAACACACACCCTAATCCTAGTTTAGAAGCATCACAGTAGACTTTAAAATCTTCGGTTCCTTCGGGTAAGGCAAGAATTGGGGGCATTTGTTAATCTTTGCTTTAGGATTCTAAAGGCTTCCTCTTGCTTGGGTCCCCATTCAAACTTAACAGTTTTACAGGTTAGCTTAGTTAATGGAACAGCTATCTTAGAAAAGTCTTTAATGAAGCGCCTATAATATCCGGCTAATCCTAGAAAACTTCTAATTTCATTAGCTGATTGCGGGACCTTCCAGTTGTGATTGCTTCTATCTTGGAGGGATCCATGTGAATGCCTTCGTGATTCACCATGTGTCCTAAAAATTGCACCTCTTGTAGCCAAAATTCACACTTTGAGAATTTGGCGTAAAGCTTTTCTTTTCTTAACAAGGTTAAGAGTGCATGCAAATGCTTACAATGTTCGTCCTGGCTTTTGGAATAAATAAATATATCGTCGATGAAGACAATTACAAATTTATCCAGATACGGCTTACAGATCCTATTCATCATGTCCATGAATGCTGCAGGAGCATTCGTTAATCCAAAGGGCATGACTGTAAACTCGTAGTGACCATACCTAGTCCTGAAGGCAGTTTTAGGTATGTCTTCTTCCTGTACCTTCAACTGATGGTATCCGGAGCGTAAATCTATCTTAGAGAAATACCTAGCACCTTGAAGTTGATAAAAAAGATCATCAATCCTAGGTAATGGGTATCGATTCTTAATGGTAACCTTATTCAATTCCCTAAAATCGATATACATTCGCATCGAACCATCCTTCTTTTTCACGAACAACACAGGTGCTCCCCAAGGGGATGAACTAGGTTGTATGAATCCTTTGTCTAACAATTCATCTAACTGCTTTTTCAGTTCTAACATTTCTGTGGGTGCTAACCGATAAGGTGCCTTAGCTATTGGTGCAGTTCAAGGAATTAGATGAATTCTAAACTCTACTTCCCTATCCAGTGGTAATCCAGGTAGCTATTCTGGGAATACATCAGGGTATTCTGATACTACTGGGATTTCCTTAAGCTCTTTGCTTTTCGTGTTAATGATTACTGAAACCATATACACTATTCCTTGCTTTCGTTCATAACTAGCAACTTTCATTATCGAAATGAACTTCATTGGTTTACGTGGCTTATCTCCTGTAACCAAAATTACCTCTCCTACTGGCGTATGAACTTCTATGGAATTTTGATCACATAGGATTCGAGCATGGTTGGCTAGTAACCAATCCATTCCTAATACAACATCGAATCCTACTAAATTCATAGGTAGAAGGTTTGCAGAAAATTTATGACCTGAGAGTTCTATTTTTCCTTCTTGGAGTATCTTATCTATATTAACAAAATTCCCTTCTGTCGTTTCTACCGTATAAATTTGCCTAAGCTTGGTTAAAGGTTGCCTAAGAGCTTGGCAGAATGAAGTATTTATAAAACTTTAGTTTTGTCACACCCCGACCACGTAGAACAACAAAACATGGCGGAAACGTCAGGGAGTGTTGTAACAGAATTAATTGTTTCATAACCATGGCAATTTAAGTTATATTTTATTTATCAAACAAGAGAGTTACATTGTCTTAAAACAGGAAATAAAGAGTACATAACATAATTAAACTAGTTCTTGCTTCGTTTTAAGTCACTAAGGCAGGTCCGCCCTAATGTCACGATCATCATCCTAAGCAACAGCTCCTGAAAACACATGTGAAAATAGGTACGTCAGCATAAAAATGCCTGTGAGATACATAGGTTTTGTGAAAATAGGATTCATGACTTAAGTTTAAGAAAATGTTTAATAAAATTTAGTCATGAACCTTGTAAATTGTTTTGTTTTGTAAATCATTTAAAAAGCGATAAGATCAGATGATATGTATAAATAAAAGAATAATATATGGTTAAATGAATAACCAAGTAAAATGAGTTGTATAAAATAAACTGTCTTGTAAACCAAAGTCTTGTGGAAAACATGTTACTTGTCTAAAATGTATAAGTCCAAATTGAATGATTTAAATAACGCTATGATATGTAATATAATACAAACACTTATATATATGAAGTACCAGCGGCGTATCCACCATGCTTGTATCATACTACTCACATCTCGTTACTTAAGTCACTTAAACAAACCACCAATGTACAAAGTCTACGTTTAAACCAATTGTCAAAAAGTCCTTGTATAAACCATATCAAATGTTATAAGTCCAAATGTAGTCAAGCAATGTGTAACAAATGTTATGTATGGTAAGTAATGTGTTGTTACATAAACCAAATGTAAAAATGTACAAAACAAAGTATTTTAAATATATCAAAAAGTTATGTTTTGCAAGTAAATGCATGTTATATTGATACAAACACTTATGTGGTAAGTTAACGCATACATTCAAGCCTTGAGACAGACGGATAACCCTAAGTCAAGGTTATCAAAAGAAATGTTTTCGGATTCAGTCATTCCTTACACCCAAACAAACCTAGGATGTCAGGAACGGGATTTGTCAAGTCCTATGGTACCACTACTTACTACCGAGCGGCGTAGCTAATGTTAATGAACGTATATAAGTCCCGTTTGTACAAACCAAATGTTATACCAAATGTAAACGTGCTATATGAAAACAATGTACTAAGTATGCTAAGTTAACATACAAAGCAGAAAAGTCATGTAAATCAATGTGCTAGCATGCTCAGTCAACATACATAGCAGAAATGTAAAGTAAAACAATGTACTATAAGTGTACTAATGAACATAGCAAGTATATGATGTGAAAACAGGAAAGCATGAAAGTAACAAGTAGGCACATGTGTTTCACCCCAAAACAGTTTGGAAACAGTAAAAGAGGGGTCTATGTACTCACTTGAGATTGCCTAGAAGTCCTTGCGTAACAACCAAACAATGCTAGAGATCACAGAAATCAAACGGTACCTAATATAGGTAACTATGTTAATAAACCGGACCTAAATCGGAGGATCGGATAGTATGAGGATTCGTAAACCAAACGAGTATGGGATCTCATGTAATATGGTTTAACAAAGCCTACATACTAAAATGAAACCTAACCTAAGTGCTTACGACCCGTTTAGGTAGCTTATGCTACTTTAACGCGTCGTTCGCGTAAAACGTGTTCGGAACGCCTAACTAGTCCTATGATAAGTAAAATATGCCTTAACATGTCTAATATTGTTTCCGAATCAGTTTAGATATCAAAAATTATGTTACATATGCTTAAAATGAATTTTGGTATAAAAAGGGCATTTTGGTAATTTACCTAAGGCATATAAATTACCTATCATACAACTAACTAAACGTCGTGACCATAAGGTATAACCTCGGAAGGTTATTCCCTATAAAACTATGGTCACCTAATGCGTTTGTTTGGATCCTAATGATCGACCAAATGGGTCAGGTTCGAAAGTATAAGCGATTGTTTAGATCGCTTACCTTACGACCCTATATAAGCACTAAACTAAAAGTGACGAGCTAAGCATGTTAAAACATGCTTAACTAAGTTAGAAAACAAGTTTGGTATCAAAACAAACGGTTTTGATACCTAAAAGTAGTTTGGTTACAAAATACGCAAGAATACGCATTTTGGCCGAACGTACGACTCGTCACTGAGCCTAGATAACATGGTAATCAGTAGGCATAGTCACAAGGGACTATAGCCATCGTGATTACGCTCACGTTGCGAAGTTCAACCGAACTTCGTGTTGACCATAAACTGGTCAACGCAGAAAACGCTAAAAGAACGAAAGAGGACTTACAACGGGTCCAAGAACGGAAGTTTTGATTCGAATATTCTTAGGTATGAAGTGATAAACACATCAACTTAGAGAACAAATTCAGATTTCAAAGGTGTGGGTTTTGCAAATGAGAATGGAGGGGTATTTATAGATTTCATAGAGCCATTAAGATCGTTCCTCGTTATCCGAGCTTCAATCTAGGTCGTACACATCAAGCCCATGGTTTTATAAAACCCTTGGAGCCCCTAGTATTGCCCAAAACCATGTGCAAGTGAGATTAAAGGTGGGTAACAGCTGGATCAAGCTGGAAAACACTTTCTGCTGATCTGGTGCAACCTTACGGGCCGTATGGTCCTCCCCTTACGGACCGTATGCTGGTCTGCAGGCCAGCAACTTTCAAAGTTGACAGTTTTAGTCCCTGTGCGCGTATGGTCGTGTTCTGGCACTTCTAACACCCATCAAACCCATTTTTAAGCTCTGTTAGGACCGGTTTGAATCCGAACGATTGCGAACCGACTCGTACGACGTGCGGAATCCGTGCACGAGCAAGACCGAAACACACGAGGCGTACAATAAACGTGATTCTTTGATAGATCTGAAAAGATACAAGAACCGTGAATCACCTCTAGACACTTTCTCTCTCTAGTTTCTCTCTCTAGAACTAGAGCTCTCAAATGTAGCAAATGAGCAAAAGTGGCAAAAGTCTTAAAACTCTAACCCTAACTCTACTATTTATAGGCCAAGGGTTATAAGGGATTTCCCCTTATTTACAATAACGCCACCTTGCCTTTTCTATCTAATATTACAATCTAAAGCTAGAATTAATCAGTTTCAGCTACGACTTGAGATGACGGAGGCGATAGACATACTGCACTAACAGACTCCCCCTTGGATATTGCCGCAGTCAATCTCAATCATTGAGTCAAACTCGTAGCTTCTGGTCTTTCTCTCTCTCACTGAGTCTTCTTGAAGCTTTAACACATTTTCAGCAACGAAGACTCCCTCTTGCTCGAACAGAATCCCGGTGGATCTGTTTTCAGCTTCAGCTCCTTCCTTTCGGTAGACTCTTCAGGCTCCCCCTTTCGTCAAGCTTCCGTGCTTTTGGGATCGACACCTGGCTTTCCGTTTACAAGCTCCTCCATAATAGTTCCTGGGTCCTTGAATGCACGCTTCCCGTTGCGTTGAGCTCGTCTTCAGACTCCCCCTTAGACACTGCTATCGGGATCGTAGTCTGGAACAACATCTGCAATACTCAAACGTTTATAAGTAACAACGTTTTGAACTTCCAGGATTGAAAACCTGGCTCTCTCAACTTTTGCTAAAATATTTTTCAATGAAAGCTTTTTCGGTTGTCCAGGTATCGTAACCTGGCTCTATTAAACTTTCTAAATCAAGATCCTGTGACTAAGATATAACAATATGAAATATATCCAGGATTACTTGATACTCTCCCCCTATCAACAATCTTCATAGATTTGGCAGTTTCAACGAACCGGATCGGAAACTGGCTCTTTTACAGATTTTAACAATAAAAGCATTCAAATCCCTCACAGTTAATCATCCAAGTCCAAATTAATGACCTTGGAAATATCACAAACTGTTTTTGTTTTTTGATTTTAAAAACTTCAAGTTTCAAATTAATGAACTTGTTTTATTTTCAGAAACACAATCAGCATACTTAGATTTTGAAACTCAGCGTCCAGACATCGGTTGTCGAAAATAAAAACAGAAATCAAAAATCTTTTTGTATTTTTCTGAAAATATAAAGCAGTAAAGAAATATGTACAAACATATTTACAGACAATATTTTTGTTTGAGTTTGCGTCAGAGGATCATATCAGTTTTTGACAAGTCACAAGTATCGTTGAGCTTATTTACACATTAAGAATTAAACAATTCACTTAGATTGTCGATATACTGATCCACTTAAATTTTCATACAAAGTTCAACTGATTCAGGATACGAATTAGGTGTTTTAAGAACTTAAACTCATTCATGTGTCCCACCTCTTGAATATACTCCCGTATCCAGATCCCAATAATCAGTCTTACGGGTAATTATAACACAAATGATATATGTAAGGGGTTAATAAACAATGAAGAATCATGAGAGCTCAGGTCAGAACTACCGTTCAGCAGAGAGATCATGACTCAACTTGTGGGTGTGTCCCCTTTAGAGGATCTTTTTTTACAACAGCATTGCTAAGCAATTTTATTGTCTTATCATATATGCTGAGGGTGATGCTGTGTTTCAAGCATTTGCGAAAAGTATTATTCGAGGACTAGGTCAGAACTTCCATTCAGCAGAAGTCCCGGAATAATAACCCAGATATCACTGAGTATAAAAACCTAGTATATCAGATTATGAGACCTTTCAAACGAGATTTCAGGGGTTACCTATATATCCAAGTAGTGTTCCCCACGAAATAAGCAAGTTTGAATTTAAGTTTATATCCCGAAAAAGTTTACTAAATGTATAAAAACCTATCGGCATATCATCAGTGAGACTGTTTAACGCTATTTAATCATTACATTTCTTTAGCATACTGTAACTGTCTACTGATGTACTATCATTTCCTCTTTTTACACAAAAACTCAATTTTGAATTTTATCATGTTTTTGACTTTTTCAAATTTTCTAATGTTTTTGGATTTTCTGACAATTTCTTACTCCCCCTAAAATTCAAAACCATTTAAAGAAAATTTGACAACCAACACTGATAGCTTTGTCTCGCCATCCATTTTCTGCTAACTATGCCCTGTTTTTGCAGAAAAACTAATATAAAGTACCCCCATGATTTACAACCCATTGATTTTCGACAGTTTGAAAACCGTTTTTCAATCTTGTGAAAGTAATCATGTTTGTTCAGCCGTGAGGGTTTCGGCGTATTCAATCAAAACTCCCCCTAACAACAAACTATTTTCCCATAATGATTTCAAAACACTTAAGTTTGTTTTAATTAGAATGTTTTTTCCGGAAAAATTAGTTTGTTTACCCATCACTTGTGGGTTCGGGGTCATCTCATCACCTTGTTCTCTTTTAACCATTTTGAAAATTTAACATTATTAGGTCAAACACCACTATCACTTGTAGAAAATCAAGTACAACTTAATGTCCTTGATTAACCACTTGTAAGACGAAATATCACAGTTACCATCCTGTGAATTTCTCAAGAATGATGCCGATACCTGCTTCACACTTACCAACCTGGAAGCTCCGGCAAGTCAGGAATTCAACCAACAGATTTATGTACCCAAGCCTGACCAGTCTTGGGTGTGTTTTGAACATTTCTCTTTTCTTCATAAAATTCTTTTGCCCCTTTTACCTTTCCATCAGCCATCTTGCTAAAAATATGTTTAACATTGCTATTAAACATTTTTCCAGCATCAACACCTTTTGATTTTAGGTTTGCGGCTTGTAATGGTGGAAAGTTCTCATCATTCATTAACGGAACTGTCTTTTCCTTTTTTACCTCAACTTGTAGCTCCTCTGATTTTGTGGAATCAGATTCATTGCCCGAACTTGGCTTGTCTGACTTGGATGAGCCAGATTCATCGCCAATAACTTTCTTCTTTTTCTTCTTTTCTGTCCTCAGATTTGTATCTGAAGAATTCGATTTGCTTGACTTTGCCGTCGAGTGAATCGATTCATCAGAACTCTTATTCGAACCAACCGGTGAACCTGAAGACAAAATCTTCTCCAAGTATTCTCTCGCCTTCTTCCTCTTCTTCCTCAGTCTGTCTCTCTGCCCCTGTGAAAGCTTTACTTTCTTATCTTCCACTTTCTGTTCTTTGGGCTTGACAGTGACTTATTTCTTTATCGTTCTCTGAGATTCAACCCTTGATCTCCCCATCGATCTCTTTGGGCAATCTCTGGCAATATGACCTCTGATTTGACAATTATAGCATCTTCTTGTCTCATAACTCCAATTCTGGCAGTTAACAGCAATGTGTCCTCTCACACCACAGGTGTAGCACACTCTGTTATCGTACCATTTACCACTTTCACACCATATGCTTAGATCATAACATTGTCCGGCTTTGCGGTAATCATCACTCTTCTTCAATGTTGTATTTGTCTTTTGAGCACTGTGGTCAAACCTGCACCACTTATTACCAACATTTTGTGAATTTTCATTTACAAATTTTTGTGATTTTTTATAATGATTGGATGACTGAACTGATGAGCTTTTATTTTCATTTTTAAAATTTTTAAAATTTTTAACTTTTTGTTTCTGTTCTACACTCTTCTTAACAGGTTTTTGCTTAGAACATTCACCTGTTTCAGTAGATTGCAAAACAGTATTTTTAAATTTTTCTTGTAATTCTAAAAATATTTTTCTTTTCTTTTTCTTTTTCATCATCAGCTTTGTCATCACAATCTTCAATTTTGACTTTGTCAAAATTTGTGACATTATCACTTATTGGAACAGAATTGATCGGTTTTGGACACACATATGGTGCAGAAGTCACAAAACTTTTCAACTTGTTTTCTAAATCAGCAATTTTCTTTCTATTACCTTCGGCTTCATGCTCAAGTCGAATGATTTTATCAAGATGAGAATTTATTTCACATTGTTTTTCAAGATTATTTTTACCAAAAACATCTCTCTCATCTTCTAAAATCTTTAACTGACTTTTGAAATGATTATCAAATTTTAATTTTTCATTTTCAAACTCTTTTTCTTTTTCGTTCAAAAACTTGTTATCCAATGTCAAACTGTCCATATCACTCAACAGTTTGATATTTTCAGATTTTAGTTTTTCACAGTTCAAGCGCAACTCTAGAATCTATTCATCATCAGCTTTCTTCCCATCTTTCAAAGCTTTGTTTTCCAATATCAAATTCTCCGCATCACTCAAGAATTTGGCATTGTCTGCTCCAAGTTTATTACATTTTGAGCATTTTTCATTCATCTTTTCAACATCATCTTCCTTCTTTGTTTCCATCCTGAATGTTCCTGCACAAAAAATTTTAACAAAATCAAGAGGGTTTGCATATTCATCAATAAAACAACCTCTCTTAATATCATATTTCATGACATTTTTTGCAGCAAGACATACAAAAAATCTTTTTCTCATTTCAATGATCACATCCAAATTTATCTTTTCTAAATCCCTTTTCATTTCATTCATCAACTCTACTTTTCTTGTTTCTTTATCAAACTCATGTGATCTAAGTTTATTGATGAATTCTCTATAATGAAGCTTTGAGAAACTAGCATCCCTTTTTAGTTCACTTAAAAATTCATCCCATTCTAAAGGTAATGCATCAGCAAATTTTGAAATTTTTTCAGCATTTGAAACCCTTATCTCATATTTATCTAACTTATCATTCAACTCATCAAATCGTTTATCCAACTTCTCCAATGATTCATGTTTCATGCATAGGAAATTTTCGGATCTTTTAATCCAAACGTCCTTCTTGTTCTTCTTATCAATCCAAGAATCAGAAATCCAAACGTTTAAATTTTTAAGATTCTCGTTTTCCTGTTCATCAAACATTTTATCCATCTTGAATCACCTGAAACACGAACAAACAAACACAATGAGTTTAACCAATATTAAACAAATGAATCGGACGGGTATCCGATCGAAAAAAATCAACACAAATCAACAGTGAAAATAATCTCGTGACAACGCTTGTCCGTTCGAGTGAGACTGCTATTTGTTCGGGTGAGATGGTATCCGGATGAAGACCCGTTCAGATGGAGATCCGGATGATGATTCGTCCGGATGGTGATTCGGATGGTGATACGTACGGGTGGGGATCCGTGTGACTAAAATGATGCGTACGGGTGGGGATCCGTGCGTATGAAGGTGATGCGTACGGGTGAAGGTGATACGTGCGTGCAACAATGTTGTCCGTATGAATGTCACTACACGACAAACTGTTGTCCAATCGGGTAGCTTGTTGACTTCTTTGACCTCAAAATGATACCAACTGTTATGATTTAATGAAAGATCACATGTATACTGACATGATGTCAAGACTTTAAATGATATCACATGCAACTTGACTCAAACTAATGCAATTTCAGAAATAATGGCTGACAACTATCTATCACTTCATTGGACCTCAATTCACTAGTGTCGATTCCCTTTTATCACATGTACAACCGACAATTCAATTAAATGTCATGTGCTTTGACACTGATTGTTCTGACGTGTAATGATATCCGCGTGAGTAGTGTATCCATTCCGAGAGGTCAACAAGTCAACACGGATGGCTGTGCGTGCGGATGGGGATCCGGATAATGTTATCCGCACGAGTGGTGATACGCACGGGTGGGAATGTTATCCGCGCGTACAAGTTGTCCGTGCGTATGGCAAGTACGTGCGTATGACCTGTACGTGTGTATGACATGTGCGTGCGTATGACCTGTACGTGCGTATGACCTGTACGTACGTATGATGCTATCCGTGCGTATGACTTATGCTATCCGTGCGTATGACTTATGTTATCCGTGCGTATGACTTATGCTATCCGTGCGTATGACACAACTCTTATTCGACCAACAAACAATGACCAGATCACGTGACCACCATTATGAGAATTATCTACTAAAATGAAGATCACATGCAATTAACAACTTCACATGCAAATGGCAGATAACATGCAGACTATTATCACATGTAACGGTGCTGACAATCCAGATATTAATCTCGTGACAACTGAATTTCAATTAAAGCTTGTCGCCTAGATCACGTGATATGATTAAAGACAGCAACTGAATTATTTAGAGAATATGTTGACTAAATGACGGTTGGGTGATGTTGAGACACGTATTGTTATCCGCACGTACCAGTTGTCCGTGCGGGTGGCAGAGTCAACAGGTCAACACGTATTAATGAAAAGTTATCCGCCCGTATTGGTCAACCCGGATAGTCTAATGGTCAACCCGGATGGTCATCCGCACGGATTGCCATCCGTGCGGAGAACAACAAACGTAACAGCAGCAACTTTTTTCATTTTCGAACCACAAAAATCAAAATTTCTCTCAAACGGTAAAGAATTTGATTTTAAAAATTTATAGGCTTATTAATCAGTTGTTTTCGCACATCATATCAAAAAATCACCCGATTTTAACCGTAAAATCTTTGTTAATTTTGCGTTTATCTGTTGAAAACGTGAAAAGATGAAAAAGTGAAGAACTTAGACAAATCTGAGTGAAATTTCGATCTGAATCTGATTAAATCTTGAACGAAATCGTGCGTTTGATCCTCGCAACTGAGCTCCCGCTCTGATACCACTTGTTAGGACCGGTTTGAATCCGAACGATTGCGAACCGACTCGTACGACGTGCGGAATCCGTGCACGAGCAAGACCGAAACACACGAGGCGTATAATAAACGTGATTCTTTGATAGATCTGAAAAGATACAAGAACCGTGAATCACCTCTAGAAACTTTCTCTCTCTAGTTTCTCTCTCTAGAACTAGAGCTCTCAAATGTAGCAAATGAGCAAAAGTGGCAAAAGTCTTAAAACTCTAACCCTAACTCTACTATTTATAGGCCAAGGGTTATAAGGGATTTCCCCTTATTTACAATAACGCCACCTTGCCTTTTCTATCTAATATTACAATCTAAAGCTAGAATTGATCAGTTTCAGCTACGACTTGAGATGACGGAGGCGATAGACATACTGCACTAACAAGCTCTAAAAGGATGTTAAAGCATAGGGAACATGATACATGCTCAGAAATATGTCGGATGTCAGTTCGTTTGGCCGTACGGTTGCGTTGTTCGGTTAATTACGACGGAAGTCGTAACGGACGCAAAAACGGTCCAAATTGCGCGACGAATGGATTTTCAACAAGCCAATCACTAAAACATAATATTTTAATGATTACATAAATTTTTGGATAACCGGATGTATTCAGAATGTAAGTTATGCACTTTTTGATGCTTTTAGTCCCTGAATGGCCCAAAAGTTTATTTTAGCACACCGAACCCCTCAAATCCTATTTATAAGCTATTTAAAGGATATTTATGGTATGTTTAACTTATGGTCATGTTCCGGAATGTCCGTTCTAGTACGAATTATCATACTTTCACAGTTTGTCGAATTTAGTCCCTGTAGGCGATTAAACTTGTTTTTGCCATACCAAAGCCTTCAAAACATATTTCTAAGTTATGTAAAGGTTATTTAAGGTATGTTAAGCATATGTTGATGTTCGGGAGTGTTTGTCGCGTTAAACTGATTACGTTTTACGCACCAGTTTGCGTATAACTCTCCAGAAGGCGATGTAAAGTTTGAAATTGAACAAAAGTCAAAACATGAAAAATGTCAAACATAAATAAACAAACATTGGGATCAAATAACTTTTTTTATTGATAACTGAACTGTTCACAATGATTACAAACACAGGTGTCACAAGTTTGCACCAGAGTCAAATAATACTTTTGCGTAAACGTCATGTACAAGAAACGTACCAGCTATCACACCCGGAATCAGATTTGCTTCTTGTGTAGTCAGCTGGAAGGCTCTTGCATTCTTTTTATTAGTTCCTTCAATCGCTTTGCCTTGTTGTCAGCTGGCTTGACCAGTTTAGGGCACTCTGGCTTAAAATGTCCGGCTTTCCGCAGTTGTAGGAAACCATGGATTTATTTCTGCATTCCTCCTCTCGGTGTCCCGATCTATTACAGAAATTGCAATATTCCCTGCATTTCCCGAGATGCTTCTTTTTACAGTTACTACAAAACGGAGCGGTGGGGGATTGCCCGGTTCCTTTTTTCTTGAAGTTACTACTATTATTACCCCCACGAAAACCTTGGGTAATCTTTTGGGCCAATTCCTTTTTCCTATTTTCTTCTCTTATTCGCACCAAACCGTCAGTCAATGTGTTGGCCAGTTCGAACGCATCGTCAATTGTTCGAGGTCTCGCAGCTTTAACTATGTCGCGAATTTCGCTAATTAGTCCCAAAATATAGCTAGAAATAAGCACCGGTTCTGGTGAGGCCAGAGTTGGTACTATTCTAGCATACTCGAAAAATTTCAAAGTATACCCTCGAAAGTCAGCGTCCACCATCCGGTGGTTCAGGAACTTATTTGTCATTTGTTCCTTTTCGTAGGAGGGACAAAACTTTCTTTCCACCAACTCCTTAAATTTCTTCCAACTCATGGCATAAGCCACGTCACTTCCCTTAGCTTGCAGCACCGTGTTCCACCATTCTAATGCCTCTTCCTTGAAAAGGTGGGATGCATACATCACCCGATCTTCTTCTGCGCACTTACTTATTTTAATCACAGCTTCGGTCTTTTCCAACCAACGTAGTGCGGCAGTTGCTCCTTCATTGCCTGCAAATTCGACATGCTTACAGGCGAGAAATTTTATGTAAGTGCAACCAATCGTTGCCACTTTCATTTTCTTAAGTAATGGGGCTTGAACCACATTATTATTATTATTACCGCCCCCATTCACACTGTTACTGGAATTATTATCATGGGTGCATTTGCTATGGTTGGCTTAGGAAGGTTCAACATGATTCTTAACATCAACGACGATTGCTGGGATAGCGTTGGCTATTCACTGAGCAACGATATTTTATATATCTTGTCTATTGAGAAAATGGTCTTTATTATTGGATTCAGATTCGTTAACTTCATTTGCCGGTTGGTTTACTGCGTTTTCCATCTTAATAATTAACAATATATATAAATTATTGTCACAAAATGGATAGCAACTAAACACAATAAGGCAATCACAACACAATTAAGTCAACACATATAGCCAAAATCGTCGACATTACGACATTTATATTTTTAAAATATTATCCGTCCATACAAGCCAAATATTTACAGATACTATATTTTAACATTATTATACAATATTATACATTATGTTATTATTATTATATATTATATTATTATTTTATTATATATATATATATATATGTTCACATAATATTATTGTACAAAACATCTAATCTACTGTTATTCGCCGTTGAAGAAACACTAGATAAATGGTCGGAACCGAGATATCTAGGGGGTTTGAATCCGCATAAAAAGGTTAGTTTCCCCTCGATTGATTCAGGTGCAACCGATCTTCTTCTCCGAGAACTCTGCAAAAGAGAGCACCGTTAGCCTCGTCAAGGGGAGAAAAGGGTTCTCTCCTTGACCCGACTCCGGTGTGAGAATAAGTATGGGTAATGAAGAAGGAGAAGTATTTGAGAAGTGTGTGTGTAACTTGAATTCATACCTGGGTTTTTCTCATATTTATAGCCGGGAGTCGTTTGGGCGGGAAAACCCGTTAGTGAAAAGTTAACGGAAGATGCTAACCCCGTAAACGGTTACATTTCCTTCCGTTAAGTTCTTTGATCCGACGTGAGAGCACACGGATCGTGGTTTAGATCAAAGGCTAGGGATTGGCCACGTGTAAAGTGATCAAGTGGAGATTACTCTCCAATTACATGCCTTCGTTGTGACTTTAGGGACGACTGAGATGATGACACGCGTCCAGATGGTTATAACCGTTTTGGTGGTGCACGATGATATTTCTTCTAGAAGATTACTGCTGTAATCTGGTGTGGTACCTTATCGTGTGGAGACCACTGAATAAATAAATAAATCCCAAGTCTGGGTACAATAATATCCAAGTCTGGATATTTAGGCGGAAGTATTTATCTCAGGATTTTTATCCTTTGCTAATGGGAGAAGGCGCAAGGATTCATACTTTCCTTTGGGCGTGCGACTATAGACTGTTGATTGTTTCTTCCCTTTGTAAGGCCAGTGCGCGGCCGCGCAAGGTTAAAAGGTTAAAAGGCAAGGTTGTGGTATGGTCCCAAATACTTATTATGAGGTTTTTGGTACCTTACCCCTTCAAGTCCCCCCAGTCTAGTGTTGTACTTATGCAAGTAAGTGGAGCACTGGACTTATAAGAGGGAAATGCTTTTGGGCGCGAAAAATAAGGAAACTTCCGGAAGAAGATTCATTTTTATTTTTGTAAAGATTTTTGAAAATATTTGACTTTAAACGAGACTGGTACAGTAAACTGAGTGACAGCCTGTCATTGTTAGTTGTTTTTACTGTCCGTGTCTTACACGCGCGCGTGTAAACGCGTGTGTGTTTGATATTCACTCTTTCTGCCGCTTGGAGAACTGTGATATCTGGAAAAGTTGCTGTGGAGGTTACCGATGCTATTTATTGCGATGAGTATATATAACGTTTGGGTAACTTCCTTTGTGCCATCATTGTTTTGTTGAAAACTTTCTCCGTTCCATTCTTCTAAGAACAAATTTCATCATTCTTCCTCTTATGTCAACCGGAGAACACCAAGAGGATCTTTCTGAAGAGATGTCGACTGAACTTCCATCATTGAAGTGGTCTAGGGCGACCTTTGACGGTTTGATTCGGAATTTCAAATTTCCGGAGAACTGGGGTGCTCTGTATCCTGAAGAGGGGCAAACTGCAGCAGATGCTCCGGCTGGGTATATTACCCTTTTTTGGGATTTTTTCAGTGAAGGTAACTTTCGTTTGCCTGTCACTAAATTTTTTCTTGAAATCCTTGGGTTTTATAACCTGCATATCTCCCAATTCATCCGATTGGCATGGTTAGGGTTCGACATTTCGAATTCGTGTGTCGGACGATGCATATTGAGCCAACTGTTCCCCGATTTAGGGTTTTCTATCAGATGCATTGTACCCAAGGATTTTATTCATTTGCTCAGAGGGCGTCTGCAAAGAAGATTCTACAGCAACCCCCAAAATCCTTTCATGATTGGAAGCAAAAATTCTTTTTTATCAAGGTCGGAGTGATTCCGGTGAGGATGGTTTTAAGGGGGAAAGAAGATGTTCCGATTGAAACACTTCAGACCCCTGTTGATGAGAATTGGTATCAAGATTTGAAGGATGTGCCCAACATTGCTTTGCCGGAGAAAGCTCTCGTCGGAGTCGGCATGAGTTTGAATTGGAAGATGGAGCATGATGACAAACCGGTGTACACCGAGGATGGTCATGGTAAGATTGGGGTTTCTTCCATTTTTTTTTTTACTTGCTATCCTTTGCTTGCAGTTGTTTCACTATATGTTGTTTCCTTCAAGAGGGAAGGCGGAAGAATGGGTACCATCAAGAAAAAACCTGAAGAGGAACTCTGGTACCACCGTATTGTAAGAAACTTTGTTCTTCTGCGGGATGCGGATCTTTCTGTCCAACCAACTGCGGGTGCTGGTAAGCTATATCTGTTTCTGTTTTTCCTTTTTGCGCTTGTGAGTAAATTGTTGTTTTGCGCTTTTGTAGGTGAGTTGTTGAATTTGGGCATAGGCCCTGAAAGGAAGAAACGCACAACAACTTCTACCTCTGCGCCGAAGAAGGGTGAAGCTGTTAGAATTCCATCTTTGAAGGCAAAGAATGTGGGAGAGAAGAAAGGTATGCGCCGTTCCTCTGACTCCGGGTGTGATTATGTGGTGGTTTCTGATTCTTTGGAGGGTCTTACCCCTGCAGTAACTGTACGAGAACCAAAACCTGAACCAAGGGATTCTGCTGATATTCCCCCATCCAACCCAAGTGAACCTATCGACTTGGATTCTAGTCCTGAACGTTTGGTGCACAGGAAGACTGGTAAAAGGAAACAAGTTGATACTGATGTGGAGGGTCAGCCTTCTAAGAAAATTCAACGGAAGAAAATTACCAGGAGAGGGAATCTTGATTCCTTTATTTTAGAGTCTGTTCCTGGTGAGTGTTGCCTTTTCTTGTTTTCTTTATGCGCGTTAAATTTTTACAGATGTTTGTTGTTTTTCCAGAGTTTCCTGTTTCCCCTGTTCCCACAGAACTGCAATCTGTGGTAAATGAACTTCCATCTATCCCTCCGCGTGCTTCTGTCGGGGATCAGTTAGAGCCTACAGAGGTTGCTGATGGTGGTGTGGAGGATGTTGCTGAGGCTGAGAAGCCTGTTGCTGAAAAAATTGTTGATCCAGGTGTGGTGGATGGTGCTGGTAAACCGCAAACCCCTGAAAATGTTGTTCAAGATCTGGGAAAAGAACAAACAGCTGAAAAAACTTCAACTTCTTCCCCTAAACCTTCTGATGCTATGCTTGAGCATGTTGAGAAGGTGACAGTTGAAGGGCAAGGCTCATCTGCTGGTGTTGGTAAACAATCTCCAATCCGCCCAGAAGAAACCTTGGGAGATTATTACTACCGGACTTATGTGGAGAAGGATGCTTCTGAAACTCACGCCCCCATTTGGAATTTAAAGAAAGGTGACACTTTCTCAGATTGGCGCGTATGCCAAGATTGGTTGCAGGGGATTCTTCCGCCTGGGGAGATCAAGTTTCAAGAAGGCCGGTCTTATGAACAGAGTTATCAATCTTATTTTGAAGAAACTGCTTCTCACGTCTCTACCACTCACCGCATAGTGCGTGAGTGGTACAGTATGCATAAGGACCGGGAAACCTTTATGGTGTCTCAAAAGAGATTAGCCAAAGATGAGAAACGCATGGCTCAGCTGAAGGCTCAATTGGAATCTGATCAGGCCAAGTTTGAAGCTGAGCGCAAAACTGAAGAATGGTCTGTTGCTGGTTGGAAAAGAAAAGCGGAAGCTGAAGCTGCTCTCCTTTCTGATGAACGCAAAAACTGGAGGAGAATTTGCGAAAAAGATAATGCGGAAAAAGTAAACCTTCGTAATATTATTAATAACCTCAAGGCGGAGGTTGAAAAACTGAAGAATCAGGATGCGGAGGTAGAAAGGTTGAAGAAGGAGAAAGCTGAGGCAGAAGCTGCTTTGGAAGAAGCGCGTTCCCATAGAGAGCGCAGTGAGCAACGAGAGGTACAAGCTTGCGCCACTCTTGCTCTTAGAGATAGAGAATTAGAAGAACTTACCACTTTGCTTTCTGATCATGACAAACTTAAGAAGGATTTGGAGCTTGTGCATTCCGAGAATGCTGAAACCTCCCGCCGTTTGACTGTAGTTGAAGAGAAGTTAGAAAATTCAGAAACGGCGCGGGTTACAGCGGAAAGCGAGCTTGAACCTTTGAAGAATGATATGGCCTGGTTAAAAGATCGCGGTATTGCCTGTGTAAGTTTCTTTCTTCCTTTTTGCTGTGGAACAGTTAATGCGCTCATGTATTCTCACCTTTTCTTGCTTTCATAGGTTACTAAATCTGTATTAAACTCTGAAGAGTTAGATAAAACCGTTGCTCGTTTAGTAGTTGCCGCGCGAAGAGATGGGTATGCGCAAGGGTATGCTGAGTGTTCCCATCATGTGAATAGTGCTTTAAAGGTTGACTGGGATAACAGTAAGTCTGCAACCTTCGGCGCGGATACTGGTGCCGCGCTTGCTGTCTTGAAGACAGAGTTTAACAACTTGCAACTTCCGGTTATGGATCTGATAAACGTTGCACTGCAATCTGATGATCACGTGGCGCAACTAAGGGAAATCTTTCCGGATGAGGGTGAAGATTTATCGTAGACTAAAAATGTATTTGAACAATTTTCTTGTAATATTTGGGATGTAAATCCCTATTTTAGTTAGTGCGCTGTTGCGCAAGTAACTTTAAACACTGCCGTGTTTGAAAGTTTTTAGGGCGTATCTGTACGCTGAGAATAGTATGATGTTTCTGTTTGTTTTGCTTGATGTTTTTACAATATTTTGCATGATTACAATTGCTTTTATTGAGTAAGGCGAATGAAGTTGGTATAAAGCTCGTGCTTGCACTTATGGCCGTTTGTGAGGTGATCACTGACCATTCATGAAGCTTGTTTTAGAACTACCATAATGTTTTTGCGCTTACTAAAAGAAATTGCATGCACTTTGTAAACACGGAAATAATAGAAACTTTGCAATTTTATTTACGGATAGAGCTCAGAGGCTTTTACAAAGTTTTTGATAATAATTATGTGAAACTTAACTTACTTTCTATCATCTCCGCTTTGCTTGATGGATCATGTTTTTCCGCGGGAAATCTATAGAGTTGTTCTTTTAAGCTTTTGTCCGCTTGCTTGGGCCCTCCTCACCCCGGGTTATCTGCTTAATCTCTTTGCGCACATTTTGGAGTAAATGTGTGACTTCGCCACTCTTGAGGGATTTCTCTATTTCCGTGCGTAGTGAGATGCAGTTGTTAGTGGTATGCCCGTTGTCTTTGTGGTACTCGCAGTATTGTGCCGGATCTTGTCCACGTTTACTTTTCATTGGGATCGGAGGTTTGAATTGATAGTCTTCAGTACTCAAAACCTCTGCCGGAGTCTTTATTAGGGGAGTCCACTGCCTCTCCCTATTCTCTTGTTTGTTCTCCCTCTGCGCGAAGAGTTTGTTGATTGTTGTGCGTGCGTCTTCAGACGATCGACTTCCTGACCCAGACTCACGCCATGATTTCTTAAACCTTCTTTCGCCGGTTGAGCTTAAGTCCGCAGGCCTATTGTGTGGTGGTGGTGGCCTATTTGTAGTAAGGTTTTTCTCAGTTTGCGCGTAAACCTTGGCCGCCGCCATTATCTTCTCCCAACTTTTTGGAAGGCCCTCTGTTCTAGATAAGACTTTAACCATGTCATCACATCTAACCGCGTACTTGAATTGAGCACAGATTAGTTGTTCGTGAACACCGCCAATCTCCAACACTTCTTTATTGTATCTGGTGATGAAATCCTCCAGATTTTCGTCATCTCGGCGCCAAATGTTCATGACGTCGGATGTGTCCCGAATGGAACGCCGTTGCTGACTGAAGTGTGTTAAAAACTTTTCACGCAATTCTTTCCATGATTCGATCTGTCCGGTTGGTAGGTTGTTGATGCGTGTGAAGTGTTATATATATTAGGTGTATATTTTAAGCCCCTTTAACACTTTTTAGCCAAGTTTTAAATTTATAAAACACGATATTTTACTAACACTAAACACACATATGGGCAAGTGCACCCATCGTGGGCGTAGTATAGCGTTGGTAAGATACCGAGGTCGTCCAAGGACACAAGAGCTTTTAGTACTGGTTTATCCTCAACGTCTAATCAAAATAAAAAGTTTAGAAAAGTGTTTTGAACTAAGAAAAATAAAAACTAACTAAAATGCTGAAAAAAAAATAAAAAAAAAAACAGATAGACAAGATGAATCACTTGGTTCCGACTCGTATCTAGTATAACCTTTGATTATTTCCGCACTTTTGCACATAATTAAGAGATTATCTTAGTTATTGTAGTAGGCCCCTCTTTTGAAGGTGACGTTACCCTCACCCCAGTAGTTTGAGTCAGCAAGGATACAATCCTAAAAGGGTGGATTATTGGAAGATAATTAATTAAGTTATTAATGCAAATTATGGTAGGCCCCGCTTTTGGCGGTGACGTTACCCTCGGCTAAGTAGTCTGAGTCAGCAGGGATACAGTCCTAAATAGCCGGGTTATAGTATTAATAGTAGTTAACTTATGAGGGGATCAAAGAGTTTGGAACCCCGCCATCCAATACCGTGAAGCATTGAAGGAGGTCCTACTAAATTTGACCCAGGTCCATTGCAGGACCTCTAAACGCTGAACAATGGCAAGACCTTTACCAAACCGTTCCCTTAACCCCCGACCAGGTAGCTAACATACCTCCATATAGACCGTGGAGATATGAATGGTGAAAATCTTTTATTTTATATAGACAGTAAAATAATGCCAAGACACCACGGACAAACGATAAGGAAAGATCACCTTCAACATAAGTAACTAGTTATTAAAGTCATTAATACAAAACCAAATAAAAAGTGCAAAAGATTAGAAATAAAAAGTATTATACTAGACACTTTGTCTTCACCAAGTGATGTAAGAGACTTAGGCAAACATGGCCTTGATTGTCAAGAACTCTTACGATCAATCTTGGATCCCAAGACGACTCACACACTCTACGATGGACAATGGATGATGGTGGTGGATGATGGTGTTGTGATGGTGGTGGGTGGTGGATGAAGTGTGAGAGAGGTGGTGTGCCAAGGGATGAGTTGAAATGAAACCAAGCACTCCTATTTATAGGCTGAACAGAAGGCTGGGCACGGCCCCGTGTCCGCTGGACACGCCCCCGTGCCTGTCTGACATTCTCTCTCTTCATTAATTGTAATTCGCAATTACAATTAATGCGCCTGTTGTACTTTCGCCACGCCCCCGTGTTCACTGGACACGGCCCCATGGTGGGCAATAGAAGCTTCTATAGGTTTGTCTTTTCTGCTGCTTCTTGGGCACGACCCCGTGCTGGCTGAGCACGGGGCGTGTTCAGTCTTCTGCCTTCTCTACTTTGCTTGGGAAGATGCCGTTGAGGGGTCGGGCAGTCCACTTATGTTCCTTTTCTTGTATTTATGTTAGATTTAGCTGTCTTTTTGCTTCTTTTGTGAATTTGAGCTCATTTAATCCTGAAAATACAAAAGGAAGACAAAAACACTCTTTTTCCAACATTAGTACTTAAAAAGGGTTAGTTTTATGCCTTATTTGATGTAATTTATATGTTGCATTTTACACACATCAGTTGTCAAACCAGATTCGCGCTGGGCCAGTTAATGTTTGTACAAACAGATGACACCATAGCGGGAGGGTCCAACCTCCAACCAAACCTGCGCTGGTAAATACTCTCAGGTGATCATCGGGGTCCGTTAACCCATTAAACTTCCCAATGTTGGATGGTAATTTAGCCTTCTCCAACGGAGCTAAAGCTATTTCCAGTATGAACTTTGAGTTTTCCGCTGCTTCTGCAGGGCGGTAAACTAAGTCATAGTTGTGTTCTTCCTCAGGGTTATAAACCGCTCGAGGCCTGCACTTGTTATAGTTTGGCTGCAACCGATTGAACACACTGGTGTTTGCACTTAAACGGTATGTTGGATCGGACTCATCGGTGTGGGCATCTCGTTGGGAACCCAACCTATCATGAACCGATTGTCTTCGGTGTGTTCTACCATGACTCTCTCTCTCTCTGGTGACTTTCTGTCTGAGTGTATTCTCGTTGTGACGTAGATCTGGCATAAACTTTTGTATCTTCATAAGTTGATCCTTCCCGTTGGGAAGCATGAGCACGAGATCCTGGTCTTCGTGATTGAGTCAGGGGAGCGGTTTGAGCACACAGCTGTGTGTATACAGCGTTTAATGCTCCTTGAGACCTGACATACCAGGATATCGGAGTTTCTCTTGGTGGTAAAATTGATTGAGCAGGGTTTACCGGTAACATTCCTGGAGTGACAGGATCGTTTGCTCGATTGGATTGAACCTCGTTATCGTCCGAGGTATCTTCTGGGATTCCTTCTACTTGCAAATTGTTTCCGACGTTTGGTCGAGGACCAACTTGCCGGTGAGATGAGGAGTTTTCTGCCATACTAAAGTTGAAAACGGAAAGAACTGAATCGAAACGAGATGAAAACTAGAAAAACAGAGGAATCGGTGGGCGCCAATGAAGAAACACTAGATAAATGGTCGGAACCGAGATATCTAGGGGGTTTGAATCCACATAAAAAGGTTAGTTTTGTTAGTCCCGAACAACCCATGACATCACTCTATGGTTCGATCAAACGCGGAATGTAAGATCAAACTGACAAGAACAAAAAGAAATTTTCAATACAAAACTCAGTGCCGCTACTTAGATCGCACACAGTCTCAAGGACTGTCTGGTACGATCTTCGAGAACCTTGCACACAATCTCTAGGATTGTCTGGTACAAGGTTCTCCTTTTGGGGGCTACATGATGACACAATAGGAGAGCTCTACAACTAACAATCTAAATAAGACTATTTATAGGAGCCTCTACCCCATTGGCCCAGATGGCCTAGCCCAAGCCCAAGCCATAATTTAAAACCAAATAAACATAAATAAACGTAATAAAGATAAGCGTAAAACTCAGGACCTAACAATCTCCCCCTAGTTTTATGTTCTCTTTATTACGGTTTAGATAATCTCCAATCTTGGGTCTTCTCCTTTAGCGGCCCAGTAGTGAACGAGCCCATCAACGTATCTTGGATGAAATAAAGTATGATCTCGGATTGAAATTTCAAATCTGATTCACTAACAAGAACACACGGATTCAAGTGATCCGTCTGGTATTCAAGTCGCGCAAAAACACAAGTTTGCACTGGAACCAATAATAACTCCATAGAAACTTAACCCGTACCTCTTTCTAGTGTGTCCTCATTTTGTCGGCCCATCTTCCATAAACCTTTCGGTCCAAGCAAAAAACTGATTCAAATATGCTCCAAAATTTTTACCACTTTAATTGGTCCGCAAATAATCGTTTAAGACCTGGCCCAATATTCCAATTCAATCTTTAAATCAAACATGTGATGCTGATTAAAAAAACCGCGTGGCCATTAATTCAATGGAGCCCAATCCATTAAAGACCCAATAAACACTAATCATCAATTCGTAATGGACAAGTCCAGCCAACATACCTTGGATGCCCAATCCAGTGAGGCCCATAAAACAATGCACCTGGGCTCCTGCTCAAAATAAACTCATCAATTTTAGAATCTTCCAGCTCCATGTCAGGTCTCGCACACTGTGCATAAAATTCCTTTTTATCTTTGACCATTGATCATACATTCCCATCTAACGGCTCACACTTGTTAGGGTTTTTAACATTCTTGAAATGACATCATGTGTAGCCGCCATATAATATTCCCCTGACGTCAGCAATATGAAACCCATCTTCATCTGAGAACCGTAAACCTGCAACATTCACCGTTGTTCTTATCCGGCGTCCAAAACTAACCTGCAACCTTCTCGTTCTTCAACTCCGATCATCTCAAACCTTCTCCATTCCGTTCCGTACCAACACCATCAACACCATCTTCTCCATATCCGTATATCGTTTATCTTCCACTGCTCCGTCTCTTTTACCCAGTTCACCGGAGACCACCTCTCATAGCCGCAACCCACATAACTGTCACCATCATGAGCCATACGCCACCACTATCAGTCGCAGGAGTCTCACAGACGCACGAACCAGCCGCCACAACTCTTTCAATCTAACCTTTAACCACCGTGCATTTCACCGGAACCACCATGTGTACTAGCCGCCATCTTTCTCTCTACACAACACACACTCAGCTGTGTGTAGATGGATGAACAGTAATAACACCAGATCTATGGATAAATACCGGATCTTATGAACCGTAGATTTCTCTTTTTTTCGAACAAAATTCCCCTGACACTGTGTAAACCTACTTCTTGTTCTTCGAGCGATATCAAAACTGAGCCTTTGAAAGACTTCAATGGCTCTGATACCACTTGTTAGTCCCGAACAACCCATGACATCACTCTACGGTTCGATCAAACGTGGAATGTAAGATCAAACCGACAAGAACAAAAAGAAATTTTCAATACAAAACTCAGTGCCGCTACTTAGATCGCACACAGTCTCAAGGACTGTCTGGTACGATCTTATAGAACCTTGCACACAATCTCTAGGATTGTCTGGTACAAGGTTCTCCTTTTGGGGGCTACATGATGACACAATAGGAGAGCTCTACAACTAACAATCTAAATAAGACTATTTATAGGAGCCTCTACCCCATTGGCCCACATGGCCTAGCCCAAGCCCAAGCCATAATTTAAAACCAAATAAACATAAATAAACGTAATAAAGATAAGCGTAAAACTCTAGACCTAACAAGTTTCCCCTCGATTGATTCAGGTGCAACCGATCTTCTTCTCCGAAAACTCTGCAAAAGAGAGCACCGTTAGCCTCGTCAAGGGGAGAAAAGGGTTCTCTCCTTGACCCGACTCCGGTGTGAGAATAAGTATGGGTAATGAAGAAGGAGAAGTATTTGAGAAGTGTGTGTGTAACTTGAATTCATACCTGGGTTTTTCTCATATTTTTAGCCGGGAGTCGTTTGGGCGGGAAAACCCGTTAGTGAAAAGTTAACGGAAGATGCTAACCCCGTAAACGGTTACATTTCCTTCCGTTAAGTTCTTTGATCCGACGTGAGAGCACACGGATCGTGGTTTAGATCGAAGGCTAGGGATTGGCCACGTGTAAAGTGATCAAGTGGAGATTACTCTCCAATTACATGCCTTCGTTGTGACTTTAGGGACGACTGAGATGATGACACGCGTCCAGATGGTTATAACCGTTTTGGTGGTGCACGATGATATTTCTTCTAGAAGATTACTGCTATAATCTGGTGTGGTACCTTATCGTGTGGAGACCACTGAATAAATAAATAAATCCCAAGTCTGGGTACAATAATATCCAAGTCTGGATATTTAGGAGGAAGTATTTATCTCAGGATTTTTATCCTTTGCTAATGGGAGAAGGCGCAAGGATTCATGCTTTCCTTTGGGCGCGCGACTATAGATTGTTGATTGTTTCTTCCTTTTGTAAGACCAGTGCGCGGTTGCGCAAGGTTAAAAGGCAAGGTTGTGGTATGGTCCCAAATACTTATTATGAGGTTTTTGGTACCTTACCCCTTCAGCCGTCTTCAGTAGTGGAACTCCCTCTCATCATACTTCCAGGTAATATTCTCTCCCACAGTCCGGATCCTGGTCCCCATATCCACCAGCTCTTCACCATAACGGCGTAGTTCTGCCACATTCTCCGGGTTCATAGGTGGGAAAGTAACAGGGGGTGGGTCAAACTGCGGGTAGTAAGGATTTGGATTATTCATTATGTTCTGGAAGTGCCAGTCACTGGTCCACCATTCTTCCATTTGGCCCGAAAGAGGTTGAGGGTTAATAATTGGGTCCGGAATGGCAGGTTCCAGATTGATAGGAAGTTCTGATTGAGCGGGAAAATTGAAAAGGGTTTCATCAGCAGGTCCAATGAGGTCACAGTTTGCCAGTTTTCTATCCAGTTCTTCCTAAGGTGGCAATTCCTAAGCTTGACCAGAGCTCTCTCCTATTTCTTTTCCCTTTCCTTTTGGATCCTCTGTTTTCTTTATCCTTTGGGCAACGGGTTTCTTCTTTCTCCCTCGTTTCCAGTCTAGAAGCCTTCTCCTCTTTTTAGGTTTGGGTTTCTCCTGAGACTGTGCCTGAAATACTAGTGGCTCCTCGGTGTCAGCCTGATAACCGGACTGGGTTCCTATTGTATCCATATCAGTAGTAAGGATTGTGAAATTTCTGAGGGCTTCCGATAGTTCATTCATGCTGTTAGTCACACATAAGGAAACACACAAAAATCCAAATTAACTTTTATTTATTATAATTAAATTTTCACAGAATCACAAAATGACAATTTGAAAAATTAAGTATTTTCCAAATACTTAATTGGCTTAAATCAGTGGCTCTGATACCACCTTTTCTGTCACGGCCCCCGACCCAGTTGCCCGGTCCGAAAGCCGCGGGACAGAAACCCGTGGTATTGGTGGTTGATTTGGCAGTGGAAATTTTAACAGGATCGTTTAAACTGAAACACCCAATTATTTTATTTCGAGTTTCGGGACAAACCCCGTGATTTACAATAAAGGAATTTTACTGGGAAATCCCCTGATTTCAAAAACATGTTTATTTATTTACTGAGCCACTTCATTCAAGCTAGAGTGCTACGCGGCACTTTTCCTTGTTCACAGTAAATTACCTGAAACATGTTTAAAATGATTTTATCAGCGGGAAAATACTGGCGAGTCATCCAATTTGTACAAAACGACACATAGTTATAAATTACAGTATTAAGAGTTTTTAAATTTGCCCCTATCTTATAATTATCTGGTCCAGTTGTCACTCGACCGGATCTATGACTGTGGTCATATCACTAATTAGGCTCGCCCACCTAAGAGTGATAAAACAGTAGTAATGTGCACAATACCCCCACTCAGTAATTAAAGATTTGCAAAGACTTAATCCTTGTACTTATAACTGGAAAACATTTAGGGTTTTACAAAGTAACTTTGATAAAAACAGAATGACTCACATTGCAAGTTTAGACGGACAGATTCTGCTTACTGATTAAGCCGGTAACCTAGTTAAATAATGCAAACGAAACTAGGTTAGTAACTTAATACAACATTTACGATAATTTCACTAGATCGAAACTCTCACGACGAATGACAAAGTATAGCCCGTATTCAGGCAGCACTTAAACATCCATCGGATTGGTTTTAATCGATCGGACATTGTATCGTAGCAGTGATCGAGTTATTACCCTGTTATCGTAGCAGCGTTTTGATATTTAGATTGAGATTTCGACAGAAAGAAAGTTGTTTAAGTGAAAATTTTCGAGCAGTTTGGACTGGCCATGCAACGTCGAATTTATAGCAGATTTTTAGGTCTCTCTCGGCCCTTGTAAACTTGAAGGGGAGACCTTCGCGGCCCGCGAGGGCCACCCTAGCTACGGCTAGGGCTGCCGTGTCATACCCTAGGCTTGCCACGTGTGTGACACGTGGCCCTAAAGCTTATCCGGAGATTCACTGAGCTGTCGCGCCCCGCGAAGTCCTCTCTTAACTTCTTCGCGGCCCGCGACCGAGTAATAAAACTTGTTTTTTCTTGATTTTTCATAAAAATTAGGGTTTCAGGTTTTCACTTACGGAGCGTTTTAGGACATTGTCGTGCTAGTCGTTACACTATGTCCTATATTAAGTCTTACATGCCCAATTATGTTTAAATATGTTACTAAATCAGTTTAGATGTCAAAAACTTGTTCACATATGCAAAATATGAATTTATGCTCAAAAGGGGCATTTTGGTCATTTTCAATGGGCATAATAGCCACTTAACGAATAACTAACCAACCTAAGTGATCATAAGGTATAACCTCAGTAGGTTATTCCCTATGCAACTATGATCACTAAATAAGCTTGGTCGAATCCTAATGATCGACCAAACAATGATCGACCAAACGGGTCGGGTTCGAAAGTCTAAGCGGTTGTCGAGACCGATTAACTTACGACCCTATACAAGCACTAAACTAGTAGTGACGAGTTAAACATGTCTAAGTTAGAAAACTGATTTGGTATCAAAACAAAGTGTCTTAATACCTAAAAGTAGTTTTGTCGTAAAATGGGCATAAATATGCATTTTGACCGAAACTTTGACTCGTCACTACGCCTAGTCAACATGGTAATTAGTAGGTTTAATCACTAAGGATTATAACCATCGTGATTACAATCACGTTGCAAAGTTCAATTGAACTTTGATTTGACCAATTGATGGTCAAAACCGAAAGTCAAACTGTTTGACTTTCAGCTCTAAATGGCTGAAAATAAATACTAAGCCATGAAAGAACACTTACAAGGCTCTATGGCTGAAAAATTAGACTATAAGAACTCAGGTAGGTGGCTCCCAAAGATGGAAATCCTCCACTTAGAGTTCAAAGATGGAAATGAGCAATGAACAAAGTGAAATGGAGGGGTATTTATAGTTGTGGAGGTGTTACAAGATCATTACATGTGTTTATGTAGCCAGCTAGCATTGCTTGGAGAGGTGTTAACTTGGTGTCCACACAAAGAAATTTGCATAAAAGGCCCTCAAGAATCATGCAGCAGCTGAAAACAGACTTGCTGTAAAAAACATGGGGTCACGTGCCGCGACAGTAAGGCCCTTAGGCAGTCGCGCGACGTGAGGGTGGGGCTGCAAGTTTCAGAAATTGTCACTTTCAGTCCCTGCACACACTAACTTGCACATTTGACGTATTTAACCTTCGTTAAGCCATTTTCAAGGCTCTACAAGGATGTCAAAGTATAGGGGACTCAAACTATGCTTAGAAATATCACGGATATCGGTTCGTTTGGTCGTACGGTCGTGTTATTCGGTTAATTACGACGAAACTCGAACGGACGCGAAAACGATCCAAATTAAGCGACGAATGGTATTTTTGTGATCCTATCACTAAAATAAAATATTTTAGTGACTACAAAAATTTTCGAATGTCCGGATGTGGTCAGAACGTAAGATATGCGCGTAAATACAAACTTACGCCGTTTTTGACGCTTTTAGTCCCTGTTTGATCAAATAAGCGTATTTTCGCATACCGAACCACTCAAAGCTTATTTCTTAGCTATGTTAAGGTTATTTATGGTATGTTTAGCTTATGATAATGTTCCGGAATGTACGTTGCCATACGAAATGGCAGACTTTTGCAGTTTGACGCAAATAGTCCCTGTGAGCGAATAATCTTGTTTTTGCCATACCAAACCCTTTAAAACTTATTTCTAAGTTATGTAAAGGTTATTTAAGGTATGTTAAGCTTATGTCACTATTTCGGAGTGTTTATCGCGTTAAACTGATTACGTTTACGCATCAGTTTGCGTATAACTTTCCAGAAAGCGATATAGAGTTTAAAATCGAACAAAAATCAAAACGTGCAAAATGTCAAACATAAATAAACAAATGTTGGGATCAAATCACATTGTTTCATTGATATTAGAATTGTTCGGAGTTTGTACAATGATTACGCAAGCACATATGTCACACTTAGAGACAATTTTAGCATTTTACTCCATAAAATATGTAACTTTTATTACCCATAAAAAGTAACATCGGTTTTAAATTTTAAAGGATTGCAAATGTAAAAGGATGTTAACATATTTTATCTTTCTAACAACACAAATGTAAAAGGGTGGAAATATATTTTATCTTTGTAAAATCAAAGAGCCTTGGGACATACATCAACCTTTCATTCGAAAAACAGATGATCGTGATTTGGCTCACCCACTAAGAAGGAACTCACAATTGGAAAATGTATGATTTAACCTTTAACACAATTTATCCTAGACGAGACTTCTACCCATAATTTCCCATTTAAAAAGTCATGATGCTATCAGTCTACCACTCAATGACGCGATCGTGTCGTCCCGATCAGTCAAAAACCCAATTAAACCTAGGTAGCTAGGGTAAGTCGGGTATCGTATCCACGAAGAGCATGTGGTCAGTATCGCATGACCCGTTCGATTAGTTAGACTATTTACAAATAATGTACAAAGTGATTATGAAGATTGCTAATTTTATTTGTTTGTTTGGTTTTGAAAATAAATCGGAGTGAACCGACAATTTGATTTTATTCTTAAAACAATGTGTGATTAATTAAGATTGTAAACTAAACTAAAAAGTTGAAACAAGAAATTAGAATACGGATCACACCCGGTTCGATAATTGCAAGACCTAGGGTTCCTACATGTTTTAACTTGATTCAATTGCATATAGTGATTAACGGATTACTATCACAAAGCTTAGGTGCCAATTGCTATCAACGTCATAGACAACGGACCGTAATGCACTTCGTTGCCTCGGACATGTAAATCCTAACCTATGATAAGGGATAAGTGCACAAATTCATTTCGCAAAGTCATAACTTTATCATCGTTCGACAAGTCACAAATTCAATTCAAATGCACGACAATTATCATAAGTTTCAAATACTAAACAATTTGTCACAAAACCAAATCAAAATACAAATGCATAAACCCTAGAAAATCTTACAACATCTACACCTGGGTGGATCCGAAGAGACTAGCCGCTCATGGTTGGATGGCCGCGATCACCGGGCAATGAACACGAACACGGAGCCATGACCTTGAGTCTTGAGGAATGGTGGAAGTTAGGGTTTGAATGATGATGATGTTAGGTGTGGTTAGAGATGAAAGAGATGTGTTAGATACTCCTTTCTCTTCTTCAAAAAAATGGGATTTGAAGGAATAATAAAGTGTAACTCCCTTTTTTCCAAAATTGACTTTTCTCTAAAAAAATCCCGTTTTTACTAATCAGCTGGTGTGCAGCAGATAATGTGTCAATTTTTGGCCTTTCAAAACCTTATATTTTGATTCGTCTCATCGAGCTACCCCAAATGCATATATTATAAGCCCCGAAACTCATTTTCTAGCTCAAGATAAGCCAAAATGAAGTTTGTACTGTTTCTGGCGCATAGTTCAGCTCAGTTTTGCCTCTTTTTGCATTTTCTTCAATTATGTTCTCTCTAGTATCCACCCAAAGCTTCAGTAAATCTCCAAAATGCACCTTAAACCCGTCAATGCCTGCAAAACACAAACAATATCAAAGTAGTGTATTCTAGAAAGTAATTTCGTGTAATTAACCGAAATTAAAACCATTAAGCTATGGAATTTTACCAACCCATCACATCCCCACACTTGTCTTTTGCTTGCCCTCAAGCAAATCTGTTTTTCACTTTCACGTGGGTCGAACGAAAAACACACTCCCCATTCCCGAGACTAAGGTTAAGGTCTATTGTCATACCCGGTTCAAACTTTTTATAATTTTCAACATATTTAGCAATAATTGATTAATTATGTAAAAAGTAGTTATCCAAGATTAACCCGCCCGTAAAACTAACAAGTCATGCACATCCCTCACAATGTTCTCTCCACTCGGTTTATAAAATTTGGCTAATTAGTTAATGAATTAGCATTTTCTAGGTAATCACTCAAAACCGATTAGAACACGTACCCGCATAGGCTTGCAACTTAATCATTCTCCACCACCGAACATGAATACTAAGCACAAGTCAAAAGGGCTTTAAAGGGTTGTAACGGGGCTAGGTTAAGGGTATGGAATAGGATGTTTTTAAGTGGCGAAGGTGATGAAAAATTCGATTTTTATTACAAACGACTATGCTAAATAAAACTAACTATAAACATCAACTACGAGGCAACGGTTTTCGCTTTTTATTCAACAAACTAATAATTCATATTTTTGTATTTTCTCAACGATTTTCTATTCTCTTTTTTTTCGCAACATTTTCTGATTGATTTTTTTTTTTTTTGCAAACACAACTATACAAACAAATAATCCTACAATCGAATTTTCATCACACGGGTTTAAAAGAAAAGTTTTAACGGTTATGGGCTAAACGGGTTGTCAAACGAAAGGTTTAGGCTCAAAGTGGGTGACTAGGGGATTTGTTTGGGTAAGGATAAATAATTGGTTTTAAAGGAAAAGGTTCACCTAATGCCTTAATCATTCTAGTGCTTGTATTCGGTCTATGGTCTCAAACGTATCAAAAGTTGCAAGTTCTACAATACATGACTAATGGTCCACTCAAACAAAGAAACATAAATATGTAATTCTATGATGTAAAAGTGGCTCAAAACCTCACATATATAAAGGGTATGGTATGTGACATGCATGATGTGCTAGTTTCTTAGGCGAATTACTCCCAAATAATCACCCGCTAAATACCCGTTATGCTATTAACTTGAACTTGACCATGACAAAAGACCAAATGGGTTGTGTCATCCCTCGTTAACTTAGTTACTTGTGCTTTTTAGATCGCTTCAAACAAAGACATTTTTGAAAAAATTTTGAAATTTTCCCCCATCCCCACACTTGAGGTAAACATTGTCCTCAATGTGTAGTGTTTAAATGAACGGGTCAAAAATCGAAAACTTTTACTAACTCCCCCATCCCTACACTTGAGGCAAACATTGTCCTCAATGTGTAAGAACTAGAGTTTTAAAACGCACAAGGGATGTGACACGGCTAATCCTCCCAAAATTTCACCCCGGAAAATAAAATACAATTTACAATCCACTTATTTGCTAACTAAAAATCAAAAGTAAAAAGAAACGTATGCACCTGATTTTTGAGCTCATTCCTCGTGTGCTCTTCTTCTCTTCAAGAAAGCGGTCGTCCCACGAACATAATGTACCTACAAATCTTAACCCTTATGTAGAAGCATGCTTCTCACAACCATTAAAATTTATTAGCTACCTAGTTCTACCACTTTTATGAAAATATTACCAAGTCATACATTAATTTACTTTGATTTATGTGGAAAAATAATTTACAACAATAACAAACCTAACTCACTTTCGTAGGAATCACGGTTGCATTTAGCTTATGCAACAAGCCCTTTTAAACCTCCCGATAGCTCGGGAGGACGAGAGGTCTCGTGAGGGTTATATAGGGAACACACCCACAAAGTTCATTTAACTAAGAAAAGAAAAAAAATAAAAATAAAACGAATAATAGTACAAACTCTACAACAATTATACCTGATTTGCCTCTCATGGTGGTCGAAGTGAACATTTGCCTACCGAGTTTCCAACATACGCTCGGTAATTAGCATGCCAAATCCATACTCTTTTTATTATATTCGGCATACGCAATGTACAACTTCGGGGTCGTCTCTTAACAACATGGCCACTGTCTTGCAACGCCACCCTTCGAATCCTTATGCCCGAACCCGCATCCCCAAATTTTTTGGTTGGAGTGATAAGTTTGGGAGAAGGATGAATATGAATGTGAGCTTCTTTCAAATCCGATTCGTCTTGCGGTGTCATGTCTTCCGCTCGGTTCAAACATTCAACTTCTTGCTCCGAAAGATCTCTAACCTCTTCCACCACATCACCATCCACCATTGTACCACTAGCCAACACCTCTTGGTCTTGTCTAAGTTGAGCCAATTCTTCAACGAGTTGACCCACTTTCTTTGCCAAGGCTTCATTAGCTTTATCTTTCGCCTCAAGTTCCTTCTTCAGTTCCATCTTAATCTCTTGATTTGAAGTAATGATAGCATTCATGATTGCATCGAGCTTGGAACTTATTGAATCTTGAGGTTCTTCGGATGCCGGTTGAGGGTATTCATTATAATAATCATCATACTCCTCCCGGTAACTTGAGAAATGTGGCAATTCGGGTTCATAATTGTTGTAATCCCGCTCTTGCTCATAGTGGCAATTCATCTCTAAATGGTAGTATTCTTGATATGAAGGTGGCTTGTAATCGGACTTTATTTTTCCTTTCCAAAACACTGGACAATCTTCATGTATGTGAACTTTTCCACAACAAGGGCATGACTTTTCTTGCTCCGGTGGTGGAGGTGGTCTAGTGTATGGATAAGGTGAGGATGGACCATTGAAATCTTCATAATCCGCCCTCTTATAATCAAACAATCCGCTGAGGTAGTCTTCCCGTTCCTTGTTGGCTTGAACTTTTTCGTAGAAAACAGAGCAATCCTCTAAATAGTGCTCTCCACTTCCGCAACACTCACACGGATCATCATCTACCCAATTCATATTGAAAGATGGTACCTGCAAAACATGTACCTGCACAAACAAGCTCGACCACCCAAAGTAAAATCACAAAAATACAAGAAAGAAAAATTAAACTAAAATCGAACAAGCAATGAAATACTAAGCGCACTAGCTCCCCGGCAACGGCGCCATTTTGACGCGACCGTGTCGTCCCGATCAGTCAAAAACCCAATTAAACCTTGGTAGCTAGGGTAAGTCGGGTATCGTATCCACGAAGAGCATGTGGTCAGTATCGCATGACCCGTTCGATTAGTTAGACTATTTACAAATAATGTACAAAGTGATTATGAAGATTGCTAATTTTATTTGTTTGTTTGGTTTTGAAAATAAATTGGAGTGAACCGACAATTTGATTTTATTCTTAAAACAATGTGTGATTAATTAAGATTGTAAACTAAACTAAAAAGTTGAAACAAGAAATTAGAATACGGATCACACCCGGTTCGATAATTGCAAGACCTAGGGTTCCTACATGTTTTAACTTGATTCAATTGCATATAGTGATTAACGGATTACTATCACAAAGCTTAGGTGCCAATTGCTATCAACGTCATAGACAACGGACCGTAATGCACTTCGTTGCCTCGGACATGTAAATCCTAACCTATGATAAGGCATAAGTGCACAAATTCATTTCGCAAAGTCATAACTTTATCATCGTTCGACAAGTCACAAATTCAATTCAAATGCACGACAATTATCATAAGTTTCAAATACTAAACAATTTGTCACAAAACCAAATCAAAATACAAATGCATAAACCCTAGAAAATCTTACAACATCTACACCGGGGTGGATCCGAAGAGACTAGCCGCTCATGGTTGGATGGCCGCGATCACCGGGCAATGAACACGAGCACGGAGCCATGACCTTGAGTCTTGAGGAATGGTGGAAGTTAGGGTTTGAATGATGATGATGTTAGGTGTGGTTAGAGATGAAAGAGATGTGTTAGATACTCCTTTCTCTTCTTCAAAAAAATGGGATTTGAAGGAATAATAAAGTGTAACTCCCCTTTTTCCAAAATTGACTTTTCTCTAAAAAAATCCCGTTTTTACTAATCAGCTGGTGTGCAGCAGATAATGTGTCAATTTTTGGCCTTTCAAAACCTTATATTTTGATTCGTCTCGTCGAGCTACCCCAAATGCACATATTATAAGCCCCGAAACTCATTTTCTAGCTCAAGATAAGCCAAAATGAAGTTTGGATTGTTTCTGGCGCATAGTTCAGCTCAGTTTTGCCTCTTTTTGCATTTTCTTCAATTATGTTCTCTCTAGTATCCACCCAAAGCTTCAGTAAATCTCCAAAATGCACCTTAAACCCGTCAATTCCTGCAAAACACAAACCATATCAAAGTAGTGTATTCTAGAAAGTAATTTCGTGTAATTAACTGAAATTAAAACCATTAAGCTATGGAATTTTACCAACCCATCACTCAACCAGAAGGTTCGGTGGTAGGTTGGTAATATTTGGGTGTGAAAAACTGTTTACAAAACAAGATACATAATTTTTAGCAATTAAATTACATACTAATGATATCTGCAAAGTCAATTTATTTGAATGATAAAATAAATATATTTTATTGGATTAGAAGAAGAAATCAGATGAAGCTGGATTTGAAGCCTAGTACAGCTCATACCATTTAAAGGTGGGAACGACCTATACCATGTGAAAACAAAATGGAACACCACCTCAGAAGTCAAAACCCTAATGGCCCCAGGTGCTGATGTGGAAGCACGAGTCGTGCCGTTTTAATGAGGGTACGGTTCGTACCCTTATCGAAACCCTAATTTAGCCTATATAAAGAACATGATGGTTAGGAAACCCTAAGTTACGAAATTGGGCGACTGTGGAAGCGATCGTGTTCATAGCTTAATCGTTATGATTGCACATGGTACACATATGTACATAGGGTACAACCCACCTTTAGGTTGCATGTTTTGAATCTGTGAATTTAATATGTTTTGTCTTATGTGGTTTTATTATAAAAGTGAACATTAGGAGTTCATGTAATATATACATAAATCGGTCAGTACTTGGATTTCATTATGATTGCACGTGGTATACTAATCATAGCCGCATTGTCCTTAGGCTCTAGGTACAATTGGGCCTTACATTATCTAAATCACACACTTACATGGGCCTCATTTGTACGGGGATTTGAGATATTGGACTGTACACCATGTTAATGGATCTTTGTGTTAATGGGTCGCACACTAGATTGTGCGACTGAATGTATGTTTATTTATGTGTATATGAAACCTGATTTCTGATGTAGTGATTTCCTAGAAACGTGTGTACTGATATGTGATTACTTGTATATGAAACTTATTGCTATGGTAACCACATTAGGGGTTGATTGACCAACGTGGAAAACGTGCGTTAAATTACCGAGCAAACCTAAGGTGAGTTCATCTCTCTTGAGCATGCGCCCCGGTGGTTGGGACAGTCTTTGGGTATCCCTGAGAGGGATTGGTTTTGGGTAAATCATGGGTATTCCTGAGAGGAATATGTCTTTTGGGTAAATCTGGAATGTTGGATAATATACTCATCCTATCACCATTAAAGTCCCTCCGTTTTGTTTGGTTACCTGAGAGGTAACAAGGTAACAAGGTATTAGTTAGTAGTGCTACTTAGGTTTGGCAACCTCACCCCGTACCTGGGAGGACGGGTATTGAACTAATGACCTAGTCATGACCAATGCTTTGATAGGAGCATTGGAGAAATGGCAATGTAATCAGGAGCCGTCTTGTATTCGGGGTATTATCAACATTAAATTCAATGGATTAATTAAACACTTGGTAACCAAACGTTTTCATAAAACTGTGAACTCACCAGCGTTGTCTGATACACTTGTTTGCATGCTCGCAGGTTATAGATGTGTGTAGATATGGAACTTGCTGTCTGAGAGGCTGGAGTGGTCATGGGTCGAGACACATGAAATCGCGAGACAAGTCTAATGGTTTCCATGCACATGGTTTATGAAATACTTAACTAATGATTTATGCTTCCGCTGAACACGTTGAATTACATTTAATGTTTTGTAACAATTTAATTTAAACGAATGAAAGTTTTTATTTGAAATCTTGTTAAGAGTTCAATGTGATTGGTGGCTAGATCCTGGTACGTCACACGCCTCGCGAGGGTTTTCGCATGTGGTATTTTGGGGGTGTGACAAACGGCCCCTTCATTGCCCGAGAATTCCATTGGTTTACAAGACCAGAATTCTTTATAAGAACAACCGTAAGACACGGTTCTTCTCTTTTGGGAATGGGCACTTGAAGTACGGGTCCATTGTTCACGCTGTTTCCAGGTTCAGAAGGTCGTTTGCTATCATGCTTACTTTTATTTTTCGCTTCCTTAACCGTTTTGATAATATATGGCATCGCATCTATTATCCCTTGTGCCACTATATGTTGCATGGCACTATTATCCACTTGGTTTCCATTATTGTTGTTGTTGTTTAGGTTCTCATTATCCAGGTTAATGTTACTCTGGTTATCATTATTCTGGTTTTCCTGATTTACTTCGTCGTCCATCTGGATTTTAAACATTTACCAATTATTAATATCACAAAATAATTAATAATTTGGGCAACAACCCTACAACACACATATTGTTCAAAAGCGTCGAGCATTGCGACTTTACTCTTTTCTATTATAGTATGCGTCAAATACACACTAAGACTGGAATTAAAATTACAACACTACTATGCATTGTTAACCACGAAGTGGTTTATACTACAACATATATATATATATATATATATATATTTCATACAAACATATTATATATTATTATATTATTATTATTATTATTACCAACTCCACCATCACATTCACTGGTCTGGATTCATCCAGTAATCCATATTGCGCTCGTCGTACTTCCAGACGAGTTGCTCTCCTACCTGCCTCATCCTCTCACTACTCTCTAAAATCTCTTCTCCGAAAGTTCGGAGCTCATGCACATTTTCTGCACTCAATGGGGGTGCTGGTACTGGGTCTGGGTACTGGGGCATGAGATTCTCCTGAGGGTACGGATTCTCTAAGATTTCCCTAATTTATTCATCGTTATCGTAATAGTAGGGATCTAGAGGGTCCAGACCTGGATAGGCTGCTAAGTTCGGCATGGATTCGTCGTTTAGGTGGTAGCGTGGCACATAATCCCTATGATCATCGAACCATGGATCATAATCTGGGTCTAAGGGATTAGGGGCTGGTATCCTAGGTATCTCCTCAGGGTTGAAATCATGCATTTGGACTTGGTTTTCAGGGTTGTCCTCTATCTCCATCGGCTGAGTGGGGAACAAAGGTAAGGGTTGTGGGGCTACTAGTTGTTCCAGGTTTGGGTCGACAGCTGTTGTTGCTAGGATATGAAAATTGGCTAAGCTCCTATTAAGCATATCCTAAGTATGGGCATCTGACTCTCGCTTAGCGGCTGCTAGGACTCTCTGCTGTTGCAACTTTGGCATTCTTTTCCTACGCTCGAATGCTCCCTTACTGAACCATCATCTCTTTTTCTAAGGGAATGGCTCGTCAGACTGAGCCTTAAACACAAACATCCCTTTCATTATCAGCGGCATACCCAGATAAGGCAGGCTGTGAAGAGGTACCTTCACTCCTAGGTGAATCGGACAACTGACGATATGCATCTGAGGGTCCTTGATCACTCACACTGTAAACTAACAAAGTCAAATAACACACAACAATAAAATACAATTATGCACGTATTTCCATAATTAATTTCCTAACAATTTGAATAATATTTTGGTGTCAGCAGAACACTTCTGTGGCTGAATCAGTGGCTTAGCTCTGATACCACATTCTGTCGCAACCCCCGCCCCCTATCTGTCCCGGGAACGGGCGGCCGCGAGACCAGTTTTGGTGGTATCATTTTGTATTTCAATTTGGCAGCGGAAATTTCATCGGGACCGTAGTTAGGAAATATGTATCAGAGTAAAACCACCATATTTTATATTAATAATCACATGGGTAAAACCCTATTTTATTGAATTTAAAACATCGTCTTTTATGTAACTTTTATAGCCACATTTTTCCAAGCTGTCAGTGCTCTCCAGCTGGCTTTCTTCTAATTTGGCTTTTACATTTTGTTACCTGAAACGTGTTTTAAAAACATTTGTTAGTGGGAAATACTGGTGAGTGAATCCCAGTTTAATCAAGAAGATTTTTATCCATTAACAGTATTGAGAGCAATCACATTGTTTATTTCTACACAATTACTCATTCAGTATTGTCAATCCTGACTGGTGGGTCATATTACACATTGGCTAACTCGTTGTCCAATGGTAACGTGTTCCACATTTTGTATACAAAACCCCAACATACCGGCAGTAATTGAAGAACTACAAAGACTCAATCATTGCTTAATCACATTATAAAACATTTAAGGTTTTGTAAAAACAATTTACAAAAAGGAGATTACTCACATTGCTGATTTAGGTTTTCTGTAAGGGTTTCCTTGTGATTATCTATAATTTACACAAATGCACATATGTTAGTAAAATAACCCATTGTTTACATTAGTAATACCCTCCCCGAGACGGTATTCCAACGACTACGTCGGGCAGAACCTCGATAGTCGTTACGGAACCCTGGATCAATCGGGCAGCGTATCTAATACGTAACCGGGGTTATAATACTTACATCGGGGAAGAACTTCGTTAATTAGGGGGTATTATACCCGAGGATTATGCCTACTATTCAGAAATTGAGAGAAAGAAAGATTTGTGAGCGAGTTTCGACTGAAGGCCCGAGCTCCAAATTTATAGGGCTGTAATTCGAGTCTCTCGCGGCCCGCGTAAGGTGAGACCAAGGTGATCCGGGTCACGAGTATAGGTTCAACACATGTTGCCACGTGTCAACACCGGGTGTTGCCTCGTTTTTGATCTCTCGCGGCCCGCGTAGGCAGTAGCCAAAGGCTACGCGCCCCGCGACAGCCTCTATTTTCTTGTTTTTATTTTATTTTTAATGCTAGATCATATTTTGGGCTCGGTTTTCACATACGGGGTATATTTAGAGACATATAAGGGTATTTTTAAAATATTTTAGGGTGTCAGAAAAAATTCAGGTGGGTTGTTATATTGTATATGGCTAGGTAACCGCTTTATAGCCGATTAGGTAGCATGGATTCTAGTTTTTGTTAGGTTTGAATTATTTTGTTTATGAAAGTGTGATTTTACTAAGTATTTGCTATTGAACTTGTGATGTATATGACGATATGCTATGCATTTATTTATGGGTGAGTTTAATGTGTATGATCTAGGTCTTTCTATGAAGTTATGCATGTTTGATCTGATTATTTTATCTCTGAGTCATATATCGATCGTTAACTTAGGGCTTTATACATAGTCAGTAATGGTATTCGATAAATTGATCTAAGGGTTGGTAAAGTATATGGGCTACCTATGGGAATATTCAACATAGAAGGATCTAGAAACTAGTTAGGGTTTTCTTTAAATTGAGTTATATAGATAGTAAGCGTTGCGCTCGTAAATCCATATCACTAAACAACTAAGAGATTCTAAATCACGAGGGATTGGTAAATTACTTATCGATAATCACTCTAACTTAGGTATCCGGGTTATGTGGTCAACCTGGTAGGATATTGATCTTTTAGCACTTCACATCTCATTATTGTTTTTATCATAATGAGCTTTTCATATATGCATAATCTGACAAGTTTTTTCAAAAGACTCGAGGGATTTTGATGCTAATTGGTTATTTTTCTCATATTTGATTTCCTTAAATCATTTTCACTTTTGATAGTTTTTTTTTTCTAAAATCCTTAATACATTGGTTAGATATTAGTCAATGGTTTATTATTAAAAGATATCATGTCCTAGGATTGATACTCGGTAACTAGGGCCATCCAAACCACTTGCCGCTCGCTTGGAAAATGCTTGTTCGATTTGATGCTCGATTGTAAACGAGCCGCTCTGCGCGGTTCGGTTTGTAAATGAGCCAAGCATGAGCAAAGGTCCACTCGGCTCGGTTCGGCTCGAATTTTTATTTTAATTAGTATATATACACATATACATATATTCATACATATATAAACATGTATATGCTCAAATATAAATTACATACACACACACATATATATACATAAATATAAATTAAATTTATAGTTTTATATGGGTAGGAGTTGGCTACAAAGCCAACGTTTCCTACAAAGTGTAGGAAGTCATATTCTTGTGACATGTGGCAGTTAGTTATTTTAATCAAAAGGGCATCATGGTAATTTGATAATTATTTTAGTTATGGAATATATTATATCCTAAACTAACTAACGAGACTTTTAAGAAAACTGAATATCTCTTTGATTTCAAATGCGACGGTTATTAATGCTTATAATATAATCGCTACAACATATTCACATTCAATTCGTATTTCATCTAGTTCGTCACATTGTGTTTTACCACTAAAACACACTACTATGAACACATCTACGTTGTGTTTTAGCTGCTAGTAACTAAGTCGTCACGTTGTGTTTTAGCAGTCAGTAACTGTAACTGGTTCATCACATTGTGTTTTATCATAAGCAAATTCTTGACGTTGTGTTTTAGCAGTCAGTCACTAGTTCGTCAAATTGTGTTTTATCACTAAAATACACTACTATGAACACATATAGATCTGATTTATCATTATTTTTGGCATAATTTGGTGTTTTCGAATGTGAGGGATTAGAGGAGAGAGAAAATCACGACAATTATGGAAGTGCTTTTATGATTGGTAGTTATTTCCTTGTTTAAAATAAGATAAATGACACATTTACCCCCAATCAATTAAATTAGCCTATTTTTAAGACACATATATTACCAAAATGCCACAAAAATGATCTCAACCATCAAACACACTCATCCAATGGTCAAGATCACTTCCAACACTTTGTAGAAAAAAACACACTTTGTAGAGGAACCCCACCCCGTTTTATATATACCACTCTATTAGATTTTGGTCCACTATATACAAATTTACAACTATATCTATACGTACTAGCCTAATCACGCCAATAAAAAATTAACACCAAATTTAAAAGTGAAACCCTAAACCGCTAAACGACAGTCTGCTCATCGCTTCAATGTCTCATGTTATTACCCTAAGTCGATCGTCTCTTGCTCCCAATGTCATTGTTCGTGCAATATGATCATCGCAGAAAAATATTATGCCATCAAATGTGCTTGTTTTTAAAAGACATAAAAACTTGAGACCCAACATTGTCACTATCTCTTTTTGTAAATTTAAATCGGGTGACATGGCTGTAAAAATCGCTCGACGCTCACTCGGTATGTTCACTGCTCGGAAAATGCTCATTTGATTTGAGGTTTGATTTTAAATAAGCCGCTCCGCTAGATTTGATTTATAAACGAGCCAAGCACGAGCAAATGTCTGCTCGGCTCATGAACAGCCTATCGGTAACGTACCTGAACGATACTATACTATGATAGGTACGTTTTCCTGTTACGTGTGTAGTTAGTATTATTAGGTCTTTCAACTTTAAAACCGGTATATGCATTGTTTAATAATTATTTGTTACTATATGAGCACATCCGTAATATACCTATATAATATCACACTTTATATATGTTATAAGTGCTTGTAATATTTCTTTTTCTAATTAACTTGAAATAACAGTGAACGAGAAAAATTCCCTAAGTAATAAACAAAATGTTAAATTAAAGTCAAATTGAAATAAATTAAGGGTCCTATTAAATCCACATGGTATCATCTTATTCTCACATGGTTGATACGGGTCGTATAACCTTATACGGCCCGTATAGAATAAAGTGAACCGACAAAGGATGTGCCAGCAGCCTTTGTCAGTTCACTTTATTCTATACGGGCCGTATAACCTTATATGGCCCGTATCAACCATGTGAGAATAAGATGATACTGTGGTCGTATATATATTATACGACGATGTTATACGGCTCGTATATATCTATACGACCCGTATACAATGATTTTCGTTTTTTTATTATTTTATTACTATTTGACGCGACGTATTATTACTCTATTCACGTGTGATTAGACGTAAGATTCTCCGATTCGATGTTATACTCCTCGAATCTCGTGCGAGTTATGTGATTAGACGTTAGATTCCTCGATTCGCGTGTTAATCATTTGAAACGATGTAATATTCCGTAAAATTCTCTATATAAACGACACTAATTTCATTCATTTTCATTCAACTTCTATTCGTTTCTTCTATTTTTCTCTGTATTCAAATTATTTACGTTATAATGTCGGGTTGGGGTGACTTTTTTAATGTTTTGGTAACGAGGCGAATCAGGGGAATGAAGATAACAAAGCGGGCATGTTTGATCTGAATGCTCCGTTCGATCCCATTTTTGCGTCTGGTTCAGGTCAGGATACTTGGGGTTTGGATGCCATTCAGCCTAATTATGCTGGTTATTATCCATCGCAACACCCGGTTAATTTTGAAGCCCCTCCTGTTAGTGTTGGACCGCCGACTGGTAGTTCTCATTCTCCTCCCATAAGTTGTGGACCGCCCGAGGGTCCAAATGCTGAACAGGAACGTATTGAGTTCAAAACAGGGAGGTATAACATTTAATTATATGTTTATTTGTTGTATGTTAACTATTTTAGTGTTTTTACGTTTGATGTTGTTTTTATTAAAATCTTAGATTAGGGTTGCTCAACGGGTCGTGTTCGCGGGTTGGTGGGTTCAACCCAACCTGAACCTGAAAATTTTACACAAACCCGAACCCGACCCGAACTCGAAAATCGTATCATACATAAGAACCCGAACACGACCCATTAAAGCCGAATTTTTTTTATTTTTTTTTCTGAAATTAATATATTAAAGTTAAAATTTACTTAAAAAACACAAATATATATATATATATATATATAGAGAGAGAGAGAGAGAGAGAGAGAGTAAACTGCCATTTTGGTCCCTGTGGTTTGGCCAGTTTTGCCACTTTAGTCCAAATCTCAAACTTATTACATCTGGGTCCCTGTGGTTTGCATTTTGTTGCCATTTTAGTCCAAAATCCAAAAAACCCCTTTTTTACTGTTGAAAGCTGTCTATTTTGTCCTTTAGTGCAGGGGTATTTTGGTCATTTATGTTTTATTTAAAGCAATTCATTTAATAAAAAACCCCCAAAATATAAAAACCCCAATATCATCATCATCTTCAACCTGTTCAAAACCCAATAACCGTATCCAAATTACAAACCAAAGTAAACGAGAATCAGTACTGAACCGACACCACCGTCGACACCAATTCCCGATGATGCGGCTCCGGCCTTCTTCGGTGACCGGAATCGAACGAAAATCTGAAACAAAAATCGGATTTGAATCAAACCAGAAATAGACGCAAGCCAAAACCAAAACAAAACTGACCATAACTTGAATCGAGCAAAATCAAAACAAACCTGGTCTCAAAACTAACCCGAATGGAGACTCGAACCAGCTCTAAATCGTCGGAACTACGCCGTTCGTAATCAAGTGTCGTCGCCGTCGCTGCTGCCGCTGACGGCGGATTCGCCGCCGTGTCTCTGATTTCTCTCTCTCATCTCTCACGCTATTCGTCTCTCTCTCCTCGTACCTGACCACCGCCACCTGACCACCGCCAAGCACCACCACCTGCCACCACCCTCTCGCACCCCCTGCAACCACCGCCCAACTACCCACCCCCACCCTCATCACTCACCAATAAGCCCTAATAATATCTGCTCAGTGCCAACAAAATTGTGACCTAATCGACGAGCTTCTTCTCTCCTCACTCTCTTTCCATCGCCTAAAATCAACAACAAATCCATCTCAAAACAATCTGAAAAACCCTAAACCAAGAAACAGAAAAATCATCTTTCTGCACCTGAATCGGAGCTGCTTTGTGTGGTGGCATCATCTTTCTGCACCTGAATCGGAGCTGCTTTGTGTATATGATGATGGTGGTGGTGTTGGACGACGGCGGCTTTCACAGTGGCGGTGATGGTGTTGCTTGGAGAGAGAAAGAGAGAGATTGTGTTGTTAAAATTATGATGATGAAGATGAGCTGCTTTGTGTATATATTAATATATATATATATATATATATATATATTAATTTTTGAATTAAAAAAATGTTAAATGAAAAACAAAAGGACCAAAATGCCCTTGCACTAAAGGACAAAATAGACAGCTTTCAACAGTCAAAAAAGAGGTTTTTTGGATTTTGGACTAAAACGACAACAAAATGCAAACCACAGGGACCCAGATGTAATAAGTTTGAGATTTGGACTAAAGTGGCAAAACTGGCCAAACCACAGGGACCAAAATGGCAGTTTACTCATATATATATATATATATATATATATAATATCATATTTAAGTTATAAAATCTATGTTAATTTCTCTTTTTAACTTATAATCATGGCATAAAAATACGCACCCCATTTAATTTATATATATTGTAAAAAATATATAATATAGTATAAATGTGTAACGGGTCAACCCGCCATCCCGACCATGTTGACCCGAACCCGACCCGTTAATCCAAACGGGTTCGCAGGTTCAACCTGAAACTGACCCGAACCCGTTTATACTAAAACTAAACCTGGGTTAATCATTAATTGACACATATAAGTGTTTCCGTTAGAAATTCGCTAGCATGGATGAATTGGTAGAGTGGTGTAGAGACGTCGGACGCGTAAATGGCTATGCCCTCGTCACCAAACGCACCATCTACGATAAACCCCATAGTTGTCAGCCGGTAAAAATTTGGCTTACGTGCGATTGTGCCGGCAATTACAAATCAACAGCGACGGTCAGACGCAGCGGGACTAGGAAAACTGGTTGCAAGTTCCAACTGGTCGGGACATACAGAAAGAGGTTAGGTTACTGGGATCTAAGGGTTGAGGAAGGTAAACATAACCACGAACCATTTCTGTATCCAGAGGGTCATCCGTCCCTAATGAGGCTGACTCCATCGGAAGAGAGGACGGTGGAGCAAATGACGCATCAGAACATAAAACCAGAGGGTCATCCGTCCCTAATGAGGCTGACTCCATCGGAAGAGAGGACGGCCCGTATACAAATCAAAAAGATCGTATAAGTTTTATACGACCTCATTTCCACCATATGGCCTCAACATTCCACCAAAAATTCTCTCGGATCGTTCTTGGACAGCGTTCTTCGGCGTTTTTGGCGTTTTCTTCTCGTTCTTCCTATACGGTACGTTTTCGTATAGTAAACTTTTAAAGTCCGTAACATGTTAGATTATGGTCTTGTATAGTAAAGCGTAGATAGGCGTAACGATTACGATTGTATAATTCAATTTGAAAAAAAAATTGAAACAGAAAATTGTAAATGATTATTATATGTATACAGTCGTATAAATTGTATACGATCGTATAATGTTTGAATATTCAAAAATTATACGATCGTATATAATTTATACGACCGTATACACTTGAATAATCAAAGGTTATACGATCGTATACATTATATACGCTCGTATAACTTTTGAATATTCAAACATTATACGCTCGTATATTTATATACGGTCGTATCCTTGTTGAATCTTCAAACATTATACGAGCGTATATCATATGTACAATACGTTCGTATACAAGAACAGTATTCGTATAATACGTTAACGATAATCGTATAGTGATTGCTAAATTGTAATTGTTATTTGTTACAGACGATATGGCTGAGTCATCAGTAGCTGGTGCGGCCCGTAGAGGTCGAGGTCAGGGTCGGGGCCGTGGACGTGGACGCGGACGGGGACGTGGACGTGGACAGGAGGAGGAGGAGGTTGTGCCCGATTTTACTGAGACGGGGCAGTTTCTTAGAAATATCCCCCGAGGTACGGTTGCCTATAGGGTTTTGGGCAAATTACGGGAGATGGTGCTGGATGCGCCTCGGACCATAGATTTTCAGTTTTTGACAGATATTGGAGCGATCGGTCGGGTCCGGGAGCTCATGCCAGCTAACTCCCCGTGGGACCGCTTATTTGATGCCGCCGCAGAGCGGGCCCACAGGGAGATTACTTTAGAGTTTTTATCTACCTTTACATTTACGGACACCCGGGGTGGGGGTTTTCAGCATTTTTTGACAACGGACGCCGTAACTTTTACTATTTGCGGCAAGACTCAGAGGATGACACTTCCTCAGTTCGCTGTTGCCTTGGGTCTGTACTCACAGGGGGACTCAAGGTCACACGCATTTTTTGATGCGCCAGTCAGCACGTCCAGTGACGTGTTGTGGCCGTATTGGCGCAGTATTGGGTTCGGGGAGTTCGCGAAATCGAATCAGCGATCCCCGAAGGCACGGGAAACTGATCTTCACGACCCGTTACACCGATACCTACATCGGTGTATCGCCGTGACGATCGCCGGTCGTCATGATAGCAGGGAATGGGTCACCCAAAGTGACCTATTCTTCTTGCACGACTTACTTACCGGCGGGAGGGCCAACTTGGCGTACAAGTTGGCCGCATATCTCGCCGAGTACGCTTTTAAGCGACCCTCTTCCCACATCAGCTGTAGGGCCTTCGTCACCCGTCTGGCGAAGGGTTTCTTTCGCCTCCTGTCCCCGCAGGTGGCAAGTGATATGACCCAGACACGCCAGCTTAACAGGGTTGGGAGGGACACAGCCCTATCGATGGGTTTGGCTCGCGAGGTCGAGGGAGGGCAGCTGGTTTGGGCTTATGGTGTGGGTGAGGGACCCCGTGGAGAGGGTGGTGATGAGGAGGGAGACGAGGGAGAGGGAGGCGAGGGCGAGGGAGGCGAGGGCGTGGGAGGCGACGGAGAGGGAGGCGACGGAGAGGGGGTCGCTCATACTGTCGATCGATCACGTGTAGTTGCGGAGGAGTTACGGGGTGATCGCCCGTACGTTCGACGCAGCGTGAGACAGCGTGTGATGCCTCCACCGGGAGTGGAGGAGAGACTCGTTCAGTCAGAGGGGATTTAGCTGCAGTCAGAGGGGATTTAGCTGCAGTCAGAGGGGATTTAGCTGCAGTGAGAGAGGATGTACAGTGGATGGTTGAGGCGATTGTGGCTATGCATTCTGCCGCGCCCCTACCTCCACGAGCTGGCGCTGCACCACCACCACCACCGCCGCCGTAGCTGCTTATTGTATTATTATTATTTTTTTTTGTTATTTTGTGTTTGAAACTTTGTAAAAGTTTATCTTTTTTTTTTAGATGTAAAACATTATAAATATTAATCTTATGTTTAGATGTTAAGTTGTTTGTTTAATAATTGTTGTCGTAGTTTATCATAATCATATCACATATTTATCGTTTTACATAGTGGAAACTTACTAAACATTATAAATACGTTTAACTAGAAACTCGTAACATAATCCGATATATACAATACTATTTTAAAATTTAAAAAACTTATTAAACGGTTTCCCGATTGCAACAAAAAATTAACTATTCTATACATATTTATCGTTTTACAAAGTGGAAACCTATGATACATAATAAATACGTTTAACTACAAACTCGTAACATAATGCGATATATAGAACACTATTTTAAAATTTTCAAAATTTATTAAACGGTTTCCCGATTGCAACAAAAAATTAACTTTTCTATACATATTTATCGCTTTACAAAGAGGAAACTTGTTAAACATAATAAATACGTTTAACTACAAACTCGTAACATAATCCGATATATACAACACTATTTTAAATACAAAAATTTATTAAACGGTTTCCTGATTGCAACAAAAAAGTTAACTTTTCTATACGGGCCATATAACATTATACGGCCCGTATACAGATTTCAAAACTAAAAACCCTATACGGCCAGTATATAACTATACGTCCCGTATACATATAAAAACAAAAAAAACATCCACCGCATAAAATTATGTGCATAAAAAGCCCGTATAGATATAGGGATGTGAAAATAAGATTATAGGGATGTGGAAATAAAACAACCCTAAATTAATCATTAAATGGTAAGAAGATTTAGTTTTTTTTTCGTATTTAGTGATTTTTTTGTCTTCAATTTGACTTAAATTTGCGAGTTTTTTCTATCACTAATTAGGTAATTGGGTTAAAACATTGCGGGTCGATGACCGAACGATATAGATCAACAATCTAAGTAAGTGTCGGGTTGACAGTCCTGGGCCATAGAGCTTGCTTGGTGTGCGTACACCCGGGGGGGGGGGGGGGGGGGGGGGATGCAACGAGTAATAGACAATTATTTCAAATACCATTAACATTTAACGTGAAGGAATTTGAGGAAGTTAATTTCCATTACAATTTCAATTCTAACAAATTTTGCAAACTAAACGCATTAAAAGAAAGAATTCGTATTTTAATTCTTTGAATTCCACAAACCAAACTCACCATAAACTTATATTATCCCAAGTATGTAAGTTTAGTTAGGGTTTTGAGCTATGCTGGTGCTAGATTTGACATTAAACATTGAAGATGTATATTCAAAAACAATAAAATTGTATGAAAAAAAGAATAAAGTTATGTAGATAGAGAAAGCAATAAGTTGGTTTAAATTTTTGAAGAACACGAAGGTGGAGAGAGAAGAATTAAATGACATTTTTATTAAACAAGTTGCAAGGGTTGACCAATACACAAAGTCAAAGAACCAAAATCATATTGTAGGAAACCAAAAGGTATATCAAAATCCAATTTAGGGTTGTAAAAAGGTACTTTCTTTTCAATTTATGTGGTTCAAATAACACAAAATCAAGATAGAAAGCATCACCCCAAAAGAGAACAATCATAGGTTACAATTATGCTGCTTATTCCCTTGTGCAAATCATGTTTCAACTTCAAGAGCTTTTGAGAAATCTGAACCGATTCTTTTCATCAAACCCTTTTCATCGGCATTGCGAAATCTGATCATCATCATCATCAACGGTTCAAATCTTTTGACCGTCCTAAAAGTCCCGTCCTTTATATGGCATATCCTGTATGGGATAAAAATAAGGGTATAGTTTTAGCGGTATATACATATAAATATAAAGAACCCAACCAAAATGCAACTTTTTATACCAACTGTACAAACTGTCATGTTTTTGTCATCTTTTTTACCATTTGATGCAACAAAATTGTATTTCATTATCACTTGTTTCAATTACCTGCTTTAGGGAAAATCGTCAGTGTTACGAATGTCGCGTCATCTTTTTTCCCGGAGATCAAATGGTAACGGAATAAAACTTTGTAACAATTAAAGCACAAGTTCATTACATTTTTGATGCAATAAACCAAATTTTTAATCCAAATGAAAAGGTCCATCTTCTAACATGTATTCAGACCAACACATAAGTTTTTTAACAATTTATAAAACTACATCTCAACCTAATGTGCAGAAAACTCATAAACACACAAATAAACTATAATATGGTATGCTTGTTATACATGTAGGACTATGGTTCCAACCTTAATTGGTTAATACACACACAAGATTGTATATAAAAATGACGCAAATAAAATGTCACTCGATTTTCAATAAGACATTATTTTTTGTTTATTTTCTCATTATTATTGTGGCAGATAATCTAGATAAAAAGAAGTATTTCATAAATACCCATGCTTTAATCATCTAAGATATATTCTTTCTTAAAAAACCATGCTGCATATAATATAAAATACATTTAGAACAAGTCTTTTCTTTTTACCAATAGCTTTTTGCAATAAGTGGGATTTTATTGGGTACATATTTTTTTATGTTCACATGAGCAAAATTCATATTTTTTAAGAAACTCTTGGCTCCCTTTAGAACCATATATACAACATTTTTTTATTCCAAAATATCACATCTATTGAAAAGAATTATAAACCTTCTCTTTCTCTATAAGGACATGTTACAAAAGATCTCACTCACTAGTATCATGCATACAGTTTCTATTTTCATTCATTTGAATAAGATCACTTTCTTACCGGAGGATAAGCTGGCATGTATACCACCTGTCGGGGTTGGCCAAGATGCATCTGCTGCCCGTACTGCAATACATTTACGAATATACCACTGTTAGCATGTACGGTTAACTTTTTAAAATATCACTCCAGTCTCCAGTAAAAAAAATAAAGACAAAGTGAAGCCACAAACATACCTGTGGACTATTCGGATGAAAATACCCATGTGGGGGCAGCAAAGGTGTTCCTTGTGGACCAAATATAACAGGCTGGTGGGACGGAAATGCGGGTCCCATCTACAAAGGTAATTTACATAATAATTAAATTGATTGCAAGAAACCTAATATTATCATTTGACGATGTTCCATATGATCAAAACGATATGAAGGAAAATATTAGGAAAAAATAAATGTAACTATTAATTAAAATTTAAAGCTTACTCCGATGCCAACAGGCATGCCATGCATATGTGGGGCCGGTGCTACATTAGCCGGGTAGTAAAAGGATGCATCAGATACAGGTGATGCAGCCCTTATTGGTGGCGCTGATGATGGTACAAAACTCTTCGCATTTGGGTTCAGTCTAAATTCCTGAAAATATAATGATAAAACCTTAAGTCAAAATTTATAATATTAACAATAATGATTTTTCAGTATTAAAATAAAAAGTAATACGGATGTCAGCAACTGTTAGAAGTTATTACCATCATAAATAGTTCTAAAAACGATGATACCATCAACACCAGTAGAGGTGCAAACGAGCCGAGCGGCCTGCGAGCTGCTCGAGATCAGCTCGAGAAAAAGCTCTAGCCAAGCCGAGCTTTATCGAGCCCGAGCCGAGCTTGAGCCTAAAATAAAGCTCGTTTATTTATCGAGCCCGAGCTCGAGCCTCGCATGTGAAGCTCAGGCCCGTCAACATGTTTACGAGCCGAGCCCGAACCAAGAAATAAGCTTGTTTGGTAAACGAGCCCGAGCTTCATTTATCAAGCTCGCGAGCCTAACGAGTCTACTATTTATATTATTTTTATTTAATATATTAATTAATAGATAATAAACGAGCCGAGCTTTAAAAAATAAAGCGCGAACAGAGCTGAGCTCCTCTCATAAGTTAATCGAGCTCGAGCTAGGCTCATCTGCACCCCTACCAGCATTAACATTAGAAGACAAGTTTAAAAAAAAATCGATGAAGTTTCACTTTTTGAAAATAAGTCCCTGAACCTCTTTTCGCATGATTAAACGGCTTCAACCAAAAAAAAAAAAAAACCCAACAAAATGGCCATTTTCTGCATGAATAAATCCCTTAAAAAGATTATTTACATCACATCTTATAAGTTAAGGAATGTAATCATGTAAAAAGATAAAGGGACTTATCTTGTGAGAGGAAAAAAGGCAAAATTTAGTATCAGTATTGTGATTCTTATGGTTAAAGACGACTAGATATTTCGTGTTAACCTTTGCATGAGGATTCAATGTTGACTTTTCTGAAGTCAAAGAGCCGACCGATGAACTAGGTGATAACCGGGGGCGACTTGCAGCAGTGGGGGCAGCATTTCCAGATTCTGGAGTTGACGATACTTCACCGGAACTTGTCTTCTCTTGAGCTTTAGATGAGACATTGGTTGGTGCAGATGCAGTCGTTGCTGAAAGTCCTTTATCAGTGCTTTCTTCATTTGCCAACAATGATGATTCTGTGTTTTAAAAAGAAAAAGAAATTCAAGGGTGATATTAAACCCACTTAAAGAATGCACACAGCAGAGCAAACGTTAAAGACACGAATTCTACAGCACGACACACAAAGCAACAGAAATCATAAATGCACAAATCCATCTATAGCCTCGGAGACTGATGATTAAAAACAAGTTACAAGTAAATTACAATACCAACCAAATTATGTATATGTGTGTGCGTGTGTGGTAGACAGATGCATATAATATATTCTGAAGATTAGTTGAAAATATATATACACTAAAGGAGCCATAAATCTCAAAAGAGAATGTATATGATAGAAACTGACTGCATTTTTATTGATGCATAAGTAAAATAATATACCATTTTCGAATTCATAGTCTAACAGTATATAAGTTCAAACAGCTTCAAATGCTAAAATAGTACCATTTCTAGGACATCAAAGCTTCAAATAGTATCATTTATATCACTAACCATATCTATAAAACTGCAATCAATAATATAAATGCAAACAAAAAAAGTCGCCAATATACACAACAAAGGTTGGTATTATTGCCAAATGTATAAAAATACTAACCCTTAGATTGTGAAGTCTGCTTTTGATCATGCACCTGTGTTAGTCAAACACGAAAGGAACAGTCAAAAAATACTCAAAGAAAAACATAATAGCAAACATGTGGACGTAAAAAAAGTAGTTAGGTGGCGAATGGTAAAAAACTAATTTACCGTATGCTTCTCTGTATCCTGTTTGGTGTAATTACCACCAGCCTGTTGTTGATCAGTCTGATTGTTTCCAATACTGAAACAACCAAGTCTCAGTTAAATAATGATTTTAAAGCACGTCATAACAGTCCACCATACATAAAATAAAACATAATTTTAGAAGGAAGAAAAAACAAGTCAGTATACATACATGCTTGTACCATCTAAAGCACCAGATGTATGGAAGTCGTCGGTAGTACTCAAATGAGAAGATTGAACTTCAGCCTGTATAACATGTATTAATGACAAATGACAAATCATATGGCACAAGAACTAAGGGTAGACAAAAAACACAACATAAACATGCTGAAAACAGACTCATTAGTCAACAACTATATAGGACAATAACTGTAAATTTTATATATACCAAAGTGGGAAAACTTGATGTTGGCTGAGACGTGTTATTCGGAAGAGAATCAGAAACATCTCCAAAGGTTTGACTATTTTTGGAATCCAAGATATCTTCATCTTCATCATAACCACTATCATCAACCCCACGAAAAACAGATGAATATTTAGTTTCCTCATCGAGATCAAACTTGTCATGAAAGTGGATGCCTCTTTCCTAATTACAACAAAAGGTAAAAGAGCTGTAAGAATTTATGAAATCAATTTATATATAACATTATAACGAAAGGTGATTTTTTGAAATGATATTAGGAAGTAAAACCCTAACCTCTGCTAAATGAAGGTCCTGCGTGTCCTCACCCTCGATTTCCCTGGCTAATCTTAAGGCTTCTTTTTCTAATTCCCTCATTTGAGGACCTCTGTCAAGCTTTGTAGTGTAGAGTTCCTCATTAAATGTACTTTTTACTCCGAATAATGCTGCGTTTGCTTCAAATTGATCCCAGCCCCTAATAAAGTGTGAATTATATCAGTAAACTAAAGGAGATAAAGGATTTAGCAAATAAATTCACAAACCACCATGTAAGGCTGTAAACGAGCCGAACGGGCGTTTTCATTCATTAAGAATGAGCCTGTTTATGCACTGTTCACGAAAGCTTACCGAACGAGATTTCTTGTTCATGTTCATTCATTTAAGAAATGAACTGTTGACGAACACTTATCAAACGCAACTGAACTCAAACAAATATTCATGAACATAAATGAACACAAACAACGTTTATGAACACAAATGAATAGTTTATGAACACAAATGAATACACACAAATACATATTTATTTTAGAATAAAATCTCCATTTTTCATCACAAAGATTACGAAGAATTCATCAAAAAATATATAAGCACTTAACATAATTATCCAAACACAGTTGACATAATTATCAGAAACATGACTAACACAAATTGAAATCGAAATGGTCAAATGAGGGATGTTGGGGGACTAAACAAATGAACATAAATATAGTATAACTAGGGTTTCAAATTTAAAAAATAAATAAATATAATAAAACAAAAATACAACATATAAAAACCTTTAAACGAACAAACACAAATGGACATAAATGGGCAAACATAAATAAACACATTACCGAACGTTCAGGAACATAAACAAATGAATGCAACCTTTGTTCATGTTTGTTCGTTTAACTTAACGAACAAAATTTCTTGTCCGTGTTCGTTCATTTATTAAACGAACAAACATAAACGAACTTCCCGCCAAATGGTTCACGAACTGTTCACTGACCGTTCGGTTCGTTTACAATCGGCACCATGCACAAGGGGTTCTTCACATTATCAAATGTTTCATGATAATTGTGATTCCATTATCAGATGTTGATATTAACAATTAAAAACAAGAAAAAGAATCTAGAACCTGTTCCAGTGACGATCAAATGTATTGTCTAATTCAGGACATTCTGGGTTATCATCATCAGGGACCCATGGTTTCAACTCTCGTTCCAAGTCAACATGCCGGGATTGAGAAATGGATGAGTCGATCATGATGTCATGCAGTTGATTATTCTGAAATTCATTCATCAGCCCGTCCCTAGTCACAGGCACACTCTGCCCAAATACATAAAATAAATACTTATGTTAACCCTAAAACTCTCCAGAGAAAACTATTCAAGATTAATCAATGATACGTCATACGAATAGAACAAAAGAAGCAAGACGATGAATTTTAAAAGAAAACTGATGATATAAAACAAACCTTAGCTACAATCTGCACAAGTTCTTTTGCAGGTATTATTAACGTTTTAGAAGGGTGCTTTTGAACAGAATCGGAAATGTTTTTCTGTCCACGAGATGAACCCGCCTTTGTTACACGAGCCATTTTTAATATTATTCCTGCAAAATAGCAAATCCATAATATCGTCAAAACAATCAACTATGCTATGCATCAATATATTTTCTTAAACAATATTACAAAAGCTATAAAAGGTACCAAAATCTTTCTCTGCATTTGTGGCATGAAATATTCCAGTAAACAAAGATCCATCAATAACCTGGACTTCCACCTGATGTCCAATGAGGCATGTTGTTAAATAAACTAGCCGATCATGTGATGGGCTTTCAATTCCCACTTTGTTTCCGGTTTGTACACCTATGAAAGCTTAAGTCAATAACGAGAATGAATATCATAACACAATTAGACAAGAAAGTTTTACCTGCAGTTGTCATTCTGTTGAAGTTTGATTTTCCAGGCTGAAATTTATTTTCCAGCCTATTCCCCGTTTCTTTTTCGCCTCTTCTACGAGTAAATCCATTTGCAGATGATCTGGACTGTGGAACTTGTTGTGGGTTCATTCTTGAACAGAATCTCTAATATGTTATATGTCTAACAAAAATAATTTAAAGATCTGCAAAAATGGATTAAAGAGGTCACTTTGTAGCTGAAACTTATGAATACTTAAGTGACTGTTACCTGTATATACTAATACTATATAGTTACAAGGACCTTGATGGTGAGTTTCTATCCGTTATCATTAATAGCACACAGAATTATATGTATAGCATATCAATGACTCTATGAATCACAAGTATAATATCGTTTACACCCTATATTTTAGCCTTGAGCCTAAAGAGTCCCTTTGTTAACATATGTGATATGTCCTACAGATTTCAACTCAAAGTAACTAAACATCCTTCACATTACCTAAATCCATTTCAAGCTCCAATAATTGCTTATGATTAAATAGTCAAATATACTAAGATAAAAGGTACTCATCGTGCAGGGTGCATGATTTATTTATAGCTCTCACCTCCATTATGCAACCTCATAAAATTCACTCCTTTATATGAACTAAGCAGTCAATAGCGGCGGGATAGCGGCAGGATAGCAGTTACCGGGCCCTTCCAAAATAGTGGTGTCAAATAGCGGTCCAGAATAGCGGAACCACGATAACCGCCGCTATTGACCGCTACATGAGCGATATTGACCGTCATTTGGATGCCTTGGTTTATGTGGACTCGGAGGAAGATTTCATGGCTTACGATTAGATCAGGTTCCAACTATTGGCACTTTTGAGTTTTGACTTTTGATAGTACTAGTGCTATTAATATTATATATGTTTTACGTTTTATAGATGTATATATAGAAATTCTACATGATATAAAAATTACCGATATCCCACCGTGATAAACTATATCTCAAATATGGCCCTCGACCACTATTTGCTTTTGGACCGCTATAACTGCATAGTATACGAACCATACTTTAATATCATTCGGCTAATGCTGCTAATCTAATCCAAAGAGGAAAAATCAAATCACTGTTTCATATTGTAGTACTGAAAACGCAACGCTCTTTTCAAACACTGCTATTAACTACACAACTAGCAATTTCCATTTGATTCCTTCCTGGACTTTCTTTCTATCTTAAACAATTCCAAGCTTCTTATCATCTGCCATTCATTGTAGGCAGCTAGTAACTACAAATAAACCCGGAGCACAATCACTTACTCATGATCTCCTCCTTGAAACCCTAAAACTCCCATGCCTCTTCTTCTAGAGTTCTTAAATCTCAATAAACATAATAATTAGACATACAAGAACATCCCTAATCAGCCAATTAGAGCCAAAATACCAACATCCGTTCTAATTTCAGAAGAATCCTAAAGTATAATCAATACACAAAGCCCTAACCCTAAAACTATTGTCATCATGTTGTATGTAAGCGATCTACGCAATTAAAAAGTTTGTATTCATGAACAATTCACTATCAGTAAACCCTAATCCAGTGATGTATGTCATTATAGTGCGATAGATTCAGACGTATGTATGTATAATAGTATATATATATATATATATATATATATATATATATATATATATAATGAAAGAGAAGTAGAAAGAAGGTTGTTTACCTTTGATGAGAGAAGAAAGAGGAGATCGAGAGCACTGATTTCTCGGTGGAGTTGAGTTTTCAAAACCAAACCAAACAAATCAAAGCAAATGAAATGAAATGAAATCCAGCGAATGGTATTATTATTATTTATTTATTTATTATTATTATTATTATTATTAGCAGAGATTGTGCGTGTGATTATTTTCTTCCCCAAATTTACCCACTAGCTTTGGTTTACGTTTACCTTTTTGTTTTACGCCCACGTGCTCCCTTTCAAGCGCGTGCTTTTTGCTCTTCGATAACAAGGATAATGCAGTTCTTTTTTTAATGGCTAACGAAAATTTTATTCCACCAAATCTAGCAAACGGCTAGCACCACATATACATACACCAAGGAAAGAAAGAAAAGAACATAACAGAAATATTACACAGTGGAAACCAAACTCCACAACTCATGGCACTACTAGAACACATCAAAAATCCTCCATTTTAACCAAGTGTGGCATTGTTTGATCGGTTTTTTACCCATAAGAAGCTCATTGACTTAATCTCTTCCATTACCGAAGGCACTGATAAGGTACCGTTGCCAAACATCAGTTCATTTCGCTTGCGCGCTGACATCCTTGCCTCATATTTTCAAGAGATTGCTGCCTTACCCCCCAACTAGTCTCAATTGCATCGATCTTGGACCATGTTGTTAAATGACACTACACTTGTGTTAGTTGAGATGAAATGACAATTTTACCCTTTTTACCTCGTTTTCTTTGTAACAATAAAATGTTTTACACCCTACACAACTTTTAATGATTCCTGTCTAAACTGTTTGACCCTAGATAGTCAATAACTTAAATTATTTGACTCTGGCAAAGTCAAATCCTTTAATCCTAATCAATTGATTCAAGTGGCCATACTTTCAAATGCACATCATCTAAACCTAATCAAATGATCAACATGTAATCCTAATCAACATATAGTGGCCAATACTTCCTGTTAAATGCACAAATCAAAGTCAAATGCACAAATCTACATTTGCCCTTAGTTCTTGTTTGAACTTTCAAAGTCAGATGCACAAATGTAGGTATAATCCACAATCAGTGTATGATCAACTTTCTGTTATGACCAACATCTAATCCAAATAATAACCTTTCGTTTTTTATGAACAAAACAATGGTTTCTAATCCACAAACAATACATATATGACCAAGATATCATGGCCAATTCAAATGCACAATTAATCCATAACCAAACACTATTTAATTAGACAATCATCGTCCATAAATCAGTTGGCCTACATAAATAGTAAACATAAGATCATCAAAATATCATACACTTATCCTACATAAATATTAAAGGGTTATTGGATTTTAATAACCCAAAGTTTCACTAGTTGGCCGATAATAATCACAACTTCAAAAATTCCCTCTAATAATCCTAACTTGTAAGATGTTGGCCCACATCGATCCTTTTCTAACTGGGTTATAACCCAGTTTGTTTTTGCTGACTTGGACGCTGACATGGCACACAACTTTATTATTTGCTGACGTGGACGATGATTTGGCACTCTCATTACTACCTCACCACCACCACCGCCATCTACACCACCCACCACCACCACCACCACCACCCCCATCTCCACCACCCACCACCACTGCCACCACCACTAAAAATCAATTCGAATCATTCTCATTTGTCCCTCCGCAACTATTTCTAGAGAGAGAAAACGGTTTCTAGAGAGAGAAAGTGTGCAAAGGTCGTCGGAGAAGAAGACCGGACCTTCGCCGAAGTTGTAGAGGTCGTCGGACAAATGAAACCTTATGTTTTATCATCAATCAGCACACGTACAACAATCCAGAACAACAAACAGCTCTATCGACGACAATCGTTACAAAAATGTCCTATTGATCGATACTCCAGCGAACGTCCGATCATCTTCTCCGGCGACTTATGTGTTGAGTAGCAGCCTCTGGTGCTTGCTTGCCAACCTGTGGTAGGTGGTAGTAGCCTTCGGCGAATGTTTGGTCATCTTTGCACACAAATTGGGATGACGGTAGTAAATGGTGGTGGTGGAGATGGCAGTGGTGGTGGGTGGAGATGATGGCGGTGTTGGTGGAGATGACGGGCGATGTTGGTGGAGATAGCAGTGGTGGTGGGTGGTGTAGATGGCGGTGGTGGTGGTGGTGGTGGTGAGGTAGTAATGAGAGTGCCAAATCATCGTCCACGTCAGCAAATAATAAAGTTGTGTGCCACGTCAGCGTCCAAGTCAGCAAAACTAACTGGGTATAACCCAGTTAGAAAAGGATCGATGTGGGCCAACATCTTACAAGTTGGGATTATTAGAGGGAATTTTTGAAGTTTGGATTATTATCGGCCAACTAGTGAAACTTTGGATTATTAAAATCCAATAACCCAATATTAAACATAAGGTCTTGATTTTCACTATTCAATCCTCTGATTCTCAGGTGGATACAGAAAGTTGAGGAAAGGGCGACCATACATGTGACCATGGTTGTAAAAGTCCCGACTAGGCTCCGAGTACTCCCCGAGTACTCGCTACAGGGTAGGATGCCGAGGCCCGAGTATTGTTTGCCTAGGCCAATTACTCCCCAAGTAATCTCTGCCTAGGCCGAGTCCTTCCCGAGTAATCCCGAGTACTCTCAAATCCAACTAGGGAGCGCCTAGTGACTTTTACAACCATGCATGTGACCACTATGTGGAACACATTTTCAGGTGGATACAGAAAGTTGAGGAAAGGGCAACCATACACTATGACCACCATGTAGAACACCAGAGATGTGACGGATATGTCCATCCTCACCTCAACTGCAAAGAAACAATAAACAAGTAATCATGAACCATTGTGATCAAATGAAACAAACAATGAGCAGGTAACATAATCGACTGAATCATGAACAGGGAAATTGTAACATAATCATGAACTAGTGTGACTCTGACTCATTGACCAGTGAATCAATGAAACAATAAACAAGTAATCATGACCATACAATAATGATGGAAATTAAGCATGATCAAACAATCTATTGTCATCAAACAATTTACTGTCATTAACCAGTGTGAACAAACAATGAGTTAACTATACACATGATCAAACAATGACTTAACTATACACATGATCGCAGCAAATCATCAACATGTAAAACAAAAGACTTAATCAACACTGTCACACCCTCAAAATCCATATGCGGAGTACTACCGCGAGGCGTGCGACTGACAAGGATCCAGCCATCAATCATACTGGACAAGCAATTATAACAATAGTAAAGTCCACCAACCATGAGGATTAGTGAACACCATAGTTAAAGTTCAAATAACAATTTAAGTAAGTAGCGGAAGCATAGGAGATTAGCTCAAACAAAAGTTCAAGTTTCTAAATTATTTAATAAACCCAACACACGGGTTTGGGCGTCCACTACACATCCCCAAGCTGCAAGCTCCTGAGACACTGAGTACCTGCAAAGCATGCAGTAGGGTGTCAACATAAAGTTGGCGAGTTCACGAGTTTTTCCAGTTTTAATTCCAAAAACTTATTTCGATAGTTAATTTACTCATTTATATCATGCCATGGGGAGCTACCCCATATGTAAGCTACTAAACTGCGTCATACCGAATACTCTGCGACCTCTGTTTGTTTGCCCCGCGTTGTCAATTTCTATCATCATTGACGGGTTTTGCCTGAGTCTATTAGTTCACTCCCGATCCCATACACGGGCATGGTGTGAGGCTGGTGAGACCTAGATAGCGCTACCAACTAATAACCCGTTCGCCCGGCCCCGGCAACTAATCGGTATCAAGAGAAGGGACTTTAGTGATAGAGTTTCGTTTAGTCTTGCTTGTTGCATCTAATATAAATAGTAATTAACTTGAGCGTCCCACACAAGGGGAGAAAAGTATGTTTGTACCCCACACAAGGAGGTCGTGTTGTTTGTCTGTTTCCCAACCACCGGGAACGCATGCTTTTAGAAAGGTTGTGAACTCACCTTGGGTTGCTCGACAGATGGTTTACTTGGTCAAGTATGCTGGCCAACCACGTCCTAATATGGTTACCAGTATAGGTCAGGCTCGGGTACAAATAAGTCACGTATATCTATTCGTATCTAACACATAGCACGTAGGTTACCCTATCATTCCCGATACCGGGCTTATTCTAACACACCGCAAATTACGCAGTAACTATTAACACATAACATACATGTCATACAATGTTATTGGGCCTGTCCTAACATACTAACAGTTAATAGTAGTAGGTATCACAAAGCCCAGTTTAAACAGTAGCAGAAATACACAATCCAGAACACATTGTCACATACTGCGGCCCAATAACGGAGTCAAGCAGTCCACTCGAGACCAGGTGGTCTCGACTCGAGAGTATGAGGTCTCGAGTCACATTCACATGGTCTCGAATAGTGAATATTTGTGTTGCAGCCCTGGGGATCTTGAGTCCGGTCTCGACTCGAGATCAGGAGATCTCGAGTCGAGATCTTGCTGGTATCAAGTCCTTGAAGCCTGCTGCTTGGTCTTGAGTTGCACTTTATGCTTGAATCCCTCAAACCTAGGCTCTGATACCAACTTGTAACGCCCATAAATTTTTCCATTTAAATTCTATTAACAACATATTATAACTAACGAAATTTGGGCATGACCCGTTCGTAAAACGAGCGATCCCCTGTTTTTCACATTCAAAACTTATGTTTGACACGACACATTTTTAAAAGTCATAATATATGCCATCAAACAACTTTGACACACATACGAAAATCATTAAGTTTAAAATACAAACATCCTACTAAGGTTTTCAACCGACAACATAATAAGAACTAAGTTTTAACTACTAGATATAGACAAAGCGACAAAAGTACTAAACATTGACTTCTTTACAAAAGTAGCGGAACATGAGACGGGCCTTGAAGCGTGTTCGAACCGGGCGAAGCTTGATAGCTAAACTTGAGATTTATCTACATCGCCACAACAAAGTAAATTCATTAGAACTAAAATTCTTTCTTTTAACTCAAGCATCCAACTTCGGACTTATAGCCATTATGACGTCCGCAAACTTGTAAATTACTACATACTTTCATTCTTGCACATAAATATGTTCCAAATGGAACTTCATACCATTCCTTCTTTTCTTACATTCTAGTCCTTGGACCCATTCATAAAAGGGTCCACAGAATACCATTTTCATACTTGATTCATTTCGACACATCTAATGTTAAACACGACAATATAATAAAATCATGAATTGTACAAGTAGCGTACCTCGTTCTTGATTTCCTTGTTGCTTCGTGTGACTCGAACTTTCCTCCTTTACACCTATACATAATCATTCATACTTAGAATTCATGCCATAAACATATTAACATACATTCCTTGATAAGATGTCATACATTTTTAACTCTTACTTCACAAACACATTCAAATCATGATTTTTACATAAAGTTTATGGTTAACATGGCTGAATTCTTTATTGAAGCATTTCATCAAACACTTGATGTGCACAATATCAACAAAGCACAAGGTACAAGTGTTCATAGCATAGTTCTACTTGTTCACTTTCTAGTCTAACAAGAAGCAATCAAATTCACATCTTTCTTTCATCCTACATTAACTTATCTAATTTCTCTATCACATACAGATTATGCATCAATTCACATCTATAAGCATATTATTTAAATCATCATGTTCATCATACTCCTACAACAAGTGGGTATAAACCCTAAATCACCCAAACAATCGAAATTAAACAAAATTCTCAATCTATTGTGAATTCCTAACTCACAATTACATAAGATTTCCACATAAATTCATGATTGGGTTAAAACCCACTTTCTACAAACCACCAAATCAGAATTTTTGACTTACCATTGGTTGAACAAGCTTAGATGGTTAAAGATTTGAGTTCATGCATTAACTTGGGCTCTTAATTCCTTCTTAATCTTGTGAATTTCTGAAACTAGGGTTTTCCCCTTGGTTCTTTGCTCCTGGTCGATCCACATAATACACCAGAGTGTGTGTTTTGTGTTTTATTTTGTTTATTAAAAACTTTCATCACTTTTTACAAGTTCAGCCCCTCTAATTCTAATTGTTGATTATTAACACATTAACTTTCATTCTTGTTGAACTAATACCACATTCTTTTAACTTAGTTAATATTACAAAATTAGACATTTAAGGTAGCATAAATAAATTGCATATTTTGGGGTGTTACAAGTCTACCCCCCTTAAAAGAGGTTTCGTCCCCGAAACCTTAATACGTACCAAATAATGTCGGGTAGCGCTCCCTCATTTCATCTTCTAACTCCCATGTAAGATCTGATCCTTTCCGATGTTGCCATTGCACCAAGACTTGCTTTATAGTTTTGTTCCGAAGGTGCGTTACCTTGGAATCCTTGATAGCTATCGGTCTTTCAACGTAATTCAATCTTTCGTCCAATTCAATATCGTCGAGGGGCACGTATGCCGTCTCATCCGCTAAGCACTTTCTTAATTGTGACACATGGAATGTGTCATGTATTCCATCTAAGGTTGGCGGTAATTCCAACCGATATGCTACCTTCCCAATCCGGGCTAAAATCTTGAAAGGTCCTATGTAACGGGGGCCTAGCTTTCCTCGCTTACGGAAACGGATTATACCTTTCCATGGGGAAACCTTTAATAACACATGATCACCTATCTGAAACTCGATAGGTCGTCTTCTTTGATCTGCGTAGGCCTTTTGTCGATCTTGAGCCGCTTTTAAACGGGCTCGCACAAGATCGATCTTTTCGTTAGTTTTAGCTACTACATCATTGGGCGCAATTTCTCTTTGTCCCACCTCTCCCCAACAAATTGGAGTTCTACACTTCCTTCCGTACAACATTTCATATGGTGCCATTTGAATGTTGTTATGGTAGCTATTGTTGTATGAAAATTTCACCAATGGCAAGTGGTCATCCCAGCTTCCCCCGAAATCTATCACACACGCTCGCAGCATGTCGATGAGTGTTTGAATGGTTCGCTCAGACTGACCATCCGTTTGGGGGTGGTAGGCGGTACTGAAATGTAATTTTGTACCCATACTCTCATGAAAACCTTGCCAATATCAAGATGTGAATCGGGTATCTCGATCCGACACAATTGATACAAGGACTCCGTGTCGAGATATTATATCGTTAACATATATTTCCGCCATCCTTTCAGAAGAGAAAGTCTCCCGAATGGGTAAGATGTGTGCGCTCTTGGTGAGGCGGTCCACGATCACCCATATAGCATCGTGACCTTTCCTTGTCTTAGGAAGCTTGGTCACTAGGTCCATCGTCACTTCTTCCCATTTCCATACCGGAATTTCTAACGGTTGCAACTTCCCGTATGGTTTCTGATGTTCTGCCTTTACCTGCAAACATTTTGCACCATACTTGACGATATCACGTTTCATATCGGGCCACCAATAACTTTTCTTCAAATCCAAATACATTTTTGTAGCTCCTCGATGAACCAAAAATCGGGATTTGTGAGCTTCTTCGAGTAACACTTCTTTTGCTTCACTAAACCGAGGTATCCATATCCGGCCATACATTGTTTTATTTCCACCAGATCTTTCTTCTAATTTATCCACAAACCCCTTTGTTCTTTCCTTTCTTGAATCCATTTCGCTTAGCGACTTGATTTTGGCTTCCTTAATCATTTCGAGAAATCGAGGTGTAACTACCATCTTCATGGATTTCACTTGAATTGGTGAAGGATAGTCCTTTCGGCTCAGGGCATCAGCCACTACATTTGCCTTGCCCGGATGATAAAGGATTTCACAATCATAATCTTTAAGAAGTTCTAACCACCTTCGTTGCCTCATATTTAAATATTTTTGCTCGAAAATGTATTTAAGGCTTTTGTGGTCAGAATAAATTGTGCTTTTCGTACCGTATAGATAATGCCTCCATATCTTCAAAGCAAACGCTACTGCTGCTAACTCCAAGTCATGGGTTGGGTAATTACTTTCGTGTGATTTCAATTGCCTTGAAGCATAGGCAATGACTCTACCCCTTTGCATCAAAACACATCCCAACCCTTGGTGTGATGCATCAGTAAACACCACCAAGTCTTCCGTTCCATCAGGTAAGGTTAGTACCGGGGAGCTCGACAGCTTCTCTTTCAGAGTTTGAAACGCCTTTTCTTGGTCTGTACCCCATGTAAACTTCTCATTATTCTTGGTTACCTTGGTCAATGGCAGGGCCAATTTAGAAAAGTCTTGAATAAACCTCCTATAATAGCCTGCTAAACCCAAAAAACTTCTCACTTCACTTGGGTTCTTTGGAGGTACCCATTTCATAATAGCTTTCACCTTTGACGGATCTACTAAAATACCATCCGCATTAATCACATGACCGAGAAATTGTACTTCTCTAAGCCAAAAAGCACACTTAGAGAACTTCGCGTACAATTTCTCCTTGCGGAGCACTTCAAGAATTTCGCGCAAATGGCATGCATGTTCGGCTTCACTTCGGGAGTAAACCAAGATATCATCAATAAAAACTATAACGAATTTGTCTAACATGGTCTGACAAACTAGATTCATAAGATCCATGAACGCGGAGGGCGCGCTCGTTAACCCAAAGGACATTACTAAGAACTCGTAATGTCCGTATCGCGTTCTAAAAGCCGTCTTCGCCACATCCTCATCCCGCACCCTTAACTGATGGTATCCGGACCGTAAATCTATCTTTGAAAACCAACTTGCCCCTTGTAACTGATCAAAGAGATCATCGATTCGGGGCAATGGGTATCGGTTTTTCACCGTCGGCTTATTCAATTCTCGATAGTCGATGCACATGCGCATCGAACCATCTTTCTTTTTGACAAAAAGAACAGGCGCTCCACAAGGCGATACACTCGGGCGTATAAATCCCTTGTCGAGTAACTCTTGTATCTGAACCATTAACTCCCGCATTTCAGTTGGGGCCAACCTATAAGGAGCTTTGGCTACGGGTTTGGCATCGGGATACAATTCAATCTTAAAATCTACTTCACGTTCTGGTGGAAGCCCTGGCAAATCTTTTGGAAATACATCAAGAAACTCTTTCACAACTTCAACCTCCTCCATTTTGGGGGTATTCTGGTTAGTATCTATCACGTAGGTTAGAAACGCCTTACTTCCATTTCGCACATACTTGAATGCTTGGACTATAGAACAAAGCTTCGAATTGACATTCCTTTCCCCTTGTATACTCACTCGCTTTCCTCCCAGTGTTAACACATGAATCACCTTTTTCTCGCATTGAATTTAAGCGTGATGTTTGGCTAGCCAATCCATGCCAACTACAACCTTGAATTCCCCCAATACCATGGGAATAAGGTCAATGGCAAACTTTTCATCTTCAACTATGCTTTCACAATCTCTACATACTTCATGCAACAAATAACTCTTACTATCCGCTATTTCTACTTCTAATGGCACATGCATTCTTTCGATTCTAAAGGAGGGGTGTGCTACTAACTCACTTGATACAAACGATCTACTGGCTCCAGTATCAAATAACACATACGTAGGTATCAAGTTCAATAAGAATATACCTAACACAACATTCGGGTGGTCCTTTGCTTCTTCAGTCGAGATCTGAAACATCCTCCCCTTAGCTCTTGGGGCTTCCTCCTTTCTTGCTTCCTTATCGGTTTTCTGTTGAAGCTTGGGACATTCAGCCTTAATATGACCCGGTTGGAAACAGTTATAGCACGTTCTGGTAGGATTAGGACATCTATAGTATGGATGTCCCTCTTGACCACAATTGTAACAACCTTTCTTCCCATTCAAGCACTCCCCCGTGTGTAACTTTCCACAAGTCTTGCATTTTGGAATGCTACCTTTCGCCTTATCCTTCTTGCCATGATCTTGAAATTTATGTTTCTTTGACGGGCTTGAGCTGGAAACATTCTCAGACACTCTCTTCTCACCTCTTTCTGCTTGTCTTCTTAGTTCAATCTCCCTATCTCGGGCCAAATTAATGAGCTCGTTCAAGGTTTCACATTTAGAGGGAGTTATGAACTCCCGATATTCGGCCTTCAACATACCATGATAGTGGTTTATCTTCATTCTTTCCGTTCCCGCTATTTCTTTACAGAATTTCAGCTTGTCAAGAAAAGTGTTGGTGATTTCATCAATGGTTTCGTCCTTCTGTCGAAGATGTAAGAAATCTTCTTGGATCCTGTCAATGGCAGATTGCGGACAGTGGTACTTTAGGAAAGGTTCCTTGAACTCTTGCCATGTCAAAACTTGAACCTTATCTTCACCAATCTCTTTACTTTAAGCATCCCACCAGTCTTTAGCTTGGTGTTGTAGCAAACCGGTGGCAAACATCACTTGATCCTCTTTTTCACAATGACTCCTTACGAACACCGCCTCAGTACTTGCAATCCACCTTTGACATGCTATAGGATCAATTTCTCCTTTATAAGGTAATGAGTTGCACGCCATAAATTCTTTGTATGTGCATTTGAGAGTTCCTTTCTTTCCTTGCATTTCTCCAATCATCCCCTTCAACTCGTCCATCTTACTCGCCATCATTGTTTCCACCACTTCCAACACATGACTTTCCACCTCTTGGGCTAACCGAGGAATACTTGCCTCGATTGCCTTTCCAACTGTCACACCCCTTTCTTAGGTGGAAGCACGAGGTGTGATCATGAAAGGTTCTCATTGCATACGAAAGGTAAACATACTACATGCTCGTAAAAATAACTTCAAATGCTGAACATTACATAACTGAAATCGAAGTTTAAGTGTTTACATTACGAGACAACATATTGTCTGAAAGTTTACAACTTTATTTAAGGATAAACATAAACGACATCCAGGAGCATGAGTAAGACCGCGCGCACATCCACTTTAGTTACCTGAAATACATGTGAGTTTTTGGAAAAACGTCTACATAATGTTGGTGTGAATTCATGCAGTTCTTGTATTGAACGTTTGTATACATTGTATGAAAAACATGGTATGTATCTTGTATAAATCAAGTATTCTTGTATAAATCACGTATTCTTGTATAAATCAAGTATTCTTGTATAAATCACGTATTCTTGTATAAATCAAGTATTCATATATAAATCAAGTATTTCTGTATGTATCATGTTGTTAATGGGTTGCAAGGCCATTAACATGTGACACAACATAGGAAGCAACCAAACCATAGGCATTTTTCTAGCTGTCGATTCACGACGGAGACACAAAAGCACTACTCGGTACTAGTTTTCACCAAGAGTGTGGCTGCCCGAAAACCCATTAGATCTAACCTTTTGTTCTGCGGTCTTAGTATGTACACGATTAATGGTGCTTATGGTACCCTATTCGTGACACGATTTCTCGTATCATTTCTCGTATCATTCCTTAAAACGCATCATACTTGGTACTAGTTATCACCAAGAGTGCTTCTTGTTATTGTATCATACCATTTATAAACATTGTAACATTTGTAACATGTATTTCACCCCCGAAGTTATAAAACTGAAAACAGTTAAAAGAAAAGGGGGAGCATGAACTCACAACTTTGCGTTCCTGCGTCGTAAACTTCACCAGATTTGCTTATCTAGCGTCGTGACCTAAACGTGTTTTATTAACGTTAGTCACTAGACTTGTATCGCACAAGTACAAGTCACTATCTTTTGTATATGCGTTCTTGTGTTAAAAATAATTTATATTTTTAACTATATATCTTACTTATATTATTTTCTCAAAAATAAATATAAGTATCTTGTATTTTTCACCCGAGTTATGTATCTTGTCCAAATCTTTATTTCATGTTCATAACTTGTCCAAGTTATTTATGCTATCAAGTAATATATTCTCATAAATATATTCTCTTGTATTTGTCTAAGTATGTTGTATGTGTATTTTTGTCTTTTCACTCCTTAGGAGTATTTAGTGTATTTTTCAAGTCCTAATACACTATCATGTATAATACATACTACACACACTTAGCACAAAATTTGGTGATCAATAAATATATATATTTTTCTCAAAAATATACATACTTAATATCAATTTTAATCTTGAAGAAATCGTCATTTCTTAACACAAAAATTAGGGAAACCTTGTTAAATATTCTCAGATACATTTTTAGGGAATAAGTTTCTCAAAAACTTATAGTTTTCCTAAGTGTCAAAATTTATAAAAATTTTGACATAGTTTCCCCTAAAATGGAGGTTTCCCATGTTTTTCAAAACATGTGTTTATTTTCTTTTAAATCATCACAATCAATAATCAACTCATTCAACACCTACCGAGTGTCACAATCAAGTAAATTTCACTACATCATGAACTTGAAGTTTCGTAAAAACTCGTAGTAATTTACCATGTTATTTAGTAGGTTTAGTTACACTTAAAAACATGGTTGTTTGTTTGTAACTCCCATTCTTGAAGGATTTAGTCATTTACAACTTGTAAGATGATTTTTCTAAAAAAACTTCTTTTGTATTTTTCTTGCTTCATAAGTGTTTATACACTTGTTTTTCTAATAAAAATAGTGTAGGTTTAAGTAAAAACCAAGATCTTTTAAAAATCATATTTTAGACTTGGTTTTCTTGGAAAATCATTCATAAATCTTGGATTTATAAGTTTACTAGCTCATTTTGTTTATTACTTTTCAAGAAATTATTTTGTTTTCAAGTTCATGTCTATGTATAAGGATGATCTTCTTGTGTTAACACATAATCATCCTCTATCTTGCTAGATCAAGTGTTCAATCACAATCTAGCAAGCTCCATGTAGTGATTAACATCAATATTTCTAGTAATCAACAAGCAAACATCTTACATATACTAAACAACATCATTCTTTCCATTTTTCATCTTATGTTAGCTTTATGTTTCAAGATTCATGTTTATGATCTTTAGTGTTCTTGTTATTTCAACATAATATATCTTTTACCCACTAAAAATATGAAGTAACAAGAGTTACAAGAAGCTTACTACTAGCTTGAAGCTAGGGAAGAAATAATGAAGAATATGGAGTGGATAAAAGCACACAAAGGAGGTCCTTCAAGTTCTTCAAGCACTAAACCTTCTGATCTTGCACCTTACACCTTGAGTGAAGCTTGGAATGGATGAAGCTTGAATGAAAATGGTGGTAGTATGATGGTGGATGGTGGCCGTGAGTGGGGAGGCAAGGGAAGAGGTGGTTGAGTTGTGAAGAAGATGAAGTGAGGTCTTATGTCTTTATATAATACTTGCAAGATCTTTCCATATCTTTTGAAATCTCATAAAATCTAAGTAATATCAAAATGAATCAATGTGAATCTAAGGAGATCATGTAGGATATTAGCAAATATTTGGTGGGGCCACCCCCTTTATGACCGTATACAATATGGGGGGGGGGGGCAAAATGTAACTTTCAAATCTTTAATTCATAAATAAGTTAAGCTTTCAAGTGTAATTTTTCGGGACTTGATGTGTTATAATGTTATAAGAGGTGTTATGGTGTTCGGGGACCATAACTAGTTCAGAAATATTAAAATAATGCTTCTAGTAATATTTTGATGTTCCGGGTAATGTCCGGTTGTTCGGTTAGATACCGGTTCGTTAAAGTGCTAAATTATACCGTTTAGTGTCCTTTAAGTATCCTTTTGTAACCCTTTTAATTCCCAACACTTAGGAGGGTATTCTGGATAATAAAACATGAATTCTGCATAATATTTATATGTTAAAAAGCTGATTATAGCTGAATTATGCAGATTTCTGCATTTAAAGTGCGTCTCGGGTGCTTTTTAGTGCATATTCTAGCTTCCGGAAAGTCTGTATGTTAACCCTTGTATTTACTCTTGGGTTTTAATGTATTCTTGACGTTGGACCTACACCTAGGCTCCAATTCTATTGTCTGACTGCTTTCTGCAGAATTGTTGACACAATGTGTCTTACCGGTGAATTTACTAGTATTTCTGATGCAACGCTATCATTAATGCATAAAGCAAATTTCTTGTAGTATAAAACGTGCATGAATTCACAAGTAAATCATGTAATTAAACAACGTTGACATTTAAGCACATAACTGCATATATTTAATATTAATTAAATTGTACGAAAATTACCGGTTTTGTGCCAGTTGTCACACCAACCTCTTCCGAAATCATTGTTTTTAGTAGTCCTTGTTGCACCTCTTCGTTGTCATTCGTGTCTCTATTATCCGCCATCTACACATACATTTCTTTTTTTTATTAACATTCCTCAATTATACAAAATCACATTCTTATGCATTCTTTATATCACATTCTAAGATGTCCAAAGCACATTCATATGTCAGTCACAAACTTGAACCACTTATCTTTCATTCATTCTTGTTCATACTTTCGGAAAGTTTCATTTCCAATACGTTTTACCAAGTTAATTTACATGCACATACTTCATCTATTAGTTTTAGACATCTATCGGGACTAACCAAGGGTCAAGGAACAGCTTTCGGGAGGTTCGGGTCGCCTCATGGGTCAAATCAAGTTAATCAGCGTTTTCGGGGTTTTTACTGGGCGTTGGCGACGCACATGGGGCCGTCGGCGACGCCCCTTGTAAAGTCGCGTCGTCTGTTAAGCCCGTAGACAGGTGATTAGCCCGTCGGAAACCCCAGGGGCCGTCGGCGACGCCCCTTCTGTGTTGCTGGCGCTGATTTGCTTATTTTTTGCGTGTTTGATCCGTTTCCAAGTTCCGGTCTAACCTGAACTGTCCCCAATCGTTCCAAAAGGACCCGCAATAATCTATAGCCCCCGAAACAATCCCGTAACATTTCATCACATCCTCGACTAGTTTATTCATTATGCAAAAGTTTAAATGTTAAAGTTACTTACTTGCTTCGCGCCGTGGATCGAACACACACTTCACATGAGCTTTCGGTTTGAGTTCAAGCACTTGATGCTTGAATCCCTCAAACCTAGGCTCTGATACCAACTTGTAACTCCCAGAAAATTTTCCATTTAAATTCTATCAACAACATACTATAACTAACGAAATTTGGGCATGACCCGTTCGTAAAACGAGCGATCCCCTGTTTTTCACATTCAAAACTTATGTTTGACACGACACGTTTTTAAAAGTCATAATATATGCCATCAAACAACTTTGACACACATACGAAAATCATTAAGTTTAAAATACAAACATCCTACTAAGGTTTTCAACTGAGAACATAATAAGAACTAAGTTTTAACTACTAGATATAGACAAAGCGACAAAAGTACTAAACATTGACTTCTTTACAAAAGTAGCGGAACATGAGACGGGCCTTGAAGCGTGTTCGAACCGGGCGAAGCTTGATAGCTAAACTTGAGATTTACCTACATCGCCACAACAAAGTAAATTCATTAGAACTAAAATTCTTTCTTTTAACTCAAGCATCCAACTTCGGACTTATAGCCATTATGACGTCCGCAAACTTGTAAATTACTACATACTTTCATTCTTGCACATAAATATGTTCCAAATGGAACTTCATACCATTCCTTATTTTCTTACATTCTAGTCCTTCGGCCCATTCATAAAAGGGTCCACACAATACCATTTTCATACTTGATTCGTTTCGACACATCTAATGTTAAACACGACAATATAATAAAATCATGAATTGTACAAGTAGCGTACCTCGTTCTTGATTTCCTTGTTGCTTCGTGTGACTCGAACTTTCCTCCTTTACACCTATACATAATCATTCATACTTAGAATTCATGCCATAAACATATTAACATACATTCCTTGATAAGATGTCATACATTTTTAACTCTTACTTCACAAACACATTCAAATCATGAATTTTACATAAAGTTTATGGTTAACATGGCTGAATTCTTTATTGAAGCATTTCATCAAACACTTGATGTGCACAATATCAACAAAGCACAAGGTACAAGTGTTCATAGCATAGTTCTACTTGTTCACTTTCTAGTCTAACAAGAAGCAATCAAATTCACATCTTTCTTTCATCCTACATTAACTTATCTAATTTCTCTATCACATACAGATTATGCATCAATTCACATCTATAAGCATATTATTTAAATCATCATGTTCATCATACTCCTACAACAAGTGGGTATAAACCCTAAATCACCCAAACAATCGAAATTAAACAAAATTCTCAATCTATTGTGAATTCCTAACTCACAATTACACAAGATTTCCACATAAATTCATGATTCGGTTAAAACCCACTTTCTACAAACCACCAAATCAGAATTTTCGACTTACCATTGGTTGAACAAGCTTAGATGGTTAAAGATTTGAGTTCATGCATTAACTTGGGCTCTTAATTCCTTCTTAATCTTGTGAATTTCTGAAACTAGGGTTTTCCCCTTGGTTCTTTGCTCCTGGTCGATCCACAGAACACACCAGAGTGTGTGTTTTGTGTTTTATTTTGTTTATTAAAAACTTTCATCACTTTTTACAAGTCCAGCCCCTCTAATTCTAATTGTTGATTATTAACACATTAACTTTCATTCTTGTTGAACTAATACCACATTCTTTTAACTTAGTTAATATTACAAAATTAGACATTTAAGGAAGCATAAATAAATTGCATATTTTGGGGTGTTACAACAAACATGTTTATTCAAACAGATTTATACTAGGATATTACACCTAGTTAGTATACTATTAAAAATCATCATCAGTTCCTAATCCACTAGCATCCATCCCTTGGTTTAAGAAACACATCTAAAAATCCTCATATGTTGCATATAATCATCAAAACAACATCATCATCTAGAATCATACAAGAACGTGTTTGCATAACACCCTATTATCAACATTTACCCCTTTCTATATCACTTAACACACAACTTAAATGTCAAGCTAGCATAATGATCATCAAATCACTTCAACCCTCTTATTCATATAAAAACATGTATGTCATCTATCAAACACACACCTTTGCCATACATTGACAAACATAATGAAAGGAACTACTAACTAGTACAAATGTGTGCTAAGAGGTGTAGTGTGAAGAAGAATGAAGCTCCAAAAATGGTGTTTGCAAACTGATCCGAGGCTTTCGATGCTTTCCGGTTTCGATCCGAGAGGAGGAGAGGAGTTGGTGATGTTAGGGTTTATAGGGAGAGAGTGAGGGAGAGAGGTAATTGATAGGAAATGTTTTGGGAGAATGTGCGAATGATTTGTTTGTCCCAAAAAGGGAAAGTCGGCTGGTTTAGTGGGGTTTTATACCCATCCTATGGTGCACCCTAAAGGGGTTTCTGAGTGGGCTCAAAGGGGAGTGCGGCCCAACGGTTTTGGGTCACTCGAGACCGAGTGGTCTCGGGTCGAGACCTTGCTGTCTTGGCATTACATATATATATATATATATATATATATATATATATATATATATATATATATATATATAGGGAGCCGCTAGAATAAGAACCACCCCCAGTTATGAGAACCATGAGAACCACTCTCAACCAATCAGGAAAAGGGGTAATTTGGTCATTTCCTATAAATGTCTAATCTCTCATCTATCCTCTCTCCTCTCTCCTCTCTCCTATTAATGTCTGACTTTTCTCACTCCCCATAAAACAAAACCTCTTATCTCTCTCTCTCTTTCGAAATTGTTTCAGAACATTCAAAAGTCCATCATCTCTCTCATCTTCATGAAGAAACCCCCAAAACCCTAACTCCTCCTCCATAACTTACCTGCACCACCGCCACCACACCTCCACACCGGCGACTCCCAAACACCAAACCCACTCCGGCGGCCCCCTCATTTCTCTGACGGCCCCTCGTTCTCTGCACCACCTGTATCTCCTCTGATTTTCTGTTTATATAGCAAGGGAAAGTGGGTTTTTTCTCTCTACTGACAAGACCCTCTTTGTTTGATGTGGTGGATTAGGGGTGGCGGTGTGTCGACGGCGGCGGTGGCGGTGAATGATGGGTGAGGGGGTGGGTGAAGGGGGTGTGAACCGACGGCGTCGGAGAGAGAGGTGGGCGACGGTGCTTGAGGAATTTTCGTGTGTTTTTTTGGTTGAAATGATGGTTGCATTTGCTGTTCTTCATTCATGGAGGAAAATAAAGAGAGTGCCTTTGTGGGTCTTGTTACAGGACACAAGGTATCATGCTTTTGGTACAAAAGTTGGAATTTTTCAACTGGGTTTTATGAATTTGTGTTCTTGGGTGTATGAATTTTTCAACTGGGTTTATGCTTTTGGTATCATGCTTTTGGTACAAAAGTTGATATGTTTTGGGGGTTTGAATTTGTGTTCTTGGTTTCTGTTTTGGTAAAGATGTGAATGCTATTTCTTTTGGGTTTGTTGCTACTGTAATTTTGTTGCTACTGCTATTTTGATCTCTATATTTCTTTGTGGTTTAGATCTGTTGGTATCGATCTGTTGGTAATTCTTTGAAATTTTGGGGGTTTCTTTGAATTTTTGTGGGTTTGATATGTTGGTATTGATCTGTTGGTATTTTGGTCCCCAGATCTCGTTTTGCCGTTGATGGAATGGGTGGCGATGATGCAAAAAAAAAAAAACTAGATTTTTGAAGACGATGGCGCGGCAACGATGGTGGAGGGTAGGTTTTTGAACCCGCAACCCCACATTTGCAGCCTTTTAATTATCGGAAAATATCTGAGCCAAACCCCGTTTTTTTTTTCGAGATACACTTTTGTTTTGTTGTTGTTGGTTTTTTATATTCTTTTCCCCAGTCGATGACGATAAAAATCTATCCGAGACACCTACCGACTTTGCGATTTATGGGTGCGTTCGTCTTGCGTAAACAAGTTTTTGTGTAAAAAAGTCTTTGTGAAAAAAAAGTTCAACCGTAAACTTTTACGTCAAACGTAAAAAGGTTAACGTAAAAAGTTTTACGTAAAAAGTTTAAAACGTAAAACGTAAAAAAGTTTAACGTAAAACGTAAAACGTAAAAATTTTAACGTAAAACGTAAAAAAGTTTAAAACGTAAAACGTAATAAAGTTTAACGTAGAACGTAAAAAGATTAAAAAAATTAACATAATACGTAAGACATAAATTTTTTAACGTCAAACGTAAACTTTTAACGTAAAACGTAAACTTTTTAATGTAAAAATGTAAAGTTTTTAAAGTAAAACGTAAATATTTTAACGTAAAACGTAAAACATAAAACGTAAACTTTTTAACGTAAAACGTAAACTTTTTAACGTAAAACGTAAGACGGGTCGTAAAAAACGGGTCGTAAAAGTTTTAGTTAAAACGTAATTTTTTAACGTAAAAACGTAAAACGTAAAAAGTTTAACGTAAAACGTAAAAACGTAAACTTTTTTTACGTAAAAACGCAAGACATAAAAAGGTTTTCGTAAAACGTAAAAAGTTTTATGTAAACCGTAAAAAGTTTTTTGTAAAGTGTAAAAAGTTTTAGGTAAAACGTAAAACGTAAATTTTTTTTTAGTAAAACGTAAAAAACCGGCGTGTAAAACGTAAAAAAACGTTAACGTAAAAAACCGGCGCGTAAAACGTAAAAAACCGGCGCGTAAATCGTAAAAACGTAAAAAAACGTTAACGTAAAAAACCGGCGTGTAAAACGTAACAAAACCGGTGCGTAAAACGTAAAAAAACCGGCACGTAAAACGTAAAAAAATGGCGTTAAAAAACGACGCGTAAAAAACGGCGTTAAAAAATAGGTGCGTAAAAAACGGCGCGTTAAAAAAACGGCGCTTAAAAAACGACGCGTAAAAAAACGGCGCGTAAAAAACGGCGTTAAAAAAACGGCGTGTTAAAAAAACGTCGCTTGAAAAAGTCGGGCGTAAGACGGGTCGTAAAAAACGGCGTTGAAAAAGTCGGGCGTAAGACGCGTTGAAAAAACGGCGTTAAAAAATGGCGTTAATAAACGGCGCGTAAAAAACGACGTTAAAAAATTGGCTCGTAAAAACGGCGCGTTGAAAAAACGGCGCGTAAATAAACGGCGTTAAAAAATTGTCGTGTAAAAAACGGCACGTAAAAAAATGGCCTGTTAAAATAACGACGCTTGAAAAAACCTGGCGTAAAAACGGCGCGTCAAAAAAACGTAAAAAGTTTAACGTAAAACTTAAATTGTAAAAAGTATAAAAAATGTTTAAAAAAATCTGAATTTTAAAATGTTTTTTAATAAAAAAGTTATGTTTAAAAAATAGAAAGTAATATAATAATAAAAAACAATAAAGATAAAAAGACAAAAAAGAGTTAGTTTACTAAATTACCCTTTTGGATTATAATATTAAAGACATAATAAGACAAAAACCATTTAATATTAATTTTTCTTACTTTTAATCTCATCCATCCATCAAGTTGATCTAAGGGCTAATAAGTGGTTCTCATGGTTCTCATAACTGGAGGTGGTTCTCATTTTAGCGATCCCCTGTATATATATATTAATACACATAACACAATGACAGGATCACACAATGCACAAAAGTAAATAGCAAGTTCTCATTTAATAATATAGGTACACATAACGCTAGTACAAGAAGAAGGTTACTTGGGAAAACCTAGAGTTTCACAAACACTTTCTGTTGATCCCTGTTTCAAAATACTAGATCATCAACACTTTTTTTTTTACCCTTGTCTCAATCTACTAGATCATCATCATTCTCTCTTCATCCCCATGAACAAACAAAACACTGAACACTAACTAATCGACTGAATGGTATACTATGTTTCACTTTAGGTGTCTAGTTCATCATGAATACTGAACCCTAAGACATTTCAAACCACAATGATGGAAATTAAGCATACATACCTAACCTAACTGTATCCCTTGTAATCGTATACCCTATAACATCACAAATAAACGACGATTGGTTGACGGAATCAACCTAGTAGAAGTAGGAACATACATGCCATCTCCATGATTAGGTTTCCAACCATAGTCCTTATTGGCATTGTGTTGCAAACAAGTGATCACGTCCACTGGATGATGCTCGAGTGTCAGAATTCTTCACCGAAGAAGGAAGCATGCTGGTCTCGCTCTTGATTTGATAAGTGTGAATGGTTGGGGGGTAAGACCAAACCAGTTTACATAAGAAGGGGTTTAGAAATGAGTGGACTAAGTAAAAACTAATGGAAATGACCAACATACCCTTTGACCGTTACATGGAAATGTTGACATTTAAGAGCGTTAAGTGGCACGGTCCAAGATTGATGCAGTTGGGACTAATTAGGGGGTAAGGCAACATTTTTTTTTTTTTGAAAATAGGGGTAAGGGTGGCAGCGGACCCAAACCCCAGGGGTAAAATTGCATTACTCTTTTTATTAGTTACAGAGTTAAATGCTTGGTTGGTCCTTGTGGTTTGCAGACATTGCAGAGTTAGTTCTAAGACTTAAATAATTACAGAGTTGGTCCTAATGGTTGAAATTTTTAACTTGGGTGGTCCTTATCACTGACATATGTAAAAATTATCAGTTAAGTGTATGTGAAATATCCATTTTACCCATCATACTCTTCCTCCTCTTTATTAAATGATTTCACCACCATCACCACCTACCCCTTACCAACACCAACACCCACAACCACCATCTCCACCTTCAAGATTTCTATTTAGCATTTCACTCAACTATTAATGCATTAGTACTTGTGATAATAATCAAGATGCTTAAGTAAAAGATATTGGATTCATGCATTAGAAATGGGCTAGGGAGTAAGGACCTCTTTTAACCTTTTCGCCCATTATTAGTGAATTGACTCGGTTGAGATAAGACAACCCATATCAACCGATTCTAAATGATCATGTCTTGGTTGTTCATATATGTGATATTGTTTTGCAGGGACAACTCTGACCCACCCAATGAGAAACCTCTCCTTGAGCGTTATGATCCGAAGAAAGTTGATTAATAGCAGTTGCCATGTTCTAGTTGGCTACAACCAAAGTTGGTATCATCATGTAACGCTTCACATTTTTGTACTTTCCTTATTTAGAGAGTGTAATTGTATTTCTATTTTTGGAAAGTTGTAATCGTATAGTATTCGTATTTCGTTTCCGACCTTGTATTCCGAGACTTTGATCATAATGAAATTCATACTTTACACATACATGTTATACTTACAAATAAATCATTAAATATGTGTTTACTTGCAAACTAATACTTATTATACGTGCAATTACTCGTACATACAATCACGACACTCGAATTATACTTACGTACGCGTTTCGTGCTTGAAAACATGTGAAATACAAAATTCTAGCATAAAATGACAACAAAATGGAAGTTCATGAGCAATAAACAAAAGTTGGATGGCCAAAGACGCGGCGCGCCACGCGACACCCCCTCTTTCTGCACGCGTGACGCCACGGGGCTGGATCCGCAGATGGTTGTTTCCCAGCTACAGGTTGGTCACCTTTTTCCCACCTTTTTCTTCCCCAATACCTCTAAACCTCATTAAACTCTAAACCTTGATCCTCTGGTATATAAACAAGCTTCCATCACCCCATTTCACTTTCTCGACTCCTTTACACTCTCAATTCAGTTGCAAAAATATAAACAAGCTTCCATCACCCCATTTTCACTTTCCCAACTCATTTACACTCTCAATTCAGTTGCAAAAACAAGAAAAGGCCAAAAAACTCTAAGTCCTAAAATGAGTTCAAACTCACATTTCTTCATCTTTTCTTCCACTTTAAAGCTTGGAACACCTCTAGGAGTGTTTCCACAAGTTTACCATGGTAAACTAAAGTGAGACATCACCATTTTGAGGTCCAGACTTTCTGTTTTGGAAGTTATATGATGTAAACTTTTTATAAACTTCACTTTCTTGCATGAATCTTGTGCCTAACATGTTCCTAAACTCATCTATAGTTATGGGACTTGTTTAAGGTTGATTCTTATTAGTTTAGAGGTGCAAACACCCTCTAAACTTTCTGTTTTGACAAGGTTTAGACAACCTACAAGTGTTGAGACCATCCAAGCTTACCATAGTTCATATGACAAGACTTGTGTTTTGGTAAAGGTGTGAACCATGGAAGATTTGCCTTTCCAAACTTGTTCCACCACCTCACTTGATGTTTTTATTCATGTTCAACTAAGTAGTTTCCTAGGCCCAAAGTAAGTTAACCCCGCCTCGCCTCTAACATTTGCCATATTAGGTATGGCACGCCCGGGTTGTTCTTATTTGGCTACTTAGTATCTTAATAGGTTAATTATATTTTACTTTCTTTCATGACCAACCAGGTTTACCAACTATGTTGGTAAACTTTATGCTTTGGTGAATCATACAATGAGGTAATCGTACCTCCATGCTTGACTTATATGACACTATATGATAATACATGATGGACCTATAATATAATCTATATACTATATAATATATGACCGAATTCTTGATGATAACCGGATTATGGTTATGTGTCATGAACATAGGTTAACTTATCTTTGTTTTAAATTCCTTGTTTATGATTCTAATGGGCAAGTTTGGACCCATGAAACCACATAAAATCTTAGTGTCAAAACGAGTGTTTAAGACAAGATATATTTTCGTACATACTTTTTATATAACTTAAATTCCGAATCTGAATCCTTCAAACTTTATGAATACTCACACACCTTCGTTTCCCCAATGTAGGGTAACTTCGGTGTTCCACTCTCAACGTTCGTCAAACTCTCGGTTACTAGGAAAGCTTTGCAAAACCGTGAGTGTACATGACCCTTTTACTTTTCGTCACTTTAGGTGCAATACGTATATGTTATCAAACTCACACAATCACATATTTTATGCTTAGACATAAACAAACAATCCTATATACATGCTTAATACATTATGCTAAGACTTCATACATACTAGAAACTTATTTGCAATACACTTTGTCATTAACTTCGATCAAGTCTCCCTTAACATGTATAACACTATAGGATTAACATAACGCCCGTATTCTTGAGGTCGTGTTAAGTTAAACAAAACGGTCTTATCGTTGCTACGATAAGATTACGCTAGTGGGAAACTTTGGGTTGACAAGTAGGAGTTGCATGCTAGTATTGCCATGATATGTTATAGATTACGTTTATGCCATGTGGATTCGTTTAACCGATTTTATATTTATGCTAGTACTTAAACTTGTATGTTCACCAATACTTATGTGTTGACATGTACTTTAATATGTATTGCAGGAAATTGATGATGATGATGAATGAAATCTAGTAGGGAGACTAGAAACGCACCTTTAAATTTTAGTACTTGTTGTAGTTTGATTCCTTGTTATATGTTGTCGTAATTTGCTTTCGAACGATGTACTTGAATTTAGTAATGAAATGAAATTTTGATTTTATTAAATATTGTCACAGATAGTTTTACGAAGTCTCTTGCAATCTCGTTTTCGTCTCACTCCGATGTTTCTGTCATCGGTTGGGGTGTGACACATCACTCCTATTCAAAATGTAAAAACAAAAGCTTACCAGAATGGTCCTTTGCTAACATGTCTTCAACACAAGAGTGTCGAATGATCGATCTCGTAAGGTCGGTAAAAAAATTTTAAACATCAATCCTAAATACCTTTACTAGTAGGTTGTTGAACCTGGGGGAATTAGTGTAAAGTGTCATAATTCGTGTGTTAATTGATTAACTATTCTAAACTATTATCTTTTGATCGACTAAGATAATTATTATTAAAACAACTGATTCAATTGATTGAAAACAATTATGAGAAAAGGTAATCTACTCCGGGTTTCAGGTTTGAAAAAACATAGTTGATATTATTAATCTAATGGAAAGTCGTTAAGGGTAACTAGCTGTATGATTACACAAGTGAGATTATGAAACAAATCTTAACGGGTCTTATTAAACAATCACCAATTTAATTAAGTAAAAACATAAATCTACCATTAAGTGTCACAAGCTTATCAATTCAAAGTTTTAACAAAATCAAATTGTGTATGTGTAAAATCACTTTTTTTTTTTCTAACAACCTCCGTTTTGTGTTTGTATTTCCAACAATTGGATATAAATTTGAAAACGGATATTGTGCTCCTGTCTTATCAAACCGAATCAAGACCGACAGAACAACGTATGTATCGGTACAAGTATTTTTTTTGTTTTGTTTTTGCTTTTGATAAAGTGACACCATGTCGCAACCCACGTCCCCTAATAAACCGGGAACGGGCGGCCGCGGCCAGTTTCGGTGGTATCGGTGTTTATCATTTTGGCAGCCGAAATTACATCAGGACCGTAGTTAGGAAATATTTTATCAGAGTAAAATACCACGCTTTTATAATATTAAACACATGGGAAATTCTTAAGTTTCAAGTACACACATTTTCATAGGGATAAACCTTATTTTATTTAAATAAAAACATATTTTTATTTAGGTAACTTTTATAGCCACTTTTCCAATCCTTCAGTGCTGTCCAGCTGGCTTCTATTTGACTTTCACATTTTGTTACCTGAAACGCGTTTAAAAATATTTTGTCAGTGGGAAATACTGGTGAGTGAATCCCAGTTTAATCAAGATAAGTAAAAAGACCGTTGTACAGTATTGAGGGCGGTCGCGCAATTACATTTGTTTCCATCTACTTTAATTACCACCCACGGTACTGTCAACCGGACTTGTGGTCATGTTACTACTCACAATGTAGTAACAAATTTTGTATCAACATACCGACGATAATTGTAGAATACAAATACTCAAGCACTGTTTAATATAATGTTAATCATATGAGGTTTTGTAAAAACAGTTTGCAAAAAGGAGATTACTCACATTGATGTCTTAGGGTTTTCCTTTAAGATTTCCTGGTGATTATCTATTAATTACACAAATGTACACGCGTTAGTATAATAACCCAATATTTACATTAGTAATACCCTCCCCGAGACGGCATTCCAACGATTACGTCGGGCAGAACCACGACAACCGTTACGGAACCCTGGATCAATCGGGTAGCATATCTAATATGTAACCGGGGGTTATGATACTTACAACGAGGCAGGGCTTTGCTAATTAGGGGGGTATAATGCCCGAGTATAGCTTATACTATATAGAAATTGAGAGAGAAAATTGAAAGATTGAACGAATTCAAATCAGAGCCGAAACTCTCAATTTATAGGGTTGATCCGCCATAGAGTCGTGCCCTGCGACGGAAACAGGGGGCGTCATGCCCCGCGACGTAGGGGGTCTAGGGCATAGGGTTGTCCGGTCAACAGCATAGTCTCGACAAGTGTTGCCACGTGGCGGCTCCGGGTAACGCCTCGTAGCCAAGCCGTCGCACCCTGCGTTGGCCTTGTGCCTTCTCCATCGCTGGCCGCGAGGCCCTATTTTTTATTTTATTTTATTTTTGATAAAATTAAGGTATTTGGGGTAGTTTCTCGCGTACGGGGGTGTATTTTAGGACATATTGGGACATTTTAAATATTTTTAGGGTGTCAGAAATATTTTGGAGGGTTGTTATACACTATACCGACACCTGTATTCATTTTTATTGATACCAACATCGGTATTAACGGAACCGATGCCGATAATCTTTTTTAAAGTTTTCGCTATCTTTTTGGGCATATCATAACTTACTTTTCTCTTTTCTCTTTCGGTTATTATATCGATTAGATGTATCATACTGATGTTGTAACAAACACCAATGGCAATTGAACCCCAGCCACAATGCGCGTAGGCATTTTACTTAGGGCTGCAAACGAGCCGAGCCGAACCGAATCAGGGTGGGCTCGGGCTCGGCTCGTTTAACAATCGAATCTAGTTTAGCGGGCTCATTTTTCTTAACGAGCTGGAAAGTTGGTCTCAGGCTCGGCTAGTGGCTCGTCGAGCCGGCTCGTTTATTTTAAAAAAAAGTTTATATTTTTGTATTTTTTACACATAATGATATACGTAAAACTAATATATAATAAATAACACATTATTTAGGCTAATAGAATAATAATTTTGGGAAAACTATAAATAAAACGAACAAGAAAAGATTCTATGTTACTTACCTTAATATTTTTTTAAATCAATATTACTAATTAAGACTATAGCTTAACAATCTATTTCTTTCAATAAAAAATAACTATGTACTAATTAAACAACATTTCTTAAATATATTAGAATATACACGCACACACATATATAATTTGGGGTTTAATTTAAACGAGCAAAACGAGCGAGCCACGAATCGAACCTACCTTGGCTCGGGCTCGGCTCGTTTACAAACCAAGCCGAGCCAAGCCAACTAGTTTAAAACCAAGCTAACTTTGAACCGAGCATTTATCGAACTTTTTTCGAGCGATCCTCGAGCCACGAGCTTTTTTAACGGCCCTAATTTTACTAGTTCAAATTAAAAGAAGACGTGTTTCCTTTATTTGAAATATTCAAAATTTTAGTGTATTTAACTTTAGTAATATTAATTGACCCCATATATCTGATCTTTCAAATCTTCACGACATAAAGCATTTCCATCTTTAATATTTGAAATTTTAGTGTATTTAATCACTTATGAGATATTTATCGAATCTCATACATATTATTTATTATCTTATGCTGATCTTTAATCTTCACTAACCCGTCAAGAGCCGTGTACATTCTATCTTCAGTCTGATCTTTAACTTTGGTTAAGTGCTTGAACTTATGGTGATCATGCTTGAACATGTGGTGGTGAGTGTAAAGAGTTAAGCTCCTTAAAAGTGTCTTATTTGTAAGCTGTCTTACCTTAAGACCAACTTATTAATCAACACGTGATTAAACATTAACCGATACATTATCAATGCAATTAACACTTAGATAATGATTTGTTTGAACATCTAATATTTCATATACTAATCTTTTTATGAGGCCAGACTCAAAATCCTCTAATACAATATATTTTTGTGGTCAATGAATAAAAGTATTTGAATAGATTCATTTGTGTTTTAAACAACAATTTTTAACACGAAAATACCACCCAACATTGCACTTGCAAGCACCTACTTCAAACAGTTGTGTAACGAAACAAGCACCTACTTGAGGCCATACAAATGCCTCGGGTTGTGAGGTTCACTACTAAAGAAATTTTGTTCTGTCGTAATCTTCAAACGAAGTAATTTGTTTTAGCGGAATCCAGTTTACCCATATGAATTGCTCGAACGCATTCAAAGTGGTTGAGTGAAACGAGCAAAGAGTCCTCAATGATTTAACTAAAAAATGACCCGTTTGATCCGATGTTCATCGCCACTTGTTGTTGATGTTCTTAAATTCAAAACTCTCCAAAATGCACTCCAAGTCCGCAAAATCCAACTGTTAATTCTGAGGCAAGATTTTTCTATCTCCAGCTCCATGTGAAAGAGCTAGCCAAATTCACATCCGATGATATCCTTCGCAGTTTGCGATACGCCTATACGATGCAGTCTTTTGACGGTTTCTAAATTAAACAACCCAGAAAACTTGATTTTGATTAAAAATAGACAAATAAAAAAGTAGAACTGAAATTCTTGTTTTTATTTTTGTATTTGATAGTCTTGTCTTGTTTTGACCGTTTGGGCTTGACAAACTGCAGATGCTTATGTCCCACATCGTCTGCCAATGCAAATGGAAGGCATCATATAAAGAGGGTACGGAGGTGAACTAGCACGACCTTACTTGAACAGGATCTGTTCTATAGGCTCGTACCTCTGTATTCTTGATTCCTAAGAAGACAGAAACCCATGTCTGGTTGATGAGCCAGGACCATGTAACCAGAGCGTGATTAACAGAGCCCATGGTCCTGACCATGCCTCAGTAGAGGATCGTTGTCAGTCCATCTTCTTGGGCTTGACATGGTTACATGGTTGTCTGACAGACATCATAACCTTTTTTAATTACTTACTAGTATTCGAACCTAAAGAGAAGCAAGAAAACAATTAAACCAACTTGACTTTTTTAGCTAACCAAAGTTTAACTTGAGCGCATTTTTCCAGTTTATATGTTGGTTGAATCTTATAACTATTTGCAGAATGGAGATTTTATAAGAAACCAAACCAAACCAACAGGAGCCGGTAAAGAACAATAGAACAAAGCGAGGAAATCGGAATAAAAAACAACTTACAAGAACAGAAGAGAAAACAAACAACATTAAACATGAAGATGGAGACCGGCGCCAATTAGACCACTATGTGATCGGGCACCTGGATCTATGCCTGATCCACAAAACGGATTCGATTTTAGCTCCTCAACCACCTTGGACTGCAGTACTCTGGAATTATTGTGTGGACTTAATCCCTACAAAATCCAAGCCACTCCATAGGAGGACATGCTGCCAAATCATTGTGGCATAAAAGCTTGAAACTATGAAAGGAAGATATCTTCTACAGTTGTGGAAATCCAGTTTGAAACTAAAGAAACTTTGTTCCGTCATAATCTCCAAGCGAAGCAACTTGTTATAAGCGGAATCCAGTTTACCCATACGAATTTCCTCAATGATTTAACTAAAAATTGACCCCAGTGATTTAACCAAAAAATGACCCGTTTGATCCGCTGTCCATCTCCACTACTCGTCGTCGTTGTTCTTAAATACAAAACTCTCCAATATGCACTCCAAATCTGCAACATCTAACTGTTAATTTTGCAGCAAGATTTTTCTACCTCTAGCTCCATCTGAAAGAGTTAGCCAGATTCCCATATGATGATATCCTTCGCGATACAAGTATACGAGGTAGTCTTTCATGGTTTTCAAATCAAACAACCTAGAAAACATGCTTTTGAATAAAAAAAGACAAATAAAAACGTAGAACTGAAATTTTTGTTTTTATTTTTGTATGTGATAGTCTTGTTTTGACTGTTTGGACTTCACAAACTGCAGATGCTTTTGTCCCACATCGGCTGCCAATGCAAACGGTAGCCATGATATAAGCAGGGTACGGAGGTGAACCAGCACGACCTTACTTGAACAGGATCTGTTCTATAGGCTCGTGCATCCTATTCTTTTTTATTCCATTCTGTTATGATGTAAGCTGTTCGACCATATGGTCATGGATGGGCTCGTTAATGTTGGCTTAATATTATGTCGGAACTTACTGTAATTAGCAGAAGGTATTGCTGATACTTCACAATTGTCATGTACCCATATCTATGATTATACATAAAAAATAAAAATATTCAAATTGTGATGTATCTATTTATCCACCAAAAATATTTTACTAAAGAGCATATACTTGCTAATAACATTTGTTTATAAAAAATGCAAAAGTTATTAACGGTATAATCGAAATCGAACCAAAGAAAAGCAAAAAAAACTATTAAACCGATTTTTTAGCTAACTAATGCTTTCAGATTTAGGTTTAAAAGATATAGAAAAATAAATATCTATTATAACTCAAATGATAATTTCATACATCAGAAAACAATAACATTTATGCATTTTTTTTCGTTTGAAGTACTTGAAAATCAACTATTAAAGGCATCCATAAATATTGTGATCAGGTGCGGGCTTTTTAAAAAAAAAAATATATATTATTGAGCATGTAATCAGATTGGCGGTAATGTGTTTTCACATTTTGATCTTATTTAACCTGATATTAAGTAGTCTTATACTCTTATTAGAGACATGGGTCAATGGGTGGCTCAATGAGTTTGTCTCTAAAGCTTTACAAAATCTAAAAATCAAAAGAAAAAAAAACTATCCTGAAGCTTATTTAACTAATAACCGACCCGTTTGATCGGCTGTCCATCTCCACTCGTCGATGTTCTTAAAGATAAAACTCTCCAAAATGCACTCTAAGCCCACAACATCTAACTATTAATTCCGTGGCAAGATATATCTTCCTCGATCTTCATGTGAAAGAGTTAGCCAAATTCCCATTCGATGATATCCTTTGCAGTTTGCTTTACGACTATACGAGGCAGTTTTTCATGGTTTCCAAATTAAACAACCTAGGAAACATGCTTTTGAATGAAAACGGAGACATAAATTAGTAGAAGTTTTTCGTACAAGTCGGACCAAACACCGGTTGGTTTGAACTGGCTGAAGCTATATGTGTGCGTTGGTTAGTCGTACATATAGTTTAACGTATATTCGACATGTATTAGATTCAAACACGGCCGGTTTGAACCTAGTGACAGTTTTCGTAACATGCTTACAAAGACAATGCATTAAAGATTGTACACTGCTTATGATTTTTGACCATGACTTTCTTTTTGCAGCTTTGCACCTCAGGATTTCTGGGTTCAAGACAGAGTCATGAGTAAAAGTAAGAACTAAAGAGATTGAACTAATTTTTTTTATATTTTTGTATTTGATAGTCTTGTTTTGACTGTTTAGGCTTGACAAACTGCAGATGCATTTGTCCCACATCGGCTGCCAATGCAAATGGTAGCCATTATATAAGCAGGCTACGGAGCTAAACCAACACGACCTTACTTGAACAGGATCTGTTCTATAGGCTCGTACCTTTGTATTCTTGATTCCTAAGAAGACAGAAACCCATGTCTGGTTGATGAACCAAGACCATGTAACCAGAGCGTGATTAACAGAGCCCATGGTCCTGACCATGGCTCATTAGAGGATCGTTGTCAGTCCATCTTCTTGGGCTTGGCATGGTTACATGGTTGTCTGACAGACATCCTTTCTTTTTTTTTTTTTGTTACTATCCCTTTTCTTCTATCTCGTGAGCATGTTCATATCCGGAATCATAGATCCAGTTTTAATTATATAGTTAGCGTTTTTTATTATTATTATTATCAAAATGTGAATTATATTACCGCCCGTTTGTCAGCGGGTGTAGAGGTCATGAAGAGGTATTAAACTTCATCATGTTGAACTGTTTTGGATTATTTAATTTTTTTTTTTTGTATTTAACTATTTACAAGGGTGTGAGGCTGCTGCCCAATTCACCCGATGAACCAAAATTAACCAATAACCTAAAATGGCCGAATGAACCCGATTCAATAGCAGCGTTCCAGTTCCAGATTTACCCGAATCCAATTTCCATCTCTTTTCCCACGTTCTTCGATATTACTCTCAGCGAGAGTAGGTTCCAACATAACTTTGGCCACTGGTTCAGGCATATATCGTCAAACAGCATATCTGCAGCCTAAACTGGCCATTTTAGTGCACATAAAAAAAAAAGAAGAGATGTCTGTCAGACAACCATGTAACCATATCAAGCCCAAGAAGGTGGACTGACACGTTCTTCGATATTACTCTCAGCGAGAGTAGGTTCCGACATAACTTTGGCCACTGGTTCAGGCATATATCGTCAAACAGCATATCTGCAGCCTAAACTGGCCATTTTAGTGCATATAAAAAAAAAAAGAAGAGATGTCTGTCAGACATCCATGTAACCATATCAAGCCCAAGAAGGTGGACTGACAACGATCCTCTACTGAGCCATAGTCAGGGACCATGCCAAACATGGGTTTCTGTCTTCTTAGGAATCAAGAATACAGAGGTACAAGCCTATAGAACAGATCCTGTTCAAGTAAGGTCGTGCTTGTTGACCTCTGTACCCTGCTTATATCATGGCTACCATTTGCATTGGCAGCCGATGTGGGACAAAAGCATCTGCAGTTTGTCAAGCCCAAACAGTCAAAACAAGACTATCAAATACAAAAATAAAAAAAAAATTAGTACAATCTCTTGAGTTCTTATTTTTTTCTCATGACTCTGTCTTGAACCCAAAAAGTCAAAACATGACAGTCAAAACGTATCATATCGTATTTTACCTACAAAATAAATTAATTGTGAGATTTGTAATATTAAAATGCCCCAAATGGAATTTTCCATTCTATAATAGTGTATAAATCTAGTGCCAGGAAAGGAGATGTCCCAATTCATGGACCTTGTAAAATGAATTCCTGTGTTAAATGCTAAACCGATGATAGGTGGAACTGGAATGTATGTCGTAGATAAACTTAACGAACAATAAATTTGCGACGTCATCCATCATCTATATCCGTAGGCATGGACGTTTTAATAAACATAAAACAATGTATTAACGTATCTGAAGGGGTATGGTCCCAAATATCGCGTCAGCATGAGCGCGAATGACCATTACCCTCATTAAGAACCTCCAACAGCAATTGAACTCTCCAGTGTCCGCGTGGACACATGCGGAACACTGCGGTCCAATCTGTCCATTGATGAGAAGACTTACCTTAGGGACGGAAACTAATGTTACGCATAGAGATGCGGCCTCGCACCGCATCCTATGAACATTTTCGTCACGACAAGGGATCTGGACAACAGTAACAGTCACTCGACAGGCGATGCGGCACAACACCGCATCCCACGCAAATCATGGATGGAACAACCAATGCGGGAACAACATCAATGACCGCAAGCAGCGATGCGGCTTGGCACCGCATCCTGCCTACAAGGCAAGTGGGTCTGACACCACAGTGCAAGTGGCACTGGGAACAGTCGCCTACCTGCCCACGTACGAACAACAGTCTGACACCACAGCAGGACGTGGCATCACCACAGCATCCGACAGGTCTGACACACCTGCAAATAGCTGTGCGTTGTCAGACTAGCTACTCAACTACCCTCCTTCACTCCTCGGCTATAAATACTCACCCCAAACCAGGTTTGAGGTATCACTTCTCAACTCTCTCAATACTACTACTATCATACTTTGCTTCCCAAGCAAATTACTGATTCTCACGCCGGAGAGTGGTAACAAGGAGCACCCCCCACCCCATCCTCCTTGTTACGAGTCACGGTTTGTTTCCTTTTGCAGGAAACCCACCACCAGACGATCCAGCCAGCGATCCTCGGAAAGAAGGGATTAACCCTCTTGACGAGATCAGTGAGTTAACCCCACCCGGTTAATCATTGTTTCATCATTGGCGCCCACCGCTACTCTTAGCACTTTTTTCCAATCATCCTTTTCTTTCCAAAGATGTCTGATCGTCAAAACAACACTACCGGGGATAACCTAAACCCCGCAAACCAAGGGCCTGCGGGAACCATTCCCCTAGCCCCAAATGCCCAACACATTGGCACGTCAACGCAAGGGGGCGCATCCCTTACGTTTGGACACGATCTGTCACAATACGCTGCCGTCATACCTCCAGGCATGAGCCCTCATACCTGGTATAACCAACAAGCAGCCCTTCTGGCCGCAACGTACAACAGAGCTTGCGCCGACGAACAAGGAGGTATCGGACCTACCCCGATACCGCGGACACCTGCCGGTCGTATTTTACGATACGACGACAGGGCCCCCACACATCCAGCCTCCAGAAGCAGGCAAGAAGACCGCGGCTCCTCCTATTGTGATGTCCGCACAATTAATGAGGACGATTCCTCATACGGGTCCCGCCGCAGGGACTCCGTACATAGCCGTTTAGGCTCTCAAGATGAAAGAAGGCGGCAGTCTACAACACGCCGCAACACGAACATTCATAGTCGTTTGGGACCACAGTCCCACCATGAAGGGTATGGCCATACTGATCCAGATGACAGTACATACCGCGGGGAGTCCCATTCCACTAACAGTAGACCGGGCGGACGCAACTATGTTCCTCCCACTCAACCCCGCAACACATACCTCCGCGCTGCAAAGCGCAACCAGGGCAAACCTTATAGGCCGAAATCTGCGGCCGAAAACTCTAAGTTTGTCCCGGAGATCGCCAACGCCGATGTCACCACCACAAAATTCCCATTAAACATTGGGAAATACAACGGCTCGACCGACCCAGATGATCACAACAACATCTTCGTCGGTGCCGGGTGCAACGGTAAGTGGGACGAACCTACCTGGTGCCATTTTTTCCCACAGACCCTAACAGGTCTGGCCAGGGCATGGTTCGATTCTCTGCCACCAGGTTCGCTAACCTCATTCGAGGACTTACAAGAAAAGTTCCTCGCACACTTTAGCCAGCAACGACGCCATGAACGTGATTCAATGGACGTCATGAACATCTGGCGCAGAGACAACGAATCGCTTGACGCATTCGTTGTCCGTTACAATAAAGAGATCCTAGAGATAGGCGACGTTGACAACCAGATGGCACGTAACCATTTTATTGTTGCAGTCAAAGACGAACAAATGGTTATGAATATTTCTGGCGGCAACGGCTTGCCTAAGAAGTGGGAAGATGTCATGGCTAAGGTCAAAACTTATGCCCAAACTCAACGGTCTCTCAGACCGCACATGTCAAAGGCACAACCCATAGCGGAAGGCCAGTCTTCCCACCAAGAGCCAAAGCGCAGTAATAAGCGCAACAGGGACACATGGAATCGCGGCAGCGATTCCAAGCCGTATGTCCCCCGGAACAACCAGCCCGACGCAAGGGCTACAATCAACGCCCAACGAGAAAACCGGGCGTCAAAGAAAGAGTCTCGGGACCGCAGCTGGACCGAGATCAACCAGTCGCCACGCGACGTTCTCCTCACGGATTCACAATTCCTGAGACCGGCCCAACCAATGAAGTCCAAAAAAAATCAAGATCCCACACTCTACTGCGAGTATCACAAGGACTCGGGCCACACCACGAACAACTGCATCAGTCTCCGACTGGAGATTGAGCGAGCCCTAAAGGAGGGGAAACTGCAACACCTATTGACAGGCGCACATGATCAATGGAGGGAAAGGAAGACCGCGTAAGGCGGCGAGAAGACCGGACAATGACTGGAAGGACGAGCAAGTCGTCTTTCCAAAAGTCCGAGGCGGACCGCGCGATAGGCGCGCCGTGGTTATCACTGGGCACCTAGCTCACTACTGCACCGAACGATTGTTCATCGACCCGGGCAGTACGTCCGATATTATATACGAGCAGTGCTTCAACCAGTTCGATCAAGAAGACAAGGATCGACTGCAGCCAGCGGACTATCCGTTGGCTGGATTTTCAGGGGAAACCGTGTTCCCCCTGGGACAAATTACCTTCCCTGTGCGCCTCACCAACGGCAGGCACACAAGGACGGAGGAGGTGAACTTCATGGTTTTACCTCACACCTCAAAGTATGACGTAATTCTCGGGAGGGAGTCCCAAGGCGACTTCAACATGATAACATCCAACCGAAACGGGGATCGCGATAATATACGCCCAAAGAGAAGTCATGTCTACGGACGAACTGCGTCCGACAAAGGTAGCAAGGCCTACCCCCAACACTCAACCAGAAAAATGGGTTCTTAATGCAAGACACCCACAACAAACAGTCACGTTGGGCCATGCCTTGACACCTACCATCAGAGCGCACCTGAAGCAACTCCTCTTCAGGAACCAAGATATTTTCGCGTGGACACCCGCAGATATGACAGGGGTACCACGCGAAATTGCGCAACACTTCTTGAATACCATGCCAGGTATCAAGCCCGTGATCCAGGGCCAACGCCACCTTGGATCAGCAAAAAACGCGGCGATGGAAGAGCAGGTACAGGAACTGCTCTCCGCAGGCATCCTGCGGGAAGTGAAATACCAGACTTGGCTGTCCAACCCAGTCATGGTAGAAAAACCAAGCGGGGGCTGGCGCATGTGTGTCGATTACAAAGACCTCAATAAGGCCTGCCCCAAGGATTGTTACGCGCTTCCAGAGATCGACGAGAATGTCGATAACCTCGCACCATTCGATGGAAGTGCTTCCTCGATTGTTACAAAGGCTATCACCAAGTATAAATGGCAATCGACGATGAAGATAAAACGGCGTTCCGCACTCCCATCGGGAATTACTGCTACACCAAAATGCCGTTCGGGTTGCGCAACGCGGGCACAACCTATCAAAAGTTGATGAACGACACCTTTCGCGGTCAAATCAGCAAAAGTGTCGAAATCTATATGGACGACCTGGTCGTCATGAGCATGGAGGAAAACACCATGCTCGAAGATATCGAAAGAACATTCCAAACTCTGCGAAGCGTTAACATGAAGCTCAACCCAGGGAAATGCTCGTTTGGAATGGAAGAAGGCAAATTCCTTGGATTCATCGTAACCAAAGATGGATTCAAGGTCAACCCGGAAAAGGTTCAGGCGATCGAGCGCATGCCATCGCCTTCTACGATGAAGGAAATGCAACGACTAGCCGGCAGGCTAGCCGCACTCAATAGATTCTTGGCCAACCATGCAGCTAAGTCTTACCCTTTCATCAAGACCCTGCGGAGCTGTCTAAAAAAGGAACAATTCCAATGGACCGCAGAAGCCGAAAAAGCTTTCCGGGAAATGAAAGAGTGTTTGATCCAACTCCCAACTTTAACCGCACCACGAAAAGATGAGCCACTTATCTTATACCTGTCTGCCGCGGACAACGCGGTAGGCGCGGGTACTTATAGTGGAGCGGGAAGGAGTCCAAACACCCATCTACTACATCAGCAAAATGCTCAACGACCCAGAGACAAGGTACTCCATCATGGAAAAATTGGTACTGGCATTAGTGCATGCATCGAGACGTTTACGACGTTACTTTGCAAACCACGTCATCACAGTGTTAACCAACTATAGGATCGGCCCGATCCTATCAAAACCCGACATCTCTGGGAGGTTAGCAAAATGGGCAATCGAGCTGGGCGCGCTTTCACTGAACTATAAGCCGCGCCCCGCAATCAAAGGTCAGGTCTTGGCTGATTTCGTTGCTGAAATACCAGCAACCCGCATCCAAGAATGCGAAGAAGAACAAAACCCTGTATCACAACCATCCTCCACAGAAACCTGGGCACTATTTACAGATGGTGCATCCAACGAAGATGGTTCTGGCGCAGGTTTGCGACTTGTCAGCCCCGATGGCCAAGAGCTAACCTACGCAATACGCCTCGATTTCGAAAGCACGAATAACGAAGCGGAGTATGAGGCTCTACTGGCAGGGTTGCGTTTAGCAATTAAACTCGACGTCAAACATTTGGAAGCACACGTCGATTCACTATTAGTTGCAGGACAGATACGCGGTGACTATGCCGCAAAGGGGGATACCATGATCCTCTATCTCGAACAAGCCCTGCAACTGAAGTCAAAGTTTACCTCCTTCAATATTCGCCACATCAACAGGAGTGAAAATAAACCCGCGGACGCACTATCAAAACTTGCGTCCACCAGCTTCCAACACCTGGCAAAAGAGGTACGCATCGAAGTCCTGCAAAATCCTTCAGTACCCCTGCGCCAAGTCAATGTCATCCAATACGGTACAACATCTTGGATGACACCGCTCATTGCATACTTACAATCAGGGGTTACTCCCGAAAGCAAAGCGGAGGCACGCAAGTTGCAATACAAAGCGTGTCATTACCAAATGGTTGACGGTATCTTATACCGTCAATCATACCTGGGGCCACTCCTACGATGCGTCAACCCCCAAGATGCCACTTACCTTATCAAAGAAATCCACGAGGGGATATGTGGCATACACGCAGGACCACGCATGGTGGTGGCCAAAATCATGAACGCCGGGTACTATTGGCCGGGCATGCACCTGGATGCAGTCAAAGTCTTACGCAAGTGCTTCAATTGTCAGCGACATGCTCCCAAGACCTTGCGTCCCAAGAACAACTTGATCCCCGTCACTACCGCATGGCCATTCCAAAAATGGGCAATCGATGTGGTGGGACCATTCCCAGACGCACCAGGAGCAGTGAAATTTATCATAGTAGCTGTTGATTACTTTACAAAATGGGTAGAAGCAAAGCCACTTGCATCAACCACCGCTATGATAACAAGGAAATTCGTGTGGGAACATATCATCTGCCGTTTCGGTCTACCAATGTGCATCGTCACCGACAACGGTACCAACTTCGCTGCCGACGACTTTCAAAAATGGCTAAAAGAGCTAAACATTGAACACATATTCTCCTCAGTGGCGCATCCGCAAGGGAACGGCCAAGTCGAGAGTATCAATAAAAGCTTAGTCGAAGGCATCAAAGCACGGTTGGGGACAGCCAGACGCGGCTGGGTTGATGAACTCCCAAGTATTTTGTGGGCTCACAGGACAAGCCAAAAAACAAGCAACGGCGAGACCCCCTTCAGCGTGGTCTACGGTACTGAAGCGGTAATCCCCGCGGAAGTAGGCCTCCCCTCACCTAGAATGTTGGCCATCAACAAGATGGACAACAATGAGGAACGCAGGGTTGACTTAGACCTCTTGGAAGAAAGGCGCGAAAACGCTGCCATCAACGAGGCCAGGTACAAAACCAAGTTGGAAAAATACTACAATGCACGCGTTCGCATTTGTACTTTCAACCCTGGAGACTACGTCCTTCGTGACAACGAAGCATCCAATGCAGAACGCCCAGGGAAACTTGCCCCCAAGTGGGAAGGACCATACCTCATCCAAGAGGTCCTGGGCAAAGGCGCGTATAAACTACAAACATTAGAAGGCGAAACTATCGTACGCACATGGAACGCACAGCAACTTCGACGCTGTTATATGTAAGCCATGTTTTCTGCATGTAATCTATCGGGCCGCAGGCCATTTGCAAATAAATAAATAGACGATTCAATGCAATATTGTTTATTTATTTCTATTACAAATGCGTGTTTCCACTCTGAGGTATACACAAAAACAGATTAGCAAAATCTTCATTCGTGATACCCACACAGAATGGTAACCACACGCAACTATTGTAATAGGCCAGCAATGGCAACACTGTTTGTCTAACAAGAGACAAATATTCATACTTGCATATCACCCAGACATGCAAAAGGCAATTACAAATTTAGTATTACTCACAGTAACACTAAACGCGTACAAATTCAAACATGCAAGTAGTAAAAACACTTGTAAAAATTGAAACAACAATTCTTTATATTCAAAAAATTCCTACACCTGCGCGGTGCACAAGGAATTTACATTAAGTTTTGTAACATTTACATAAGGAAACAAAAGAGGCACGCAGGCCAATCTAATCTTCCTTTGTACCACTGGGGCCCGCACCATCCGTGCCCTCAACGTTTGGCTTTTCCTCATCCTCTTCGTCTTCACCAGCATATAAGACCCGCAAGCGGTCCACATAATCCTCCGCTTCTAGACACTTTTCAAGTTCTTCAAGACCTGTGAGGGTTGTATCATTAAACTCCTGAATCGCAGCAGCAAGAAGCGCTTCAGTATCCACATCCTTGAAACCGGATCGCTCATCAGTATATCCGCCCTCGGATACAAGATTCATATGAGAAATGCAGCGATTATAGCCAGCTTTAAAACCAGCATCCCGGGCGCGATCCCTGATCTCGTTAACACCCGCCTGGGTCTCGGGTGCGTCAAGAATGGCAGTAACAATCTGCGGAACATGAATACAATGGTTATCAAAGGCAAACCTACAACAAAAATAACAAGGCCACGGATACTTACATGCCCGATCCCGCGAAAACGCATCCATTCATGATCAGCCTTGAGCAACTCAACTGAAGAAGCGTAGCTATCTCTAGCCTCTTCAGCCTCTCTTACCCGCACTTCGGCTTCAGCAGCACGGGCAGAGACTTCCTCAATAGTGACCCCCCGGGTCCGCACTTCAGCCTTTTAGCAAGAAGTCATAAGTATACAAAAATGATAAACATACTTATGAAACGCAATTTCGAAGTAAGGAAAAACTTATACCTGAAGGTCCAAGATAGTTTTGCTTAACCTGGTGCGGTCAACATTGGCCCCTTCAAGAGCTTTTGCAGCACGAGCCTCCGCCTCCTTGGCCTCTTCCAGAGCCTTGGCAAGACGAACCTCTGCTTCTTTGGCCCCTTGGGCAGCCGCAACGGCCTCAGCTTTCTCTTTAGCCAACGCAGAAATTGCTGCCTTGGCATTAATAAGCTCCTGACGAACATTAAAGAGAGTTTCATTCTGTTTACCCCAAGATTCTTTCCAAGTCTTGCGCTCATCAGATAGCGTCTTGCGCTCATCAGAAAGGGTTTCTTTAAAACGCTTACGCTCATCAGACAGCAGTTTTGCAAGAGTACGAACCTGTTTAAGCTCAGCAGTTGCAGCCCACTCTTCAGTCTGCTTATGCTTCTCAAACGCAGCTCTATCCCTCTCAAGCTGCTCTGCACCCTCACGTGCAGCCTTCACCAACTCCTCAGCCTCAGCCCGTAAACGCGCATTCTCCTCCTCCTTGCGCCCCAGCACCTTGCACTTTTCCATAATGGCATTCGCCATTATGGAACTCACCACAAGCATGGAGGAGAGTTGGTTCATCTGGACCTCAGTCGGTAAAGAACGGGCCCGGTTTACCTCAAAAGGAGTGCCCAAACCACTCAGAATCTCCCTACACGCAGAGGGATCAGCAGAAATGTCATCCCCTTGCATCACAGACCACGGAGGGCGGTGGTAAGACATGGCCCGGTCTTCTGTGTAAGAGCGATAATAATACTCCAATTCAGGCTCTTCAGGCTGAATCGGGGTCTCTACAAAACCCGCACCACCAGCGGAACCGGAAGCCTTCTCGGCAGCAGGAGACTTTGGCTTTCCAGTATAACCAAACTTCAAATCCATTTCAACAGTATCCTCAGGGGTGATAACATTATCACTCGAATCAACCGTGTCATGGATTTGAGCCGAGGGACCCTTTCCAGTGTCCACCCCCCGCACAGAGGCTTCAGGAGTAACAACCTTATGAACCCCCGCACCCGCAGCAGTGTCGTGCGGAGGAGGGGGAGGAGGAGCATCAAAGTCGAAGAACCCTTCATCTTGCGGTTCTGAAATCAACACAGAAATACCTTAAAATACAAGTATAAACACAATACTTGTTAAAATCATGCATCACATACCAGAAACAACCGCAGGCTTCTTTGGTACAACAAAAGGCTTGCGCCTGGTCTGAATCTTCGGTTTCTTTCCCCTACCAGCATCACCAGCATCCTCCGTTTTTCTCTTCCTTTCATCACCCGGTTTTGAACCCGCAGTGGTTCCACCGGTGGCCGCACCAACACCTGGAACACCCAGGCCCTCTAGGGTGTCAGATACTACCACGTAATCGGTATATCTGCGGAAATGAGAACGAGAGATACCTGCTGATTGCTTCACCAAGGGCGGAACAACAGAAACAACAGGTTTCTTCACACCGCGACCCCGACCAGGTTTATCCACAGGCTTTTTCTCCGCATGTTTTTTGGGGGCGCCCTTTGGCTCAAATTTACCAAGGTCCCCAAGTGTACCTACGTATAAAATATCAGCAACAAACTTTGTAAAGCAGTAACGAAGGATAGGGATAATACCTTTGCCCTGCGGCAGGGGTGCGGTCATCACCTCGCGTGAAGCAACGCGGAATAAAGGGACAATCGTCAAGTTAAACCCTTTACCTTCCGCAGTCGGAATAAGATCAACCTTGCCTGTGAAGGTTGGATCAAATATCTTCCACACTTCCACAATTTCTGATAATACATGTCCAAATTAATAACAAACACGGGGAATAAAGAAACCGCAAAAGAGTGGTAACACTTACCACCAGTTTTCTCCCGCACCACAGGCGTGAAATTCCTCTTAGGCCGGGTCAACATCATCCGCAGCACCCACAACTCATTGTTGGTCAGCTGCCTATGCTCAATGGGTTTCAGCTTTGAGAACCACTCCGCAGTCTCCGCGGTAGGCATAGCAATATCCTCCGCAGGGATAGGCTCATTGACATTCCGCATATTCATGTCCACAACAACTGCGGCAGCTTTAACGTAGAAAAACTTACATTTCCACTTCGTAATACCCTTCGGAGGGGTCATCAATTTGAGGCTTCCATACCGTTCTCTAAAAGAAAAGAAACCGGTGTTCACCGTCAACTGGTAAAACCCCCGGAAGTTTTCAACGGTAACCGGCAGACCAAGAGCACGAAACGTTGATTCAAAATGTCTAATACGAATCATCCCAAAAGGACTCATCTGGGAGATATGGATCTTGTAATGTTCCAAGACCTGAGCAACAAAAACCGTTAATGGTAAACGAAGGTTACCATCAGTAAAACACTCGGCCCACATGGTGATGTAGCCGGCCGGAGCACAGGCACCAGTATCACCAATTTGGGGATAAGTAGCCCCATATTCATGAGGCATCTCAATCTTGACCATCAGTTGGTCGAATGAAGCTTTCGGCCACTTCAAGGGTGGTAGGCCACCGCCAGGAACACTGCCGCCATCATCTTCTTCTTCTCCGGCCACCGGAGAAGATGCTTCAGGGTTTTCACCCTCCACATTATGTGGGTTAGATGGATCAGCCATCAGAAATATGTAGAACAGAAGTTTCGAATTAACAAAAATTCAAAAAACTCAGAAGATCACCGGAATAAAAGACAGATTGATCGGAGAAGATGAAGGGAATGCTCTCTCTCTCACCAGAAATTTTTCGAAAAATCTGAACAGTGAGGAGAAACCAAACGGTTTCCCCTTTATATACTCATCGCAATAAATGCGATACAGTAACCGCCTCAACACGTTCAAAATAGGCGAGTTACAAGACGACACGTGTTCGGCGACCTTTTCGCTGACGGTTATCACGCGCGCGTGGCCGCCCACGCGCCTGACAAAGAAGACTTTTTCACTCCCTGCTACAGTGCAGTTATGACCTCGGTCAGTGCAAACGTCTTTTCAAATCGGCACATGTCAGAATCCTACCAACTTCAACAACCCACACGTGCAATCGTGACGTAAGCAACAGAAAGCGACAACCTTATCCAAACACAAGCGGCATGCGGTTTCTCTGGTTTACCGCACCATAACCCATACCGCATGTCGTTTTTTACATACCCCTCAAAAAAGGCAAAAATATATATCCTTAAATTATATAAAGGGGTATAAGTCATAACCGCACATACCCACGAGCACACGTGGAATATGCGGAGATGACACACACCAACCCGCACAGGTGTGTCAGATACTCGGAACCAGCATGGCTCTTTGGACTGCGAAAACCGCTTCGCAGGATGCGGTAAACCGCACTCCATGAAAGCTTATTCAAGCTTCAAAACCCTCATTTCCGGTTCACAACCACAGAGAGAACACAAACAGCTTCTCCTTAAGGAAAAGGACAAGTATGCTGAGCAACCGCACATCAGCAACCCTGTCCCCTAAACATTCAAGAGCCACATCCAGGCTACAAGACTTCTAGAAGCGAGTTCTTTGCTGCAAACCGCAATCATTCTTGCGTAGTTACTGCAAACCGCAACTATGCGAACGGTAGCTACGGAAGAGCCACAACTAAGCCACCACGCGGAAGAGCAAAGCTACTTCAAGAAAAACTGCCTTCCAACTAAGCGTAAAGGAATGTGGTTACAAAACGAATGCGGAAGAGTTTCAACCAACTTCCCAAGTATCTAAGACGATCTCTTCCGGCAACGCTACTTACAGGGAAACTACTTTCCACCAAAGCGTGAAGGAAAGTGGCTCCAGAACAGCGGTAACAAGTCTGCCTATGACTAGTTACCCACCTATGGACCGCATAGAATAAACAATGGTGGGCACAACCTTGCCTATGACCATGTTTATCTGCCCATAGTCCAGATTCAAATTGTTCGACCAAACACGGCCAACAATGACGCAACTACCCCACGATCCTCAAAAAAACATGGAAAACGAGGTTCGGCAACGAGGTAACCGCAAAGAACGTGCGGTTACTAGAGAGCTACACCTCTGAGGACGTGCGGTTACTTGAGAGATAAACCGCAGCAGACGCGCGGTTACTAGAAAGCTTAACTGGAGAACACGAACACCCCACAAAACAGGGATCATCGTTACATGTCCAGTTGCTGAACATAGAGCTTGAGCAAAGTACTTACAACTTTGCACCAGCTGACGCAGAGGTCCCAACTAGACTGAAGAAGACACCTTCAGTCACGATCTCAAAGGTTGGTTCGAACCCTGCTAATACCTTCAGTCACCGTCTCAAAGGTTGGTCCGAAACACCAACAGGTGGCTGATGACATCAGAAAAAGGTAGACCAAGAGTCAAGACTTTGGCTGAGAATTCCGCATCAGACGGAACTTGCTCACCACGCACCCTTCTCAAAGGAAGAAACAATCCACTAGAAAGGGCCTACTACTTAAAGAAGGTGCCATCTGCATGGCACAATCTTAACCTTCTAGACAACATAGTCCAGTATCCCTCCCACATGCGACTCGCATACGGAAGGAACACTAGACTGGGGGGACTTGAAGGGGTATGGTCCCAAATATCGCGTCAGCATGACCGCGAATGACCATTACCCTCATTAAGAACCTCCAACAGCAATTGAACTCTCCAGTGTCCGCGTGGACACATGCGGAACACTGCGGTCCAATCTGTCCATTGATGAGAAGACTTACCTTAGGGACGGAAACTAATGTTACGCATAGAGATGCGGCCTCGCACCGCATCCTATGAACATTTTCGTCACGACAAAGGATCTGGACAACAGTAACAGTCACTCGACAGGCGATGCGGCACAACACCGCATCCCACGCAAATCATGGATGGAACAACCAATGCGGGAACAACATCAATGACCGCAAGCAGCGATGCGGCTTGGCACCGCATCCTGCCTACAAGGCAAGTGGGTCTGACACCACAGTGCAAGTGGCACTGGGAACAGTCGCCTACCTGCCCACGTACGAACAACAGTCTGACACCACAGCAGGACGTGGCATCACCACAGCATCCGACAGGTCTGACACACCTGCAAATAGCTGTGCGTTGTCAGACTAGCTACTCAACTACCCTCCTTCACTCCTCGGCTATAAATACTCACCCCAAACCAGGTTTGAGGTATCACTTCTCAACTCTCTCAATACTACTACTATCATACTTTGCTTCCCAAGCAAATTACTGATTCTCACGCCGGAGAGTGGTAACAAGGAGCACCCCCCACCCCATCCTCCTTGTTATGAGTCACGGTTTGTTTCCTTTTGCAAGAAACCCACCACCAGACGATCCAGCCAGCGATCCTCGGAAAGAAGGGATTAACCCTCTTGACGAGATCAGTGAGTTAACCCCACCCGGTTAATCATTGTTTCATCAGTATCCTACTATCCGAAGTAGCTACGTTTAATAAAAAAGGTCGAGTAAAAATATTTTCTAATAACCACTATTTGCACAATTTATTTATGAATTAATCATGTTAAACGGATAAACATTCTGATTTTCAATCCATCCATCCACCCCACACCTTTTACAATTTGTTTTAACTTATAAGATACTCATTCACACATGTTTGTTACATGTTCACACACAAAGATGAAATGTCTAAATTAAAGACAAATTTAGTAATTTTTTCTAAATCTGGATTAAAATGGTTATATGAGTGTGTAATAGGTATTTTTTTTTCTAAAAATAAAGTCCACATATAAATGTTACTCTTTCCTAAAATGATTACATATATCAAGATACAACAAACAAATCTTTATGGCTGATTAAGGAAGCAACATGCTACAACTTACAAAATAATCCACCCACAATACATATTTGTGGATCAATAATGCACACAAAGTTTACGTTTAATACATACACAAATTCAAGTAGAGAACTGCAGGAAGCGCACTAACCCTTATTGCTTTAAATATGACACAAAAGACGCTCTTTCTCTTACCTAATAATCTTCCATGTATCGCAGTTCTCTAATCAAAACTGATTATGTAATAAACACACCCTAATATACTGTTTGTATAAAATCTAAGTTGCATATTTCACAACTTTAGGTTGATCTTCTCGGACCACTTGAAGATACCAGTGTACACCTGATCACCTCCCAGTTCTTCACCCGTGGCTCCAGCTGCAACTCTTATAACATCTTCAATCAACTGGAAATTACCCATTATATCCACATGGGCCCCGCTTTGAGTGCCCCGGCCCTCAAGAAAGTTGGATGGAGGGTTGTGATCGTATTCCCTGACGTACGTTTTGATTCCTGAAGGATTGAATCGTGTTTTCCCACGCCAACCTTTTGCACACATGTAACCCGCGCTTAACGCTGACACTGTTTCATCCCCGTCAACCGTATAAACTCCGTCTTTTAAACACCCCTCCTCGTTTTTATCCTTTGCTGACGTGTCGATTTGGAATGGTATGTAGCATTCTGCTGCAGGTGTGAATTTATAAACATATGCTCTTTCGGTTGGGACGCCAACTCCATACATTGAATAGATCTCCATGTCTGGAGCGTTTGGTAACCTGAATATGGACTTTATTACTAAATATTAATGGGCAAAAAGGTAATTATATACTCAAAGATCGGGGTACTTTCATATACACCCCTACAAACTTGTAAAATATCATATATACCCATGCAAAATTATAAATATCATATAGACCCTTACAAAGTAGTTGAAGTATCATATATACCCAATTCATTAAAATCAATTCAATAAATGACATAGTTACCTTTATTTTTCAAAAACTTGGAAATCTCATATATGACCTTTAACTTCAAATATTAGATTTACTCATTTCCAGCATAATTTATTTAGCTTAAATATTATATATGACATATACTATTGTTTATGGGTAAAAATGAAAAAAAAAAGATAAAAATGGAGGTAAAAATAAATTTAAGCTAAAAATGTGTTATAAAAATATGAAGTTAAAAGATGAGCATATATGAAAACTTGAAGTTAAAAAAATAATGGTAAAATGATCATTTATTAGATTGTTTTTAATAAATTAGGTATATTTGATATTTTAACTACTTTGTAAGGGCATATATGATATTTTTAGTTTTGGTTGGTGTATATATGAAAATTTTAAAGTCTGAATATATATGAAATTAATCCAAGATCATAAAGATAACAAACAGAAGGATTCTTACTTTGTCTCCAATGGGTTAGACCAATACTTGTAATGTGTATATTTTGGATCATCCAAATTGTCAGCAATACCATACGAAAAATGAGCACTACCGCGTTCCATCATTTTTGGAGCAACAAACTCCAGCAGTTCGACAATTTCGCCTAATTTTACTAGTTCAAATTAAAAGAAGACGTGTTTCCTTTATTTGAAATATTCAAAATTTTAGTGTATTTAACTTTAGTAATATTAATTGACCCCATATATCTGATCTTTCAAATCTTCACGACATAAAGCATTTCCATCTTTAATATTTGAAATTTTGGTGTTTTTAATCACTTATGAGATATTTATCGAATCTCATACATATTATTTATTATCTTATGCTGATCTTTAATCTTCACTAACCCGTCAAGAGCCGTGTACATTCTATCTTCAGTCTGATCTTTAACTTTGGTTAAGTGCTTGAACTTATGGTGATCATGCTTGAACATGTGGTGGTGAGTGTAAAGAGTTAAGCTCCTTAAAAGTGTCTTATTTGTAAGCTGTCTTACCTTAAGACCAACTTATTAATCAACACGTGATTAAACATTAACCGATACATTATCAATGCAATTAACACTTAGACCGTTGACTTCATAGTTTAATCAAGATAAGTAAAAAGACCGTTGTACAGTATTGAGGGCGGTCACGCAATTACATTTGTTTCCATCTACTTTAATTACCACTCACGGTACTGTCAACCCGACTTGTGGTCATGTTACTACTCACAATGTAGTAACAAATTTTGTATACAAAACCCCAACATACCGACAATAATTGTAGAATACAAATACTCAAGCACTGTTTAATATAATGTTAATCATATGAGGTTTTGTAAAAACAGTTTGCAAAAAGGAGATTACTCACGTTGCTGTCTTAGGGTTTTCCTTTAAGATTTCCTGGTGATTATCGCTTATACTATATAGAAATTGAGAGAGAAAGTTGAAAGATTGAACGAATTCAAATGAGAGCCGAAACTCTCAATTTATAGGGTTGATCCGCCATAGCGTCGCGCCCTGTGACGGAAACAGGGGGCGTCGCGCCCCGCGACGTAGGGGGTATGGGGCATAGGGTTGTCCGGTCAACAACATAGTCTCGACAAGTGTTGCCACGTGGCGGCTCCGGGTAACGCCTCGTAGCCAGGCCGTCGCACCCCGCGTTGGCCTTGTGCCTTCTCCGTCGCTGGGCATATTTTTTATTTTATTTTATTTTATTTTTGATAAAATTAAGGTATTTGGGGTCGTTTCTCGCATACGGGGGTGTATTTTAGGACATATTGGGACATTTTAAATATTTTTAAGGTGTCGGAAATATTTTGGAGGGTTGTTATACACCATACCGACACCTGTATTCATTTTTATTGATACCAACATCGGTATTAACGAAACCGATGCCGATAATCTTTTTTAAAGTTTTCGCTATCTTTTTGGGCATATCATAACTTACTTTTCGCTTTTCTCTTTCGGTTATTATATCGATTACATGTATCATACTGATGTTGTAACAAACACCAATGGCAATTGAACCCCTGCCACAATGCGCGTAGGCATTTTACTTAGGGCTGCAAACGAGCCGAACCGAATCAGGGTGGGCTCGGGCTCGGCTCGTTTAACAATCGAGTCGAGTTTAGCGGGCTCATTTTTCTTAACGAGGTGGAAAGTTGGTCTCAGGCTCGGCTCGTCAAAAGCTCAAGCCAGCTCGTGGCTCGTCGAGCCGGCTCGTTTATTTTAAAAAGAAGTTTATATTTTTGTATTTTTTACACATAATGATATACATAAAACTAATATATAATAAATAACACATTATTTAGGCTAATAGAATAATAATTTTGGGAAAACTATAAATAAAACGAACAAGAAAAGATTATATGTTACTTACCTTAATATTTTTTTAAATCAATATTACTAATTAAGACTATAGCTTAACAATCTATTTCTTTCAATAAAAAATAACTATGTACTAATTAAACAACATTTCTTAAATATATTAGAATATACACGCACACACATATATAATTTGGGGTTTAATTTAAACGAGCAAAACGAGCGAGCCACGAATCGAACCTACCTTGGCTCGGGCTCGGCTCGTTTACAAACCAAGCCGAGCCAAGCCAACTAGTTTAAAACCAAGCTAACTTTGAACCGAGCATTTATCGAACTTTTTTCGAGCGATCCTCGAGCCACGAGCTTTTTTAACGGCCCTAATTTTACTAGTTCAAATTAAAAGAAGACGTGTTTCCTTTATTTGAAATATTCAAAATTTTAGTGTATTTAACTTTAGTAATATTAATTGACCCCATATATCTGATCTTTCAAATCTTCACGACATAAAGCATTTCCATCTTTAATATTTGAAATTTTAGTGTATTTAATCACTTATGAGATATTTATCGAATCTCATACATATTATTTATTATCTTATGCTGATCTTTAATCTTCACTAACCCGTCAAGAGCCGTGTACATTCTATCTTCAGTCTGATCTTTAACTTTGGTTAAGTGCTTGAACTTATGGTGATCATGCTTGAACATGTGGTGGTGAGTGTAAAGAGTTAAGCTCCTTAAAAGTGTCTTATTTGTAAGCTGTCTTACCTTAAGACCAACTTATTAATCAACACGTGATTAAACATTAACCGATACATTATCAATGCAATTAACACTTAGATAATGATTTGTTTGAACATCTAATATTTCATATACTAATCTTTTTATGAGGCCAGACTCAAAATCCTCTAATACAATATATTTTTGTGGTCAATGAATAAAAGTATTTGAATAGATTCATTTGTGTTTTAAACAACAATTTTTAACACGAAAATACCACCCAACATTGCACTTGCAAGCACCTACTTCAAACAGTTGTGTAACGAAACAAGCACCTACTTGAGGCCATACAAATGCCTCGGGTTGTGAGGTTCACTACTAAAGAAATTTTGTTCTGTCGTAATCTTCAAACGAAGTAATTTGTTTTAGCGGAATCCAGTTTACCCATATGAATTGCTCGAACGCATTCAAAGTGGTTGAGTGAAACGAGCAAAGAGTCCTCAATGATTTAACTAAAAAATGACCCGTTTGATCCGATGTTCATCGCCACTTGTTGTTGATGTTCTTAAATTCAAAACTCTCCAAAATGCACTCCAAGTCCGCAAAATCCAACTGTTAATTCTGAGGCAAGATTTTTCTATCTCCAGCTCCATGTGAAAGAGCTAGCCAAATTCACATCCGATGATATCCTTCGCAGTTTGCGATACGCCTATACGATGCAGTCTTTTGACGGTTTCTAAATTAAACAACCCAGAAAACTTGATTTTGATTAAAAATAGACAAATAAAAAAGTAGAACTGAAATTCTTGTTTTTATTTTTGTATTTGATAGTCTTGTCTTGTTTTGACCGTTTGGGCTTGACAAACTGCAGATGCTTATGTCCCACATCGTCTGCCAATGCAAATGGAAGGCATCATATAAAGAGGGTACGGAGGTGAACTAGCACGACCTTACTTGAACAGGATCTGTTCTATAGGCTCGTACCTCTGTATTCTTGATTCCTAAGAAGACAGAAACCCATGTCTGGTTGATGAGCCAGGACCATGTAACCAGAGCGTGATTAACAGAGCCCATGGTCCTGACCATGCCTCAGTAGAGGATCGTTGTCAGTCCATCTTCTTGGGCTTGACATGGTTACATGGTTGTCTGACAGACATCATAACCTTTTTTAATTACTTACTAGTATTCGAACCTAAAGAGAAGCAAGAAAACAATTAAACCAACTTGACTTTTTTAGCTAACCAAAGTTTAACTTGAGCGCATTTTTCCAGTTTATATGTTGGTTGAATCTTATAACTATTTGCAGAATGGAGATTTTATAAGAAACCAAACCAAACCAACAGGAGCCGGTAAAGAACAATAGAACAAAGCGAGGAAATCGGAATAAAAAACAACTTACAAGAACAGAAGAGAAAACAAACAACATTAAACATGAAGATGGAGACCGGCGCCAATTAGACCACTATGTGATCGGGCACCTGGATCTATGCCTGATCCACAAAACGGATTCGATTTTAGCTCCTCAACCACCTTGGACTGCAGTACTCTGGAATTATTGTGTGGACTTAATCCCTACAAAATCCAAGCCACTCCATAGGAGGACATGCTGCCAAATCATTGTGGCATAAAAGCTTGAAACTATGAAAGGAAGATATCTTCTACAGTTGTGGAAATCCAGTTTGAAACTAAAGAAACTTTGTTCCGTCATAATCTCCAAGCGAAGCAACTTGTTATAAGCGGAATCCAGTTTACCCATACGAATTTCCTCAATGATTTAACTAAAAATTGACCCCAGTGATTTAACCAAAAAATGACCCGTTTGATCCGCTGTCCATCTCCACTACTCGTCGTCGTTGTTCTTAAATACAAAACTCTCCAATATGCACTCCAAATCTGCAACATCTAACTGTTAATTTTGCAGCAAGATTTTTCTACCTCTAGCTCCATCTGAAAGAGTTAGCCAGATTCCCATATGATGATATCCTTCGCGATACAAGTATACGAGGTAGTCTTTCATGGTTTTCAAATCAAACAACCTAGAAAACATGCTTTTGAATAAAAAAAGACAAATAAAAACGTAGAACTGAAATTTTTGTTTTTATTTTTGTATGTGATAGTCTTGTTTTGACTGTTTGGACTTCACAAACTGCAGATGCTTTTGTCCCACATCGGCTGCCAATGCAAACGGTAGCCATGATATAAGCAGGGTACGGAGGTGAACCAGCACGACCTTACTTGAACAGGATCTGTTCTATAGGCTCGTGCATCCTATTCTTTTTTATTCCATTCTGTTATGATGTAAGCTGTTCGACCATATGGTCATGGATGGGCTCGTTAATGTTGGCTTAATATTATGTCGGAACTTACTGTAATTAGCAGAAGGTATTGCTGATACTTCACAATTGTCATGTACCCATATCTATGATTATACATAAAAAATAAAAATATTCAAATTGTGATGTATCTATTTATCCACCAAAAATATTTTACTAAAGAGCATATACTTGCTAATAACATTTGTTTATAAAAAATGCAAAAGTTATTAACGGTATAATCGAAATCGAACCAAAGAAAAGCAAAAAAAACTATTAAACCGATTTTTTAGCTAACTAATGCTTTCAGATTTAGGTTTAAAAGATATAGAAAAATAAATATCTATTATAACTCAAATGATAATTTCATACATCAGAAAACAATAACATTTATGCATTTTTTTTCGTTTGAAGTACTTGAAAATCAACTATTAAAGGCATCCATAAATATTGTGATCAGGTGCGGGCTTTTTAAAAAAAAAAATATATATTATTGAGCATGTAATCAGATTGGCGGTAATGTGTTTTCACATTTTGATCTTATTTAACCTGATATTAAGTAGTCTTATACTCTTATTAGAGACATGGGTCAATGGGTGGCTCAATGAGTTTGTCTCTAAAGCTTTACAAAATCTAAAAATCAAAAGAAAAAAAAAACTATCCTGAAGCTTATTTAACTAATAACCGACCCGTTTGATCGGCTGTCCATCTCCACTCGTCGATGTTCTTAAAGATAAAACTCTCCAAAATGCACTCTAAGCCCACAACATCTAACTATTAATTCCGTGGCAAGATATATCTTCCTCGATCTTCATGTGAAAGAGTTAGCCAAATTCCCATTCAATGATATCCTTTGCAGTTTGCTTTACGACTATACGAGGCAGTTTTTCATGGTTTCCAAATTAAACAACCTAGGAAACATGCTTTTGAATGAAAACGGACACATAAATTAGTAGAAGTTTTTCGTACAAGTCGGACCAAACACTGGTTGGTTTGAACTGGCTGAAGCGATATGTGTGCGTTGGTTAGTCGTACATATAGTTTAACGTATATTCGACATGTATTAGATTCAAACACGGCCGGTTTGAACCTAGTGACAGTTTTCGTAACATGCTTACAAAGACAATGCATTAAAGATTGTACACTGCTTATGATTTTTGACCATGACTTTCTTTTTGCAGCTTTGCACCTCAGGATTTCTGGGTTCAAGACAGAGTCATGAGTAAAAGTAAGAACTAAAGAGATTGAACTAATTTTTTTTATATTTTTGTATTTGATAGTCTTGTTTTGACTGTTTAGGCTTGACAAACTGCAGATGCATTTGTCCCACATCGGCTGCCAATGCAAATGGTAGCCATCATATAAGCAGGCTACGGAGCTGAACCAGCACGACCTTACTTGAACAGGATCTGTTCTATAGGCTCGTACCTCTGTATTCTTGATTCCTAAGAAGACAGAAACCCATGTCTGGTTGATGAACCAGGACCATGTAACCGGAGCGTGATTAACAGAGCCCATGGTCCTGACCATGGCTCAGTAGAGGATCGTTGTCAGTCCATCTTCTTGGGCTTGGCATGGTGTTACATGGTTGTCTGACAGACATCCTTTCTTTTTTTTGTTACTATCCCTTTTCTTCTATCTCGTGAGCATGTTCATATCCGGAATCATAGATCCAGTTTTAATTATATAGTTAGCGTTTTTTATTATTATTATCAAAATGTGAATTATATTACCGCCCGTTTGTCAGCGGGTGTAGAGGTCATGAAGAGGTATTAAACTTCATCATGTTGAACTGTTTTGGATTATTTAATTTTTTTTTTTTTTTTTTTGTATTTAACTATTTACAAGGGTGTGAGGCTGCTGCCCAATTCACCCGATGAACCAAAATTAACCAATAACCTAAAATGGCCGAATGAACCCGATTCAATAGCAGCGTTCCAGTTCCAGATTTACCCGAATCCAATTTCCATCTCTTTTCCCACGTTCTTCGATATTACTCTCAGCGAGAGTAGGTTCCGACATAACTTTGACCACTGGTTCAGGCATATATCGTCAAACAGCATATCTGCAGCCTGCAGCCTAAACTGGCCATTTTAGTGTATATAAAAAAAAAAGAAGAGATGTCTGTCAGACAACCATGTAACCATATCAAGCCCAAGAAGACGGACTGATAACGATCCTCTACTGAGCCATAGTCAGGGACCATGGGCTCTTTTAATCACGCTCTGGTTACATGGTCTTGGTTCATCAACCAGACATGGGTTTCTGTCTTCTTAGGAATCAAGAATACAGAGGTACAAGCCTATAGAACAGATCCTGTTCAAGTAAGGTCGTGCTTGTTGACCTCTGTACCCTGCTTATATCATGGCTACCATTTGCATTGGCAGCCGATGTGGGACAAAAGCATCTGCAGTTTGTCAAGCCCAAACAGTCAAAACAAGACTATCAAATACAAAAATAAAAAAAAATTAGTACAATCTCTTGAGTTCTTATTTTTTTCTCATGACTCTGTCTTGAACCCAAAAAGTCAAAACATGACAGTCAAAACGTATCATATCGTATTTTACCTACAAAGTAAATTAATTGTGAGATTTGTAATATTAAAATGCCCCAAATGGAATTTTCCATTCTATAATAGTGTATAAATCTAGTGACAGGAAAGGAGATGTCCCAATTCATGGACCTTGTAAAATGAATTCCTGTGCTAAATGCTAAACCGATGATAGGTGGAACTGGAATGTATGTCGTAGATAAACTTAACGAACAATAAATTTGCGACGTCATCCATCATCTATATCCGTAGGCATGGATGTTTTAATAAACATAAAGCAATGTTTTAACGTATCCTACTATCCGAAGTAGCTATGTTTAATAAAAAAAGGTCGAGTAAAAATATTTTCTAATAACCACTATTTGCCCAATTTATTTATGAATTAATCATGTTAAACGGATAAACATTCTGATTTTCAATCCATCCATCCACCCACCCCACACCTTTTACAATTTGTTTTAACTTATAAGATACTCATTCACACATGTTTGTTACATGTTCACACACAAAGATGAAATGTCTATAAATTAAAGACAAATTGAGTGATTTTTCTAAATCTGGATTAAAATGGTTATATGAGCGTGTAATAGGTATTTTTTTTTTCTAAAAAGATCTATAAAAAATATATAAACTGTTAAAAAGATTAAAATTGTTGTTGTCAACACAACATTGTCACACATGGTTACAACTCCTGTGTAATATCATCATCATTATCATATCAAAAAATAAAGTCCACATATAAATGTTACTCTTTCCTAAATAAAGTCCACATATAAATGTTACTCTTTCCTAAAAATGATTACATATATCAAGATACAACAAACAGATCTTTATGGCTGTTTAAGGAAGCAACATGCTACAAATTACAAAATAATCCACCCACAATACATATTTGTGGATCAATAATGCACACAAAGTTCACGTTTAATACATACACAAATTCAAGTAGAGAACTGCAGGAAGCGCACTAACCCTTATTGCTTTAAATATGACACAAAAGACGCTCTTTCTCTTACCTAATAATCTTCCATGTATCGCAGTTCTCTAATCAAAACTGATTATGTAATAAACACACCCTAATATACTGTTTGTATAAAATCTAACATATTTCACAACTTTAGGTTGATCTTCTCGGACCACTCGAATATACCAGTGTACACCTGATCACCTCCCAGTTCTTCACCCGTGGCTCCAGCTGCAACTCTTATAACATCTTCAATCAACTGGAAATTACCCATTATATCCACATGGGCCCCGCTTTGAGTGCCCCGGCCCTCAAGAAAGTTGGATGGAGGGTTGTGATCGTATTCCCTGACGTACGTTTTGATTCCTGAAGGATTGAATCGTGTTTTCCCACGCCAACCTTTTGCACACATGTAACCCGCGCTTAACGCTGGCACTGTTTCATCCCCGTCAACCGTATAAACTCCGTCTTTTAAACACCCCTCCTCGTTTTTATCCTTTGCTGACGTGTCGATTTGGAATGGTATGTAGCATTCTGCTGCAGGTGTGAATTTATAAACATATGCTCTTTCGGTTGGGACGCCAACTCCATACATTGAATAGATCTCCATGTCTGGAGCGTTTGGTAACCTGAATATGGACTTTATTACTAAATATTAATGGGCAAAAAGGTAATTATATACTCAAAGGGTACTTTCATATACACCCCTACAAACTTGCAAAATATCATATATACCCATGCAAAAATATAAATATCATATAGACCCTTACAAAGTAGTTGAAGTATCATATATACCCAATTCATTAAAATCAATTCAATAAATGACATAGTTACCTTTATTTTTCGAAAACTTTGAAATCTCATATATGACCTTTAACTTCAAATATTAGATTTACTCATTTCTAGCATAATTTATTTAGCTTAAATATTATATATGACATATACTATTGTTTATGGGTAAAAATGAAAAAATAAAGATAAAAATGGGGGTAAAAATAAATTTAAGCTAAAAATGTGTTATATAAAAATATGAAGTTAAAAGATGAGCATATATGAAAACTTGAAGTTAAAAAAATAATGGTAAAATGATCATTTATTAGATTGTTTTTAATAAGTTGGGTATATTTGATATTTAACTACTTTGTAAGGGCATATATGATATTTTTAGTTTTGGTTGGGTATATATATGAAATTAATCCAAGATCATAAAGATAACAAACAGAAGGATTCTTACTTTGTCTCCAATGGGTTAGACCAATACTTGTAATGTGTATATTTTGGATCATCCAAATTGTCAGCAATACCATACGAAAAATGAGCACTACCGCGTTCCATCATTTTTGGAGCAACAAACTCCAGCAGTTCGACAATTTCGCCAGCTGTGTATACCTTGTACTCCGCAACAGCTTTGATTCCACCAAATCCCATGTCATGGTATTCGGTCCACACGGCCCGACATGTATTGTTTGCAACATTGTTACCCTTCACAGCACCCTAAACATTAAAAATTTTGTTAGTACATAATTTTATTCTGTGGGCCCCATCTATAACTACTATATGTAGCAAAACGGGCCTGCCAGAAGGGTTGGGTGACACATCAAAATGGGTCGGGTTGACCCAAAACACTCAATGTCAAACCCTATATTTATTTTTGAACTCAACTACGTTTTTTACCCGCCGTGTTGCGGCGGCACCATACGCGACATTATAAATTATAGACTACAATCAACCCGACTCGTTTTCGCACTAAATTTACGTTGAAACGTAGAGTAATCCGTATTCATACCATTGAATGAAAATGAATTATATTTGACTTGACTTGTTTCCAAACAAAATTTACGTCGACACGTAGACCAACTCTAAACATCCATAAAAAAAACACGTGATGTGGTGTCGTGCACGACGTGATAAAGTATAGACTACAATCGACCCGACTTGTTTCCGAACGAAATTTATGTCGAAACGTATAGTAACTCAAATTATACCATTGAATGAAGACGTATTATATTTGACCCGGTTTGTTTTCAAATAAAATTTATGCCGAAACGTAGTCCAACTCAAAACGTACAAAAATTCCGTTAAAACGCAGATGAACTTGAATTTATACCGACACGTATGTAAATATAAAAACGTAAGAAATTAGTTTTAGGGTAAACTCAAAACTTTAGAAGCTTGAGAGGGTCAAAGTGACATTTACAAAGTTAGAGAATCACTTTTGACATTATTGTAAACTTTGAGGGTAGAATTGGTACATTCTTTTTAAGTGTATATATAAATTGTGTCATATGGTTGAAGTAAAAGAGGGGAATTTATTAAATAACCAACAATTATATTTGTAATCAATTTCTCTCTCGACATATTATTGGTTCTAAAACGAACGTGACCTATAGTGTTAATATGATTGTTTGGATAACCCGATATCAAAACACTTACTCTAAATTCTATCCTCTCGATCTCTGAAGATGGTGCCTCTGCTACATCTCTCCCGAACGATACTATCCTTCCATAATTTGCATGTGTTACTTCACTTGCAGAATCACTTACGGTGGGAGATTCAGTGTCGTTTTTTCCATTTTTACCCCTACTTGGACTACACCCTTCTTCAGGCGACCAATCGAGGCCGCCCCAAATGGTGTCCCCGCCTTTCGGTATCATAGACATGGTTGAATCCCATGTGCGGCTCATTCTCATTACATGTTGTAACGTTTGAATCTGAAATAAATCCGAGTCTAACACACCTGGTGCAAGGGCCCTGCAATTAAGTTGCATCTATATATTGTAAATACTAAAGAGGCAACGTAGTACTTAAAGGTGTATGCGTAGGGTTGCAAATGAACCGAATGAACACGAACAAGACCTTGTTCTTGTTTGTTTGTTAAAATATATGTGTTCACGAACACTTACCAAACGAGATTTTATGTTCGTGTTCGTTTGTTGAGGAAATGAACTTCTTTGTTTTTGTTTGTTAATTTTAGGCACCCAACGAAAACGAACGTTGATGAACACAAATGAGCACAAACTAATGTTCATGAACACAAATGGAAACAAACGAACACAAACAAGCGTTCATGAATAGAATATATAATACACTGACACTTATTAAATATGTTATATGTCAGAATTTTGAAGTATTTAAAAAAAATATAAAAACTCTAATGAACTATCGAACACAAACGAACACGTTACCAAACGTTCACGAACATAAATGAACGAACGTGGCCTTTGTTCATGTTCGTTCATTTAACTAAGCGAACGCAATTTCTTGTCCGTGTTCGTTTGTTTAATAAACGAACGAACGAACACAAACGAACTTCCCGCCGAACAGTACGAGAACTGTTCGCCAAACGTTTGGTTCGTTTGCAGCCCTATGTATGCGAGCTTAAATTTGAGATCAATCTCGCTTGTTTACACCTTTTTGAAGAATTTTAAAGTTCAACTATAAACCTGACTGATGCAATATCTTTAGCTTCCGCGGAGAAAAGCCCGGCTACAGCTTTTGGGACACCTAAAAATGGTCCACCGATATTCATCACCGCTTTTATGTGTTTAGCACACCAATCTGGTCCACCTCCGCCACCCATTGGTGCTGGTGCCTCGACCCATTTCATGAAATGCAGGAAGTAGATAACACCCATTGAATGCGGGATGATAACCGCCTTTTTCCCGCCATTAGTAGCAACCATCAGTTCTATATTGCTCTTTATCCGGCTCAGTGTTTGGTCTCTTACCTGAAGTCAATATGATGCAATTGTTATAAGTTTGTATGGGAAGCAACAACAGGAGCATATAAGAGGTAGCAATTTCGACTCAATTACTTATACTTTGGCCGGTTTTGGTTTGGCCTTATTCGAACGGTTCAAATTGAAATAGCTAAAAGGGGAACAGGTCAAAAAGGGGTCAAACATGCTGAAAGTCGCTCAATCACAAGCACATGAATTATTTTGTTCTAGTAATATTTATTTTGTAATCATGATTAACGCACTAAATAGTAACTATAGTCTTTAAAACTATGTTAAAAAAAGGAGTTTGTGAGTATACCCATGGGACGTGACCTGTTACCCGACCCGCTAATCTTGTCACCTCTAAAGAGAACATTAAACACAAGTCACAAACTAAACGTACCTCTGTGTTTTGAAACGAGAGTCTCCAGTCATATGCAGCCATATACATATTTTTCTCTTCATAGCCAACACGTGCCAAGTTAGCAATAAAAACAGCCCAAACAAAATACCCTGGAGCGAAGTAGTCAGCAGCTACAAGTCCACTGACAGGCCTGACCCGTATACCCGGTGGATCCATCCCGGTTTTGTTGTCTAGCGACATATGTTGTACCCAACACGAAGGCCTTCAAAATAACCACAACCATACATATAACACACAATTATAAAAATAATACATATTTAATTCCAAGTTATGCAAATAATAAACGGTGCAAATAATTAACCAAATAATAAAGAAAATTATTAGATAGTTAAAAGAGTTAATTACTGTTTTCGTCCCTGTGGTTTGTCAAAAATCACTATTTCAGTCCATTAGTTTAAAAATTGCGATTTCAGTCCCTATGGTTTCACTTTCGTAACCATTTCAGTCCCTGTGGTTTCACTTTCGTAACCATTTCAATCCTTTTGTTCTGTTAGTACAGGGACTGCAATGGTTACAAGGTGGACTGAAATGGTTACGAAAGAGAAACCACAAGGACTGAAATCGCATTTTTTAAACTAATGGACTGAAATAGTGATTTTTGACAAACCACAGGGACGAAAACAGTAATTAACTCTATATAAAATAAAAACAATATCCGGTTTAATGGCACCAGAATCTCCATTTTGGCATCACATAGCTTTTGTTCACTGTTGCATTTAAACTCTGTACAGAAAACATTCAAAATACTAAAACAATAAAAGCTTCATTTAAACCTTTTTTGAAAAGCAAATTGCTAATAAAAACATTAGATCGAAGCCTACACTCCCTACAATATGACAGTAAAAACTACGTCCATTATCTAAATACATACACCTTTTAGTTGAGAAAAAAGATAAACATCCTTTCACAACAAAAATTCACCTTTGTATCATTCATTGTATGTTTGTATCATAGTCACATCACATGGACCGTGGTACGCTCCGTACGCAGAACGAAAACTAGAACGCAGTTCATGCATTACATAAACTAGTGAAAGATAGATGGGTTAAATGGTAAAATTACGTAAACTAATTTAAACCTAAAAAGGCTAATTCTTCACCCCATTCGTAACTTCTTCCAACGATGTTTCAATTCATTGCGTCAAAGTCCAATTTTCAGGTTTAAATCTGCCTTTTTGTTCCGGTACACGTATCAAATCGTTCCGAAACAACGAATTGATCAATCGGGTAAGCAATTGTTAGTGATTAGCGTCAAATTTGTCGAAAATGAGACGCGCCCTAATTTTCCGATCTGGATCGCGCACCCATTTTGGGTCGCTTTTGTACCCGATTCCGGTACGTACGATCCGATCCGCGGAACGCAGGTGTAGCTAATCCTGTGACTATGGTTTGTGTCAATATAGCTTTCAAACACTATAACAAATAAGCACAATCCAATAACTTATGCAGATTAAGTTCAAACAAAACCAAAATCAATCACATAACATACTTATCTAACTAAGTAACAAACCCTAATTCATCCATCAAACATCAGATCTTAATTAAGTACACCAATTAAACTTCAATAACAACAAAAAAGTCAATAACAATTAGTCAATCAATCAATCAATAACTCAATAATAATAATAATAATAATAATAATAATAATAATAATAATAATAATAATAATACCTCTTATAAACCTCACCAAACGTACCGCCCCAAAGCCTTTTCCGGAACAATCCATCCATACACTGGTGCCCTTCCCACAGCTCAAGTCCACCGGTCACAATCCCCGGCACAAACACCACCGGATGCTTCGCCTTCAAACCTTCTTTCAAACACTTAACTCCGGGAGGATCCGGAAACGGTCCGGATATCGCTTCCGTCACAAACTGCGGGAACGACGCCGGCATAGCATTATACAAAAACAACAATAACCACCACACCGAGCAGACGCAACCGACAAACCAACAGCAGTTATCGAGGCACGAATAGTTCTTTATTTTACCGTTTTTGTTTGATTTTTTTGATGCTTTTTGTTCCTTATCGTCTTCTTCATCTGGTTTCGGATCCTGATCCGGATCCGGAAGTGGATCGGAATCTGGTTGTTTTCTTCTTCGGAGTAACGCCATTAGTAAGTCGGTTTGAATGGGTTAGAGGATGGATGAAGAAGCGTGACGTGTGGAGTTGAGGTGGTGACGTGTGCAAGTGGCGGAGAGTGGTGGTAGCGGCGGAGATAGGGTGAGGATTTGTGTGGAGGGTTTAGTAGTAGTAGGATGATTGGCCATGGGGTTTTCGCTTGCACTGTTGTCGTGGGTCCGGAATGGGTGATTTTTTTATTGTTTATCTTGTCAAAATTAATATTTGCACGGCTCTCCATGACTAGAATATTTTGATTTTTATTCGAGGTAAATGTTTTATTATTTTTTATTTGTTTTTTTAACACGATAGAAGCTTCGTTTTTAACCAATCTTTTAAAAATTGGTTCAAACCGGCTGGTAGTACCTGTTGAACTGCTTAGTACACATGGTTGAACCGTCCGATATATTCGATTAAACTGTTTTAAGCCTAATCTGGTACGGTATAAAAACCAGATTTTAAAACATTGTTTTGAACATGATTCTCTTTCAAACTTATCAAGCATAGGGTGGAGATACAATAGAAAGTTTATTTGGCTATGAAGGCTAGGAAGTGATATTGACCATCCATATAATTAATCAATGGCTAAGATTAAATGAATGAAATTGAAGCAAAAAAAAAAGAGGCGCGTGGGTTTGTTAGGGGCATTCTAGTCAATCCAGCACAATAGTTTATCTCTCCTCCAATTCCCCTCATTTTTTAAACGTTAATAACTTTTTCATACGACATTATTTTTTTATAAAAATTGCACCAAAAAAACCAGTGTTTTTTATCTTTAAAACGAGTATACTATTGCTATATTTTCGAAAAAAAAAATTGAAAACCCAGTTGCGTAAAACGCAATGGAGAAAACCCAATTGCGTAAAACGCAATGAAAAAAAAAACTAAAAACTGACTTTTTCTAAAACGCAACGCACCAAAAACACAAAGAAATGTCTTATTTCTAAAACGCAATGACCAGAAAACACAAATAATTGTCTTGTTTCTAAAACGCAATAGCCTAAAAACACAAAAGAAATTGTACTTTATAAAACGCAATGGACTGAATGTGTTTTACCTAAAACACAATGCACCCAAAACACTTAAAAATGTCTTATTTCTAAAACGCAATGGCCAGAAAACACTTAAAAATGTCTTATTTCTAAAACGCAATGGTCAGAAAACACTTAAAAATGTCTTATTTCTAAAACGCTTAAAAATGTCTTATTTCTAAAACGCAATGCCTAGAAAACACATAAAAATGTCTTATTTCTAAAACGCAATGGCCTAAAAACACAAAAGAAACGGTTCTCTCTAAAACGCAATGAACTGAATACACATAAAAATGTGTTTACCTAAAACGCAATGAGTAAAAACACTTCAAAAATGTTTTATTTCTAAAACGCAATGACCAGAAACTGTTGTTCACAGAACCAGAAACTGACTAAAACGCAATGACCAGAAACTTTTGTTCATAGAACCAGAAACTGTCTAAAACGCAATGACCAGAAACTGTTGTTCACAGAACCAGAAACTGTTGTTCACAGAATCAGAATCTAACTAAAACGCAATGACCAGAACCTGTTGTTTACAGAACCAGAAACATTGTCTACGAATGCAGTTTTCCAGAGGCAATTTACAGAAAATTAATTTTTCTGATGCATTTTTATTACAACAATTCAACCCCAGCCAGGGGCGCTGCCCCCGGACCCCCGCCAAGATCGTAAAACGCAATGACTAAATCAAAAACCCAGATCGTAAAAATGAAATTAAAGAATTTCTTACATGGATCGAAATGATTTCTTCAACAATTGACGAAGTTTGAATGATTGAAACACTTATCAGCGCTGGAATCGAACGAATCGAGTGATTATCTCCAAAATCACCAGAAAAAACGAGATTTTTTATGAAATTAAACTGGGTTTTCTTCAAAAAAGCTGAAGAACACGTTGATCGGTTGTTTGAATCATTGATTTGCGATGAAAATCGCACTATAATGTAGTGATTATTGAGATATGACGTGAAGAAATGGTTGAAGATGATGGGTTTTGAAAATGGTGGGTTTTGAAGTTACTGAGTTTTGAAAAGGAAGAAGAAAGGGTTGGATTGACTAAAATACCCTTTTTCTTTATTTTAAATGTTGCCACATGTCCTAATCCTATTGCTTCCTACACTTCCTAGCCAAAATAAACTTCCTATTTGATCTTTTCCCATCAAGCATAATAGAACCGTTTCACACAGTATCACAACTAAAAGTGTGATACACAACACAACTAACACACCATATAAACTAAACTCGTCTTATAGTGCCATGTAAACTCAATTCGTCTTAGACTATGTGTTGTGTGACATATGAAATGTAAATGTGAAGAAAAAAAAAATACCGCGTCAAATAAAAAGGGGATTACACGTTTCACATCCTAAATCCAATGTTGTGGTGACATCCTCCCATCCCCCTGCTTTTGCTTGTTCTCCAGCTAGCCTAACTCATCTTCTTTGCCATGCACCAGCGGCCCACTCCACGCACCCTTTTTGTGCTCCATTAATGTTGTGATGTTCTTCCTCCGCACCTAGTTGATGTGGCACCTTTTATGCTTCCTTTGAGCTCCACAACACGTAACGCGTGTTATGAAGTAAATCAACTAAATTCACATTGCATAACCTTGAAACGCGTATTATGAGATTATGAAAAACATAACATGAGCATAACTAAACATATTCCCACGACATGAGACTTTGCTTAATTAATCATACATTACATTTATATTTAAGAATCATACGTTTCTAACAAGTTTTTTTTATTACATGTTACATGGATTACCTGTATCTATCATTCGTTGATACATCTTCAATTACCATCTTCTTTGTGGGGTTTTGATAAGTTTCAACAACTTGATGTTCACAACAACTTTTTGCATAATTATGGTGTAGAAGCGAATACCACTCACCCACAAGCCATGTGTTGCATTACGGTAGCTTTGTACCTTCTCAACTAAATGAAGGGTTGGCACAATCTTTTTGGAGGCCCAAAGCTACGATTTCTATAACGCACATAATCACTCATGTTAGAGTCAACGTGAGCTTTATTAAGAAAAAAAAAAACACTTCCAAGTATATTAATTCTTTGTTCTCTTTGTCAAAACCGAAAATCAAATAAAATTGAACTCTAAATCACCTATTGAAATCCCTTTTGTGAAACGTTATATAGTCACAACAATAAACGATATAACGTTCTATTATCCTATATATTAAAAAACCAAGCTTATGAATAGTATTTTAACAGTTGGTAACGCCGTTAGTTTGTTTTGTCCACACTCTCCCTCATCATGCTTCACTCACATGACGTCTCCTTCTTCAGGAGCAACTTTCTAAACCCCCTCTCTCCCGGTCGTCGTCGTCATCATCATCATCATCACCAGCCGACCACCACAACAATCATAGAGAGAGACATGTAAGAGGGAAGACCACTGGCGGCTGCTGGTCGGTGTACGGCGGCGCAAGCGGCCTTCGACGATGGTACGGTGGAGGCGCACGGCGAACCGGTGGACGGCAGCACAAGCGGCGTTCGAAGATGGTGTGGCGGTGTAGGCGGAGTTCGACGATGGTACTGTGGCGGCCCATCTTTGACACAATCCAGATGAGGGTGCTTTTTAGAGAGAGAAAGGGGTGTTCAACCGGTGATGTTCTGGCCATGACGGCGGCGGATCTGCGTACCATCTCCACCCACCATCACCCTTCTCCCACCGTCACTACAACCACTACACCATACAACCCGCATCACCACTCTGAAAACCCTAACCCCACCGCTAACCGCTCACCCGGCCTGTAACCAGGACCATTCAACACTGCCTACGGTGGGGATTCACGATGGGGATGCGACGGCTCGGGGTATTACAGAAAGGTAGACAAAAAGTGGACAGAGAACTGGTTAGGGTTTAGACAATCTGTTCACCAGTGTCGTCCCTCTATAGCACCATAGCAACAGTGGGTTATTGGGTAACAACGAAGATGGTTTTGTATCTCAGAACTGAATAGACGACGGAGGCGAGGTCCAGCAAATCCTCCGGTAAGCATCCTCTCTATTGTGTATTTGCATGATACATTTTCCGTACAATCTGTCTATAACGCCTTGCTTAAGACTAACATCGGAATTAGGTGAGTGTAATGTTGAAGTTGTTGTGTAATTGATTACTTTCAGATTGCAAAGTTAATTTTTATTATGTTGATAAGACAAAAAAATGCAGAAGCATAAGCAACTAACTGAAAATTAATTTACGATTTTAATATATGACCAAGAAAACCGAGAGCCCCCCTTTTTTTTTTTTTTTTTTTTTTTTGAACGGCAAATTAGGATCACTGACGGACCACTGGAGTATCATCGTGCCACCAGCAGAACCACCCGATCATATCCATCTCCACTAGGCAATAATGCCTATACACCAATTCAGGAGGAAACCCAATAAATCTGGGAAAACCCCCTTTGTGGGAATTGAACCCATGACCTAATGGTCATAAGCCTTATCCCACCACCAAGATACCACTAGGCTATAATGCCATGGGTAAACCGAGAGCCCCTTAATATAGGATCTTAAGCGATAACTATTTGTTTATAGTGTCAGTTCCCACTAGCTAAACCTAAATGAACCTTATATGGGGGAAGGATCCACTAAAAAGTGGATTTTGCCTAAGTACCCTAAGAAGGATTGTGATGATGACATGTGGCACTCCTAATAAGTATGAACGAAGGGCATTTTGGTCCTTATAAATAGGAGTGAAAATGACATGTGGCAACCCTTTTGTTTTTTTTTTAAATACAACAAAAAAAATCTAGTACAAAAAAAATTAGCACAAAAAAAGCTAGTATAAAAAAATCTAGCACACAAAAATCTAGTACAAAAAATGTAGTACAAAAAAATATAGCACAAAAAATCTAGTATAAAAAAAATATAGCACGAAAAAATTCAGCAAAAAAATGTAGTACAAAAAAATCCAGCACAAAAAATTGAGGAAAAAAAATTTAAGACAAAAAAATTCAGCACAAAAATATAGTACAAAAATCCAGCACAAAAAAAATGTTATACCACATAGAAATACAACACATTTTAGTGGGTTTTTTTAATCTTCATATTTTATATAGCAATATGGTGCTCAAATTAAAGATAAAAAAATGCTCGATTTTACGGTGAAATTTTTATGAAAAAATAACGTCGTATAAAAAAGTTATGAACGTTTAAAAAATGAGGGTGAAATATGCATGTGCCTTGCATGTGGAGAGAGAAAGTCCAGAAATAGGATTTTCCCAAGATACCTTGCACTCCTCATTTCTCCTACACTTTAATCTTAACCATTGATTTGAAAAATTAATGGTTAAGATTCCTTCTCATCCTACTTAGGCAAAATAAACTTTTTATTTGATCTTACCCCCCTATGTAACTCACGTATGTAAATATATACTACATAAAAACAAACGTATGTAAATATATACTACATAAAAACAAAGACCAACACAATTGTCGTATAAATATTTTCCTCAAGGTGGTTAACCAGCCATAATCATATTTCATCTCCTTGTATGTGTATGTGTATGTGTATGTGTATGTGTATTACATATAAACAAAGACCAATACATGTGTCTTTAGCTTTGATTCACTTGCTTTGAATAAATTTCTTTGATTCAGTTTTTTTCCTTTTTATCAAGGTTGTTAAGTGTTAACAAACCATAATCACGACGAATATACGATATTAAGTAAAACCAATTTAATCAAAATCAATCATTTGAAAATTTATTTAGCTGACTCTTTCAGTTTGGTTCGACTAAATAGCAAACCAACCCAATACCACACTCTTGTCTTGGACCTTTAGCTGACTCTTTCAGTATGGTTCGATTAAATAGCAAACCAACCCAATACCACACTCTTCTCTTGAACCTTTAATTATCTTGTCCACAATAATAACAAACTATAAACATCAATAAACACCCCCATTTCATCATTTTCTCTCGTCTCTTCTTCTCCCTTCACGTTTCTCATTTGTTCTCATCCGTAAAGACATGATGAATCTCTCTCCTTCCTCTCCACATAAACTCCACCTCATCCATAAATATTTTAATCAGAGGTGGTCTTGTTGACACCATAAATATTGTTGTATGTATATATAACATTATCTTATTGAATTTGGTATTTGTCGACTGAGGTGCTCTATAAATTGTCCTATACCCAAAATAGACATGTCTTTTACGTGATCGATAAATTGGGACGGCATTTACTTAACACAACAAAACTAAGTGTCGGCGGCAATAGTTATTGTCTTTTATTGGAGGAAAGGGGCGGCAAGCGGAATAGTGCCAGGCACGTGCCTGACACTCCCCTATTGGCCTAATTAATTTATAATTTTATCCCCGTTTTAAAATTACGATTTTGCCATCAGTGTAAAATTACGTATTTGCCCCCAGTTAAAAATAAAATTACGCTTTTGCTCCTAGATAAAATTTTCAATTTTGCCCTCGGTTAAAAATTACGGTTTTGCCCGCTTAAAGTTACAGTTTTGCCAATTGTACCAGGCAGCTGACTGACACTCCCCATTGGACCAACCAGTTTATTATTTTATACTCACTTTAAAATTACGGTTTGCCACCAGTTTAAAATTACGTTTTCACCCCTAACTCAAAATAAAATTATGCTTTTGCCCTCAGCTCAAAAATACAATTTTGCCCTCGGTTCAAAATTACGATTTTCGCCGCTGCGCAAAATTACGTTTTTTCCCCCAGTTCAAAATAAAAATATGTTTTCCCCTAGCTAAAAATTACGGTTTTGCCCTCTGTTAAAAATTATCATTTTGCACTGAGCTCAAAATTACGGTCTTGTCATCGTTTTAGGTTTTTTTTCTAGCAAAACTATATGACTGTTTTTTTTAATTGGTTGAGAATTATTCGGCTATCGCCCCGCAACACGGGCGGGGCATCAACTAGTTTTTTTATATTTTAGAGAAAAGGCTATAAAAAAGAAAGGCTACACCACGTGTTACAATAATATAAAGAGATTAAAATATTAAAAAAATAAAAGTAAATATGAAAGTAAACTAAAAAGAGCTAAACCACGTGTTAAGTAGTAAAGTGATTTATTTTTATATTTCTCACTCAATTTTATTTACTTTATATATCCAAATTATAAATTGGTTACGTTACAACTATTATATTGTATAAGAAAAAAGGAAGATCGACAAAAAAGTATGTTTTGTTTAAGTAACCTCTTTTTTTATAATTGTGTAAAATGACATGTGACACTTCTTATAAACACAATGAAGCTAGGGTAGTAGTCATTCACGTGTTATGCAGGAACGCGGTTGGAATTCAAAATGTATCGCACACCATGACAAAATAATATCTAAATGTGTTATGCTATTTTTTCGTAACTCGGCTTTGAAGATAAAAAATAAGAAAAAGCAAAACAATACAATAAATAACAAAGGTGAATAAATGTAAAACGAAAAGAAAACAATAGAAATTCAGTTGGTTTAGAAGTTGTGTAATAAGTTTATTAATGTTTAGGGATATAAAAGTGATTTGGTCAAAGTAAAAGAAAAAAAATACAATAATTAAACTAAGGGGGTGTTTGGGTTAGCTTATTTAAGTTAAAAATGACTTTTTGTGAGAAGTACTTGTTAACTTATGACTTTTTGAAAAGAACTTTTTAAAAAAGTGTTTGGGTTAACTTATGAGCCAATAAGGCAATAAGTAGTTTTTTAAAAGGTGTTTGGTTTAACTTATTCATGTAAAATTACCAAAAAGGACATCCTTTAAAAAGTGTTTGGTTTAGCTTATTTATTTTTTTTTTGTATATCGGCAATTGTTGGGGAGGTATTATTTGGTGGAAAAGTTTGGGTGCTTTTTGTTGCAAATCTCAACCTCTTATGGTTGTTCGCTAGAAATAATCCATGGGCTCGAACCGACAACTTTTCAGGGAAATACCCTTTTTTAAATTTTGATTTGGTTCGTTCACCGCTTTCAGTTGCTACTTGCTAATCCTTTAAATAGAACACCATTCAGTTGCCCCGAAGCCATTGCTCTTAGGCTAGAGGGTGTGGGATAACCCCCATGGGGCTTTATAAAGGACACCTCAGCGCCACGTAGGCACCACGTCAGCAATGGGGCTTTATAACCCCCCCTTTAACATGAAGGGTGTGGTGATAACCCCTAGGGGCGCTATAGAGAAAAAAAAATCTGATTGGTGCAAACAAGTGGGCCCCACCTGATAACCCATTCTCTTCTCGTTACCACCATGGCGGACCACCTATGGCGCCTCCCCCTTGAAATGCACGGTGTGGGTGATGGAGCCCCACCGGCGCTATGGGTGGTGATGTGCCGGGGTGGCGCCCCCCACACCCTCAGGCCTTAAAATATGTTGTCACATGGACCCACAAAATGAAATAATTGAATAGCCTTATATAAATAAAGATCTCAGTTTTCATATTTACAACACTAATTGCAAAAACACCTTAAACAACATGTATCAAGAACCATTAACTATCAGTTTATGTGTTCAGAGAACACAAATACATAATAAACACAGGGTGGCAATTCATCGAACACCAGATCTGCAATTAACAACTATTCGAACAAACGATTGCAAAACACCATAAAAATTAACCAATATTGTAGAAACAAAGAATAACAAACACTATCTAAATTTCATAAGAAACAACTACTGTAAATATAAGGCGAATTTCACAAAAGATTGTTGAATAATCTAACCGTTCTGATTGTTTTAAAAGAAGAAATAAAAATAGAGAGAAAAGATTGATTACTTACAGGAATTGTATGTGAAGAAGAAGAAGAAGAAGAAGAGTGATAAAGGATGGAGATTAATGTTGTTGAAGATGGCGGCAGTGTTTGGAGGGGCAGGTAGGTGAAGGGTGTAATGGTCATAAATTTTTCAAAAGTCCTTTTGCTATTTGAGAAGTTATAAATCTTTACTTCTCAGATTTGCCTTCTCACAATACAAACTAAAAGTCATTTTAAAAGGACTTCTTACTTTGCCAAACACTTTTGTTATGACTTATTAACTTATAAAAGTTAATAACTCAAAAGAAGGTGGAAAAAAAGGAACCCCAAACACCCCCTAAATGATGTGCAAATAAAAGTTTACATTAAATAATAAAATAGACTAAATGACGAAATATATAATAATAATAATAATAATAATAACAACAACAACAGCAGCAACAACAACAGTAACAACAACAATAATAATACTAATAAAACCCTGCAGAACTTCTTTGCTTTTATGTTATATATAACGGTATTTGAGTACTAAAACACAAACTCTCATCATTTTGTTTTCTTAAAATACAACACAAAAAATAGTACAAAAATGTTATACAACATAAAAATACAACACATTTTTTTGTTTTTGTTTTTTAGTTATCATGTTTTATAACAATATGGTACTCAAGTTGAAGATAAAAAAATGTTTGATTTTATGGTGCAATTTAAAAAAAAATATCGTATAAAAAGTTATGAACGTCTAAAAAATGAGAGAGAATACGCATGTGTCTTCCGTGTAGAGAGAGAAAATCAACAAATAGACTATTCCAAAAATACTCTTACACCCCTCACTTTTCCAACATGTTCATCTTCGCCATTAATTTGAAAAATGAAATGTTAAGATTCATTCTAATCTTACCTAGACAAAATTAAGTTTTATTTTGATAATACCCCTTTCATAAAACAGTAATCAAGTTGAACGAAAATCATTTAGTGAAAATAAAAAAAACAATAACTTACATACCTAAATCGAAACATGGATCCATTAAACTGAAATTGCAGTGGCAACATGAAATTCCGAGAGAAAATATCAACGACGACGACTGAAAAGCAAGATAACATGCAATAAAAGGGTAACGTTATTGGATTAAGGATTCTGTCCAAACCAAAGAAATTATTAGTTGCAAAATTAGGAATCAGACAATAATCGATGGCGAATTGCAACCAAATTTAAGCCTCTTTGAAATTGAATTCTCTTTTTGAATCATCAAGTGGAGATTTTGAAGAAGAGACTCAATAAGTTTGAGTATAACTCATCGATTGAAAAATGGCGAAATGCAATTAGGGTTTCAATTAGAGGATTTGTTTGTGAAAAATAAATTGGAGAAAAGGGGAGCGGGAAAAGTTAGGGCAATATGGATTAAGAGAGTGACATAAGTCCCAAATCAGGTTTTATTTATTACATAAATATAGATATAGATTTAGATTTAGATGTGTATGTTTATTTAAAGTAGATAATAGTAAATACTTAATGTGACAAGTTAGATTTGGGCTCAAGTTCCAAAGATCTATAAGGTTGTTTGGCGTGGGATCGGGGAGGGCATCGATTATCGATTAATCCCCCCATATCCCTTTTTGTAGCCGCTAGTGAGTTAAATGAGTTGTATAAAAAATAAAAATGGTGGGGGGGGGGGAGAATAACCGCACCCCATGATGGGGATTTAGAGTAATAGTGGAAGGGGATAGTGACGTGGTACTAAGTTGACGGATGGGGATGATGGGTGTAACAACCCTCAAAAGATCACACAGTAATCCGTAATCAAAACCTCGAACATGTGTCGACGGAAACCGAAAACGAAAAGAGTTAAAAACGAATCTTATAAACCTTCATTCTCTGTCCCGTGGATTCCTGTGTACGAAACTCTAATCGCTGAAACGATACCCTGTCGATTGATCCGAAAAACTAGTAACGAAAAGCTGAAGTTCTGCTTGAATTAGGTGAGACTTTATACGTTGCGGTTTTGGTCTCGTGATTATCGTTGAAGTTTGGTTTGGTTTCTTACACTAATACGTGTTACATTGTGTGTATATCTAGGAACCAGGACTTAAACCCTGGAGGCTTAAAAACCCTAAAATTCTGCAAGGTGATTCATTCTTTTTTTTTTCTCATAACATTGTGAGTCATTCTCTTTTATCAAATGCTTTCAAAACCCTAAATATTTTTCATATATTACTTATATTACAACAATTAAGTCTTTGTATTCTTGTGGGAAAACTATTGTCAGTATGTGGGGTTTTGTATACATTACTTATAATGCATTACTGATTGGAAGAAGGACCAATAGTAATATAACCACAGTCACAGGAACTGCCGAGTGACAAATACCTTTGGGTAGTTGTAAGATATAAACAAATGTAAAAACCCTTAATGTTGTAATTATAAGAATATGTCATTTTATATAAATGAATGATATCACCAGTATTTCCCACTAACAAAATACTTTTAAACGTGTTTCATGTGATTTATTGTGAAAGGAATGGAAAGTGCTATGAGGCACCAAAAAGCTTAAATAAGTGGTTGTGCACCTGAATAAAGAAACATGTTTTGTAAATTAGGGTTTATCCCTATGAGGACCTCTTATGTAAATATCGGTTTTATCCCACACTTTATGAAATGAAAACTACGGTGTTTAAAAACTTTGATATTTTTCTTGACACCCGAACCTCATGAAATTTCCGTTGTGATAATAAACACCGGTACAATCTTGTGTTGTGCGCGACTCCTGTCCAGGGTAGGGTCGGGGGCTTTGACAATGGGGGAGTGGATGACCACACCCTTTAGGCAATTTGTTATGGATTAACGCCCCTGGTAAGGTGGTATGTGAAGTGGCGTGATCGGGCTTTAAACACCGCGCTAATGGATGTGAAAGGGGGCGTGAGGCATACCATGACGTGAGGGAGGGATGGAGTGGTGGGCCCTTTTTTCCAACTAATCAAATTATTTTATTTGTTTTTCACTTATTTAAAAATAATATATTTTAACGGGTAGTAGGTAGTGAAAATTTGTGAAACAATTAAACACCATGTAAACAAGTAAAAAACTGTGTGTAGATTTTGTTTGAAAACAAAATGACATTTACATGGCTTCTTAACCCTGGTTGCTAAAGTCAATACGGTATCGCTAATCTTATATTTTTAAAATTGACAACAAGACCATTGGAATTTTTTGGTTAGAATTTTGTAAAATCATAGAAAAATAGACATTAAATCACCTTAAGTAAAAAATGAATTACACATTAAACGCGTTAAAATCTTTATAAGAATTATTTTCATAAATGAGTAAAGTACAGTTTAGTCCTGAGGTTTACACTCGCTCTCAGGTTCAGTCCCCATTTAAAAAAAATCAACACTCTAGTCCCTGATGTATTCTGTTGCTCACAATTAAAACCTTGGCACTAACAGACCGTTTGTATTTATGTGAAAAGACAAAAATACCCCCAAAGTTTACTTACAGTTTCAGTCCCCAAACGTATAATTCATATTTTCCTCCATATTTAACTCTTTCCTAATCTATTAACTAACCACCAATTATCCTTACTTACTCAACAATATCATGTTATTAACATCAACAACAATCCGTAACAAGACCTGTAAAAAGAATTGAAGCTCCTTTGAAATGGGTTTGACCATTAGAACTTCAAATGGGTTTGACTTTTAGAACCTGAATTGGGATTGACTGTTAATACTTCAATTAGGATTGAATTTCGCAATTGCAATTGAGTTTCAGTAGGAGTATATTAACTCCCTTCATTATCACGGGTTTGACCAGAAACAGGTCTAGCGATGCCTAGAACTTGAAGGTTTAGAACTTGAAATGGTATATATTTTTAGAACTTGAATGGTGATTGACCTTCACACCTTCAAGTGGATTTTAATTTCAGAAGTTGAATTGTCTTTAGTTAAACATGTTTGACCATTTATTCTGGTCAAACAGGTTAAAGCAATGCCTACCAAAATTACACATGCTTGAAGTTTAGTCTAATTTCTGTTGTGCAAAGCAAACTGAACTTTAGCCTAAATCCTATTGTACCCCTGATCAGGTTATTCAAATGCTACAACTGATCCATCTACTTATGTGCAACAAACAAACAATTCTGTTTACAGGTCTTATGTCCAGCAATGTCCAGCTGATCCATCTACTTATGTCCAGCAATGTCATTTGATCCTAAACATCCTTCTAATCATCTACTTATGTCCAGCAAACAAACAATACCATCTACTTATGTCCAGCAATGTCATTTGATCCTAAACACCCTTCTAAGCATCTACTTATGTGCAGCAAACAAACAATACCATCTACTTATGTCCAACAATGTCTTTTGATCCTAAACACCCTTCTAATCATCTACTTATGTATAGCAATGTCATCTGATCCTAAACACCCTTCAAATCAAAGACTTATGTGCAACAAACAAATAATACTATCTATCATACATCTGCAACAAACTTACACTTATGTCATTTGATCCTAAGCACATAAAACATAAATATCTTGCCGACTTTAACTAATATCATTTGATCATAAGCACATAACACATAAATATGCTGCAAACTTCAACTGTATGTTGCAAACTTCAACTGATACATCTCAAACAAACATCCACAGATGTCATTTGTTCATAAGCATCAATTCAAATACAGTTTAAATAAGCATCATTTCGAATTATATTTCACCATTCAATCACCATTCAGTCACCATTAACAACTACATTACAACAAACGACCAGTTTTCCAAAATAACCTTTTTAAACTGTTCTACATAACCTACTAGTTAGGTGATCATCATTCAATCCCAAAATTTGATCAACCCAACCCAAATCATCCACAACAGTAATAGTCAATATATTATATATGCATCATATATTTACAACAGAGGTGCAGCAAACACATTTACCAGCTTTAGAAACAAAGTTCCACCCGGAACCCCCTGCCATTCCTCATCAGGACCTGATACTGGATCTTGACGTAGGTCCTGGTCACCTGCACCCTAAACCTAACTGGAATCAAACATAAACAACCCAAAATTTAGGTTTCATACAACTAGAACGACTGGAATCAAACATAAACATACTTGAAAAATGCAAATTTAAGTCAAATCTTACTCACGATGTGCAATGTGAATAAAATTACAGTGTATCGCCTCATTTGGGAGATGATCGGAGGAAGGTTGCCGGAGATCCTGTGTCGTCGGAGTGTTTGGGGGAGAGGGGGGAGTGGATTGTGACTTATAAATGAAGATTGAGGATTAAAGTAGTAGCATTAGTTTCAAAGTTTTGGGATTTTACCTTTTTGCCCTCCCTGTCAATAAAAGATTTGACAGTTAACTAACGACCGTTTGGTCAAAGGTTTTAATTGTGAGCAATTGAATACGTCAGGGACTGGATTGTTGAATTTTTTGAAATGGGGAGTGGACCTAAGAGCGGGTGTAGATCTCAAGGACTGAAACTGTACTTTACTCTTCATACATTTATCAATTTACTGTTACAAAAACTTTTAATAAAAAAGACAACCATATTTAATAAGAACCTAGCAAATTGACGTAAAAGGATTATTATTATGTTGATTAGACACTGCCATAGTTTTAGTATCACTTGCGCATCGATTATACATATAAGCAAACGTGTTATCACTATTGTAATATTTTTTTACGCTGATTAGATACTGATGTAAAAGCACTACCATTTTTAGCCACTTATCAGTTGATGCAACACTAATACCACCTTCGCACCATTTGACGCAAATCATATCACATATTTTTATCGGTTTTATTTGTTGTTGAAACATTTTCAACAACTAAAATGATAAATGTTTAATTTTTATTTTTAAAATCAATTGTAGTTTTTAATAAATGTTTATTCTCATGATTTCTATACAAAGCCTTGAAAACTCTATCCCATTTCCAATTATTAGCCTATTTTTTCGGATGAGTCGAGTGCCTTCACTTCTAGGCCGTTTACCATTGATTTACGAATTGAGATCTTCTATGAAATCTAGCATCCATAATCTAGTGGTGTAGTATTGTGTTTGTCTCTCGAAAAATGATGAGTTTAAATTATTGCAAGTATAAAATTAAGTGTAGTAATTAGATGTAAAAAAGTATTGTTCAAAAAAAAATCTACGAAATCTAGCATACAGGGCCGTCTCCGAAAACGTTAAAAAAGTTTTGGGCCCTGTGCAAGATTAGAAACTCGGGCCCTACCCGTCCTATAATATGAACTCATTAGTTACATATATAAAAAATAAAAACCCATAATACAACGATAATTATTATAAAATAAAGAAAAACAAAAGTAGTGTAGCAAAATGATCGAAATTTGGTTTGGTTATTTGAAATTTGAGCCTTTATAAAAATGAGTGGGTCATTTTACCATTGGTTATTTAGTTCAGGTTTAAATTTGGGTCTTTTAAAATAGTTTCAACTCTAAGTATTAAAATAAATTTTAAAGAAAAAACTTATATCTAAATTAATGAAATTTTACTTGTTTGATTCCGAAGAAACAACATTTATCAAAACCTGTTCAATTCTGATAAACTATGTATATAAATTTTTAACATATTATTAAAGTTAATCAAGCTGAATATAGTAGGACTTTTGATTCAAGTTTTGTTGATTAAAGATAATTAAGCTGAATATAGTAGCACTTGGTTTAGGTTTTTGTGAAATAAAAGTTCTATTTGATTAAGAAAGTTGAAAATGTAGAAAACAAAAATTAAAAATAAGAAAGCTGAAAAAGTAGAAAACAAAAATTAAAAATAAGAAAGTGGAAAAAGTAGAAAACAAAAAACAGCAAATCAGCAAAAATGTTAAGATATTGGGTCTGACCCAGAAAAACAAAGTTGGCAAAAGAGTTAAAACCAAAAATGAAAATGAATGGCTGCAGAAGGGATCGAAACTGCCCAAGGACTGTGAACAAATTGAGCGCGTACCACCAAGCTAAACATAAACTACTGCCAAGCTTTTACATAAGATTATATATATAGATAATATATATACAAAAAAAAAGTTTAAAAAACTTACGGGCCCTTTTAAATTTTTGGCCCTGAGCGGTCGCTCACCCTGCACTTGCTCAGGGCCGGCCCTGCTAGCATAGTCAAGGAGTACTAGTCAATTCATGCTCAATTACTTTCTTATAGGCCTTCCAACTTTGGGCTTTTTGGTATCACAGGGTTTGGCCCAAAACGTTTTATGTTTTTTCTCAGAAGAGGTAGCTTGAACCTCTTGGGTTCGGGCCTCCAACTTTAACAACGAGACACGGTTAAAACTAAGGTGCTGTTTGTTTTTAAGAGATAAAACGTTTGCAGTCTGAGGGCCACATCTGCAGACATCTGTTGAAGAAGAGGTGTATCAAATCTCTGTAGTCTGCAAGAAGAAGACTGTTTGTTTTTTAACGTATGTAGACTTTTATAATAAACTGGTGGTGGTGTACGGAGGATGGTGGTGGGTGGTGGACGGTGGTGGTGGAGATGGACGGTGGTGAGTGGTAGACGGTGGTGGTAATGAATGGTGGTGGTGGACGGTGGACGGTGGTGGGTGTTGGAGGACAGTGGTGGGTGGTGGGTGGTGGACGTTGATGGGTGGTGGACGGTGGTGGTGGTGGACGGTGGTGGTAGTGGACGGTGGTGGATGGTGGTGGTGATGAACGGTGGTCGGTGGTGGACGGTGGTGGTGGTGGTGGTGGAGATGGACGGTGTTGGACGGTGGTGGTGATGAACGGTGGTGGTTGACGGTGGACGGTGTTGGAAAACAGTGGTGGATGGTTTACGTTGATGGGTAGTGGATGTGGTGGTGGTGGTGGTGATGAATAGGGGTGTTCAGAATTCGTTTCGAATTCGAAAAATTCGAAATTTGATTAAATTCGATTAAATTCAATTCGATTATCAGAAATTCGTTTCGATTATAAGAATTCGAATTCGATTCAATTCGAGTCAAGTAAATCGAATACGAATTTATTATTTCAGATTCGATTTGAAATTCGAATAAAAATTATACATTTTATTTATTATTTTTATATATAATACATATATAACTTTTGTTGTGCTATACTATAAATTATTTTCAAAAATTATTCAAAGTATTAAAATTACCCATTACCAAACCCATTACCCATAACTAAAACCTAAGTAGCAAATCTATCAGTAGATTCTAACCCTAAAAATATTAACTTGTAGTTGTTATTCCCGAATGCTCGTTTTGAACGTTAGACTTATAGTACTTTATTTGGAATGTTTTATGGCTGCTTTAAAACTTATGTTTAATTTTAATAGTTATTTACGTGTTCTAAAAGAAATTGAATCAAATCGAATTTATTCGAATTCGAATTTTTTATCGAATACGGATCGGGTTTTTATTCGAATACGAATTCAAATCAAATTGGGTAGGTTTTAATCGAATACGAATCGAATTTGAATTCAAGGAAAAATAAAAATTATTCGAATAATTTGAAAATTCGATATTCGATTCGATGAACACCCCTAGTGATGAACGATGGTGGTGGTGGACGGTGGTGGTAGACGGTGGTGGGTGGTGGACGGTGGTGGTCGGTGATGGTGGGTGGTGGTGTTTAACCCTCTGCAGACCTTAGAAGATCTTAGAAGTGGCTGGAACAAGTCTGCACCAAGAAGACCTCGCGCAGACATTTTTTAATGAAACGTCTTCGGAAAAACAAACAGTCTGCGCGTGGTCTGCGCCGCACAGACAGAAGAGGCTGCGCAGACCTTTTATGAAAAACAAACAACACCTAAATGTTATTTTACAGAAAATGCAAAAATCTAAAAATATGAATACTTTAAATATATCGTTCAAATTCAAATATTAATCATTCTAAAGATAAAACAAATGCAAAAATAAAATATTTAAAGATAAAATAAGTTATATTTTTGTTGGTTTTAAAATCAGTATCGGGAAAGAAAATATTCGGTTTAACCTACAACGACTCATACCTTATGAGCTGACCGATGAGTTGACCAACGTTCGGTTCTTAAAACGTTGCATAAATGTTACCTTTTAGTGGAAAACTCAACGTTCTATTTAACGCGAGTCGCCTCAAACTTTTTTTTATAACGACTAATACACGTGTACCCTCTAATCCTATATCTATTTCCCATTTCAGTGTCTATTATGGTTAAGTCCTTAACTTCATAGAGAGAAATACCACTCTACACACTTTGATACCACTAGGCTAGAAGTCCTTTGGTCTCTAATGCCTTTTATATTTGTTTCTACAACACCCGAGCATGGAACAACTATCCTTTTTAAGCTTGATAACCCAGTTAAAGCAAAAAAACAGAGCCTATTATAGTTTCACATGCCATCAAACAACTATGCCCACAAGACAAAAATGTACACCTTGTTAACGCGTCCGCAACTTACAATCGTCTAGACTCGTGCCTCTCAAAGAATAAATTGCTATAATAAGTATTAAATAATCCTTAGTGTTGGTGAAATCATTCAATCGGAAAATGTATACATAATTTCCAAAGACATTCAAGTTTTCATGAATCACAAAAAACCAGTTAGCGAGCTTTCAAAGACATTCAAGTTTTCATGAATCACAAAAAACCAGTTAGCGAGCTTTCAAAGTCACAAATTTGACCTAACTACCGTTACAAGTCTATGATGCATTACAAATAAACCTACATACAGGGGCGAAGCTTTATTGGCGTTGGGGTGTCCTGACCCCTACCGATTTTTCGCTTGTATTGTTAATTTTACCAAAATTTCCGAATTTTATTTTCAGTGTAAAATATTGGATTTTTAAGAATTCGGCCCCCACCGAGTTTTCGTTCAAACTCCGCCACTATAGACATAGTAAAAAACAATCACACCCGAATCACAAAAACAAATACTATAAAGTAGTGAGCTTTTAGAGTCACACATTGACCTAACTATTATTGCACCCAAACCAATGTTTTGTTTTTTTACAAGTATGATACAATACAAACAAACGCACTTACTAAGGCTAGATGGTATTGGCCTCGGCTTGGGTCCGTCGAGGGGCGTCGCCGGTCCAAACACCATTTCCCCTTGCGTCGTCCTAAACGTCGCCCCTTTGACAACTGCGACGTCGAACAAAGACAAAAAAAGGGACGCTGGGGTGATGACCGCCGGAAAAAATAATATTTTAATTTCCTTTTTCAAACATCAACGACCATATTTCAAAAAAACCCAAAAAATCATCAACTTTTTTATAAATAGAACCCAAACACCCCATTTTTACCCACTTCAACCCCATCTCTCTCTTAACTTTTTATAAATTCTTCTACTTTTTTATAAACATTCTTCTACCTTTTACCATGGATCCGAACAACCCAAACCCAAACCCGAACGTTTTTGCGGTGCCCGACTACTATCCTTCAATGGAACCGAGTTGGTCATCCTCTCAATTTTCTGTCAACGCTTTTGCGGGTTTTCAACAATCTCCGAACGCTTTCTCGCAAATGCAACAAATGCAAGCATTACAAAATATGATGATGCGAAACCCGTTCAAAATGCAAGTTCAATCTCAATAACCACAACCCGTTGAATCTTCTGAACCACCACAGTACGGGCTTGGGAAGTTTTACGAACGTCCAACAAGTGAGCGCCGGTTCCAAATGAGGTTGAGAGGGCTAAACGACAAAAAAACCTCGGAGACCGGTAGTTTTAGTGCCGGGGGCTCGGACGCACGATGTCAAATTAATATGAACGACGAGCCCGAATTTGACGAAGAAGAGTACGCGGTACGAGAAGAGGAACGTCTCCCGGGTAGGGACAAATCAAAATAGGCGGCTGCAAAAAAAAAGCCGCAACGGGGGGCGGTTCCAAAATGGACGCGTTTATGGCCCAATTCAAAGCGTACACGGAAGTCACGTCACAAAAGGCAAAGGCGAAGGAACGCGCGACGGAAGAACGTGTTCGGTTGAACAAAGAAAAAAACGAACTAAAAGAATGAGAGATAATGACAACCGATATAGACAATTATCCCGAAGAAAAACGAGTGGTTTTTAAAAAAATGCAAGAAAAAATCATGAAAAAGTGGGGTAGTTCTTAGGATTTTTATTTTTTATGGTTATGTTTTTTTTACTTATGCAATATTTGGTTTTTAATATTATGTAATGTTTGGTTTTTTAATATTAATGATTTTATTTTTGTATCTTATTTAATAAATGTTAAAAGAGTAGATGAAATTAAAAAAATAAATAAATAAAGTTGGTGGGGTAGTATCATCATCCATTTGACCATTTCCATGGTTTCATCCTTGGAGGGGCATCCTCTAAGGATGAGTCTCTATCATACCGCATAGCCTAAAACAAACAAACAACCATGCTGATTTATAATTAGATAAAGGTATTAGTCAATGTTAAAGCTGTTTACTTAAATTTTCTATATTTTACATATAAGGTGATAATATTTTCTAATATTCACGGAATTTGTACGAAGGGGATTTTAAATTTGTTTGATGAAGGTTGGCTTTTAGGCTGGACGGTATGAAGGTTCGTCCTCCTTTGTCTCAGTGCGGCGCCCATCCTCCATCCATTTCACCCCCCCTCCGTCGCGTCCTCTTTGGCTTCTTCAGGCCGTTTAAGCCGTCCCACATGAGGACAAAACCTCCTCACACACATATATACAGACAACATATACATATGTTTTAGGATCATCATTCCATTTCCTTACCTTCATGGCTTCATCCTCTTTGCCCCGTACTCATGCTCATCCTACGTGGCGCTTACGTGGCGTACCATCCTCCAAGGGAGGACCCTCCACCTCAGCGTCACGTCATAGTCCTTGGAAGATGCTCCTCCAAGTATGAAACCAAGAAAATGGAGGATGAGCCTACCCTACCTAGTTAATTTATTTATTTTTTTAAATTCATCTACTTTTTTAACAGCCAATGATCTCTAGATCAAGTGGTGGAGGACTTGCATTTCTCTTGAGAGATGCAAGTTCGACTCCCACTTGGTGCAGAGTGAGGCACTGGTGGGCAATGATAGGAGACCCAGGGAAACCTGGGTTGGATCCTTGAGCCAAACGGGTTTACCGGTAATTTCACTGTCGTGCCTACGGACGCTTTTTTAACATTTAATAAGATATAAAAATAAAATCATTAATATTAAAAACCAAACATTACATAATAATAAAAACCAAAAATTACGTAAGTTAAAAAAAACATAACCTAAAAAATAAAAATCCTAAGAAGTACTCCACTTTTTCATGATCTTTTCTTTCATTTTTTTTAAAACCGCTCGCTCTTCTTCGGGATAATTGTCTACGTTGAATTTTTTTAATTAATAGCCGTTGTCAAACGGCTTTAAAGTTGTCTTTTGGCAAGCGTCCTCACCATCTGGGCTTCGACGGTTTGGACGATGACGGCAGCAAGGAAATGGTGTTGAGGCCCGGCGATGGGCCTTGCCGAGCCCCACACCGAGTGGTTTTAACTACGATCATGTGATGGCAGGGAGCCTAGTTAAGGCTTTAGTCTATCCGTTGTCACCTACCGTCTAATTAAGCTTCCTTGATGTTATTAATTGTCACATTTATATTAGAGATAAAAATTAGGTGTGAGTTTGTAAATACCAGAGGTGATAACTTATCTGTTTGGAATAATGGTTAGTCACATCTAATTTAAGCGCAGCTCATTTATTATCTTTTTTCTTTTTTAACTCAAGATGAACTTGTAACCTTTTAGTTGTGGAGTATACTACTTACCAGCACAATGTCCCCTTAGGGACAACTCCTTTGTTTAGCTGAACACAACTTATTTAATCTATATATCTAGAAATTGTTGGAAACATATTACTGAAAATGTGTTTTTCATTAATTATATTGGCGCTAATAACTGTGTGTGTATGAGTTATATAGATAACTATTTACGGGTTTGTGTTCTATCATATGAAAGTTTCACCATGAACCAAACCACGTCTAAATCGGAGCTAAGATGAGTGAGATATTGATACTCGAAGCTGAGTGATTTAAATGAATATTTCTAAACTTTTGTGATTCTACACATCAAAAATATATATTTCATTTTTGTAAAGGACTTTAATAAATTTTTGCGAAATTTATTATATGTAACTAAGAATAGTGATGGACTTGTAGATGCTTCTACCGTAATCAATGTTATTGGAACCAAGTGGAGGGTATGTCCCTTGTTTTGGGTAGGGATCGCAATACATGGTTTCAATGAAACACCAAATGGAAATGTATATGTCACTTTATGCATATGTGAATGCCATGTAGTTGAGAGTCAATCTAAGCGACTATATTTCAAGACTCTAGTGAATATATACCGTTAACGTTTATCTTGTTGCTGACGAATGTATTCATAAAAATGCTTGAATTAAGACTTATATTTAAGTCCTTATAAGTCAATGGTGAAGCCTTAGAGATTAAAGGCAACCGAGTTATGGTTCTGATAGATGAAATTAACTATGGTTTTGATTCTTTCCTAAAAACCGAGGTTTTGGAATGGTAAATATAAAATCTCATTATTGTGTCCAAACTAAGACGTGAATGTTGGTAAGAGATAGTGCGTTATCTCTCAAGGCTGTGAAAAATCATAATGATGCATCTTTTATTCACATGCTAGACTAATACTTGTTAATTTAGATGCTTTGTGGAGATTAAATTATGGCTAAATTGCATTTTGGTCCTTTATGTTTGAACGTTTCATTAGACGCTATCCTTTAAATATCAAAATTACACTAATTGTCCTTTATGTTTACACTTGTTAAACATATGGTATCCTTTTGCACTAACCAAGTTAAATTTTAGGGTTAATGACGTGCGTGCGGGTGCCTATATTGTTTTTAGTATATTTTTAGCTCTTTTTACTCGCTGATTTCAAGTTTTAGATTTATAAAACACGATATTCTACTATCACTCTACACACACGCTAGGGTAAGTGCACCCATCGCGGACGTAGTATAGTGATGGCAAGATACCGAGGTCCTCCAAGGACACAAGAGCTTTTAATACTGGCTTATCGTCAACGTCTAATCGAACCAAACTTTGAGAAAAAAATTTTAAACTAATAAAAAGATAAAAAGAGAAAATAAAATAAAATAAAAACAGATAGACAAGAAAGAATCACTTGGATCTAACTTATCTTTCATGTACCCTTTTGGTGATTTTCGCACTTTGGGCATTTTAAGAGATTATCTTAGTTATATTAGTAGGCCCTTCTTGTGAAGGCAACGTTATCCTCAACCTAGTGGTTTGAGTCAGCAAGGATACAATCCCACTAGGTCGGAATATTAAAAGATAATTAAGTAAGTTATTAATGCAAAATGTGGTGGGCCCCCTTCCAGGCATCGGTCACTCTCAACCCGTTGGTCTAAGTCAGCAGGGATACAATACTCGGGGGGTTGGTTTAAAGTTTTAATAGTAGTTTATGAATAAGGGGTTCAAACGGTTTCTTACTCTCAGTCGGGCCAGTCATTCCCGGCCAATCCATGGAGTAGTACTAAACTTAAACCAGGTTCTCGCAGGATCTATACACTGAACGAGACATAGAATTACCCAACCACCTTTCTAACCCCCTTCCAAGTAGTTAATGTGCTTTATATAGACCGTAAAGACACGAATATGTGAATAAACGACATATGAAGAATGGTTAAGTAGATTCGCCTTCAATATAAAAAAAAACTAATTATTAAAGTCATTGATACATGCCCAATTTAAAAGTTGCCAAAGATTTGAAATCGTAAAAGAAATACATAAAAGATATGTATTCACCAAGTGATGTAAGAATTTAGCCAAGCATGGCCTTTGTTTGACAAAGATTCTTACTATCAATCTTGGATCCCGAGACTACACACACACTCTAAAAGATGGAAAATGGATGATGGTGGTGGACGATGGTGTTGTAGTGGTGGTGGAGTGGTGGCAAGTGAGAGAGAAGTGATTTGCCAAGGGATGGTTTGAAGTGGACCAAGCACTTCTATTTATAGCTGAAATCAGAAGCTCCACCGCGGCCCGTGCCCGCCTGGCACGACCCATGGTCATTTCTCTCTCTCTTCCTCATAAACTGCTTGTCCACACGGGGCCCCGATTCACATCCAAACCACAAAATAGCAAGAACAGAAGACTTGACACGAGGCCGTGTCAACCAGACACGGTCCGTGTCCGAAAGTGGATACTGTGTAAAAGAAAAGACAACTGCAAAAGACAAAACTGACAGCCAACAAGGGGTCGTGATAAGCTAACACAGCCCCGTGTGTCAATGGCACGACCCGTGGCCAAAGTACTTGTTGTACTATCGCAGATTCTGAAAATATTTAAGTTGACCACTCCCCGTGTTGGCTTAGCACGGCTCCGTGTTGCCTGCCAGTTTTGTCTTTTATAGTTGTCTTTTCTTCTACACAGTATTCACCTTCGGACACGGACCGTGTCTGGTTGACACGACCCCATGTCAAGTCTTCTGTTCTTGCTATTTTGTGGTTTGGATGTGAATCAGGGCATTGCAAGTTGCGTCAATCCCTCATTATTTACATTTATGTTGGTTTTTGCTATCTTTTTGCTCCTTTTGCACATTTAAGTTCTTTTAACCCTGAAAACTGGAAAGGAACGAAAACAAAAGCTTTTTCCAACATCAGTACTAAAAAAAGTGTTGCTTTTACGCCGTATTTGATATAATTTATATGTTGTATTTTAATCACATAAAATACCCCCTGTAACATATCCATTTTTTTATCATATAAAAATTATAGATTGTTTAAATTTATTAACCACTAGTAACTAGTCTTATTTTTTAAATATAATTATTCGACCCAAATAGTTTTAAAAACTATTTTATATATATATTTGGTTGGAATGTTATACTAATTAATTGGCTTGTATATGTGTGACATTTCTATTTTCTATATTAAAATAAAGTATATAAAACTTATATTATTAAACAGGTAGATTACGGGTAAGTTGAATGTTAGAAATATAAAGTACCTAGACGGGCCTAGGAACCGTTTAATAATTAAATTATAAAAATACATTATATTTGAACCTCCTTCGTTTTTAATGAAACTTGGTTCAAATTGTAGATAAGATTAGTCTCGTTCTAATGACATATTTATTGTTTGATAAAACGTCATATTTTAGAAGTTATGTGCGCTAAATAAGTGAAGCAGCTGAATTAGTTATAATAAATAAATAATAAAATAATCTAAACAATTTAAATTTAAAAATGTTGGCTACGTGTGCATGCATGGTATGAGAATTATGATTATGTGTACATAAAATAATTAATGTGCACCTCTACGTGTCCTTACAACATTTCGTAGGCATCAAATAAGGCAAACATTTCAACTATAAATAGGAAAGAAGGCAAACACTTTAAATTGTTCAGATTCTTTCCCTTTCTTCATTTCTTTCGTTTATCTCTCTATCTCTCTCTCTAAAATTCTATATTTTTATTTTTTATTTTTTATTTTTTATTTTCACCTTTAATAATAATAAAGTCCTGCTCCGTTTTAAGTGTTTTAACTCCCGGTCACCAATAAACCAAGTCGGCTAGTGCATTGCTTATTGGCGATCCACCAATAAATCAAGGAATGGTGAAGCTTCCGGGACCAATCTTCTTTTGGGGGAGCTTGTTGAGGAGTGTCGCCGAGCATTCTTCGCTAAGGGTGACTTGTTGAATGGTTTCAATATTCCTTTTGTGAGTGAGGAAGTCTCTCATGAACTTGGAATATTTTGGCATTTGAGTGAGGACTTCTACAAAAGGAAGATTGATGTGGAGATTGTTTAAGCAAGCTCATAAACTGAGTGAATTGTCCGTCGGTCTTTTGCCGAAGTAAACGACTGGGGTAAGGGACCGGAGGTGGTTTGGTTGTGTCGATGTTTTGGGGTTGAGTTTTTTCTTGATTATTATCTTCTTTATAAATATAGAAAATATACTAGAGTTAGGATTATAAGTTTCTTTTTGGGAACGCTCTAGTATAGAGAATCCCGAGCATACGATACCCCGTTGGGTGTTGGTAGTAGTCGTTTTTGAAGCACGAGTAGGAGCTCGAGTAGGGAGACTCTACATCAAATTGCCGTAGATAGTTTTAAGGTATGTTCTAGTTTAAGTTTATGTTTAGTATTTATTATTTATTTATTTTTTAGTAGTTAGTATTAGTAGTATTAGTATTATTATTTTTAGGTATAAGAGTTATTATTAGGGGTGGGTATAGGGTAGCCTAGCCTTAGTTGGGCATGGACTGATTACCCATGCTTAAACAAGACAGTGTTAACCAATACCCAACCATGATAATAAGTAGTTAGATGTATCATAACCTAACCTAGGATTTCTTATGTTGTATCAGGACCCATAGATACTGTTTGATTATGCTAAAAACTGTTATCTGATTGTAATAGCAATTGTTACCTGATTGTGCTAGCAACTGTTACACGGGCAAGTTTTATGAATGCTTTCCAAATGTGAACATTCTTATCCTAACCTATAAAAATATGGCATGACTGTTGTACGCATGTACATAACCTGTGCACTTATACCCACGATATTTTTGGTCCCTTATACGTGTCACTACAACGAGATTTGTCTGGTTTACACCTATGGTATAGAGGGCATTGACTATATGATGATGTATCACGTGTTGACTTTGGGTTAGAATGATATGGGCGGGTACAAAGTCATGATTAAATAATGTAATTTATAACTCGTGTATATTCATGAACTCACCAGCAATAGCTAACGTCTTTTAAGCATGTGTCACAGGTAATGCTGGTTAGTTTTGTATGTGCTGGTTATCCCGAACCTATGTGGCCGGTGGAATACTGTATCTCAGACTTGTGTCTAGTAGAAATATATATCCCGATCGGTGTGATCTGGTGGAAGTGTTGTTACAACAGGCTAGACTTAGTCTGATTAGATGTTGTAATTTGAGTTTCCAACATTTGTACAATACGTTTATTATCAATAAGATAAGAACTTCCTGTATCAACTGTCTTATAAAGCATCCTTATCCGGTGGGGTGTCACACTTCAGGAGCAAGTGAACCAAATGTATCAAAGGCACAGGGAATGACGACACGTTGATTCTCAGCACAAGCTTTTTCATGCTTAGCAACTTTCCCTGATTCTGCCTTCAACACAGCATGACCATCCACAAAACGGTTTTCCCTAAGCCCAACAAGGGGGGATACTCCGGTAAGGTCCACACAAGCGTGTTTCCCTCCTACCCAACCGAAAACAAGAAATCTGCCGGCCGTAGAGTGGACCTCCCTTCAAGTGGGTCGGTCAGGAAATTCACAAAGGCCTCTTTTTTTGGCAGAGATTCCATCCGCTTGAGACATCACATAGGACATCCCTGACCAAGTCATGTATGTATTTAAAGCCCGGTAGCTCCTTACAGTAGACCGCATGTTCCCCAAAGTTATCCAAAGAAACCTTCCGGCAAACTGGACAAGGCTCATTGACCGGAAACAACGGGATCATTAACCGATATTTAAGGATGGCTCAATACTCCACCGCCGACATTTGTTGTCCTAGGCCTTCAATAGGGATAACAGTTAGGAAGTCTTGAGCATGAGGATCTTGAAGACACTCTAATACTTTTTCTGGTGTAGAGATAGGTCAAACTTCTCTCCCAAACTCTGGACGACTTTACTATAAAGGGTACTCGCCAAAGTATCTTGAGCCTTTGGAGGGGCGGTGTCCTTGTTAGCGAACTCGCCAAGATCAAGATCGGGAAGGGACCTGTGGAAGCTACCGAGCGCATCACATACTCGACGTCTAACCATCAATACCACTGTCCCGCAGAATATGGTCCTGTAAACTTAAGGATTGTGCTCTCGAGGCCACAAAAGCGTATGCTGATACATCTTCCTCCGAATATAGGCCTAAACCCCCAAAACGAATCGGTGAAGTGTCCATCAGCAACTTTCCACTAACGTTGCTTAACATTAACGTTGACACCTCCATCAGAGTTACCAAGCTTAAGAGAGCTGTGACAACTGGCACTAAACCGGTAATTTCCGTACACTTTAATTATTATTTAATGACTGGAATTATGTGCTTAATTGTCAGCAATGTCTGAACACATGATTAAACAAGTGAATTCATGCACGTTGTATACTACAAAATATTGCTATATGCATAAACGAGAGCGTTGCGTCAGAAATAATAGTAAACTCACCGGTAAGACACACTGTGTCAACAGAACTGCAGAAAGCAGTCAGACATAAGAATTGAGGCCTAGGTGTAGGTCCGACGACAAGAGTACATTAAAACCCAAGAGTACATGTAAGGGTTTAATTTATGGACATTGCGAAAGCAAAAATAAGCACTAAAAAGCACCCGAAACGCACTTTAAGTGCAGAAATTATATAATTCAGCAATATTTCAGCATTTAGACACATAAATATTATGCAGAAATGTCATTTTATTATCCGGAATATTTCCCTAAGTGTTGGGAATTAAAAGGGATACAAAAAGGTACTTAAAGGGGTACTAAAAAGTGTAATTTAGCACTTTAAAGAACCGGTATTTAACCGAACAACCGGACATTACCCGGAACATCCAAATATTTACTAGATCTTTCCAAATCCATAATAATCTTGCCAAGATCCCTTAAAATCTTACATGATCTTTCATAGATCTCTTTTAGATTCACAAGATCTTTCATAGATTCACTTTGATACACTTAGATTTGGTAAATCTAATTAAGATCTTGCAAGTTACACATTACCCCCCCCCCATATGCAATTAATCGAACCAAACCCCCTCCCATCCCAACCGAAATCGGTTACCATATGGTGACACCCTTGTCCTTACAAGATTATTTTATTCATTCATGTCTTATATCTAGAAGACATCTTAACCAAGGGATATTAGTGATGGATGGATTATATAAAGACCTAAGAGGTTATACCCTCACTCTAAACCACACTTAGCAAAACAAATACTCTCCCTCCCTCCTCTCCTACATTCGGCCGAGAACAACAAGCACCCCACCACCATCTTTCGATTTCCATCTTCCAATTCCAGGTATATACAAGGGTTAAGGATCACGTATAAGGAGGCTCGGTGCACTCGGATTGCGAAGAACCTCCACCATTTGCTTTTATCCACGCGATTTTCGACTAGTTTCCTCCCCTAGCCTCGAGCTAGTAGTAAGTTGCTTTAAACGCCCTCTCGATCTATTTTAAAGTGGTTAAAATAAGATATGACGGTTAAAACTCATGAACTTACAAGATGAAGTGTTAAAAGTCTACTAAAATGTTAAAAATGATGGTTAAAAAGCTATGATGTTGTGTAAAACTTGTAAGACTTGTTTTGTGTAACTATTTAGTGCCGATCTATGTTGTGGTAGCTCGGATCATCATCTAACCCGGATTGGTCATGTTCATGAAACATGACATAGAGTATGTTCAAGTGTAAAAAGGGTTAAATGATGAAACTCTACCACACACTAATCATGAACTTGTGTAAAAACGATTTTACTTATGAAATATTGTTCAAAATTAGTAGATCTACGGATCTACAAGTGGTATTTTTGAATAACCAAGTGTATGATGAAATCATGTTTAAAAAGCCGGATCTTTCTCGAAATAGAGACATTTTTTAGAACCAAAAAGTGTGTAGACAGTTGTGTAACGAAAGGATTTAACAAAGAAATACTTTCGTAAGTACCGACTAGAAGTTGTAAAACTTCATATTCTTTAAAAATAAAGTTTTCGAGATAATGATTTTATTTTTAAAGATGGAAAGACTTACTAAATGTGCTAGTGAGTTACTACACATTTTTGTAAATATTCAAGTTCATGAAATGGAGAAATTAGTGATTATTGTGATAAATATTGTTGATAATTGTTGTTGATGGTTGTTGACGAGTTAAAAGAAAATAAACACATGTTTTGAAAACATGGGAAACCTCCATTTTTAGGGGAAACTCTGCCAAAATTTTTATAAATTTTGACACTTAGAAAATATAAGTTTTTTTTTTAAGAAACTTATTCCCTAAAAATGTGTTTAAAAATATTACCAAGGTTTCCCTAATTTTTGGTGATAAGAAATAAGGATTTCTTTAAGAATGAAAATGGATATAAATATGTATATTTTTGAGAGAAAAATATATATTATTTTATCACCAACTTTTGTGCTAAGTGTGTATAGTATGTGTTATACGTGCTAGTGTATTAAGACTTAAAAATACACTAAATACTCATGAGGAGTATAAGCATAAAAATACACATACAACATACAAGATACATAATTCGGGTGCAAAGTGCAAAACACGAGATACTTATATTAATTTTAGAAAAAATAATATAAGTAAGATACGTAGTTAAAAATATAAAATATTTTTAACACAAGGATACATGCACAAAAGAGAGTGACTGTACTTGTGCGACGCAAGTCTAGTGACTAACGTTAAGAAAACGCGTATAGGTTACGACGTTAATTAAGCAAATCCGGTGAAGTTTACGACGCACAGGAACACAAAGTTGTGAGTTCATGCTCCCCCTTTTCTTTTAACTGTTTTCAGTTTTTATAACTTCGGGGGTGAAATACATGTACAAAAGTACAATATTTATAATTGTATGATATAAATACAAGAAGTACACTTGGTGAGAACGAGAACCAAGTGTGACAAAATATAAGATAATAAGAAACGCACTTGGTGAGGACGAGAACCAAGTTGGATGCGTTATGAGAAATGATAAAAAGAAACGCGCTTGGTGAGGACGAGAACCAAGTTGGATGCGTTATGAGAAATGATAAAAAGAAACGCGCTTGGTGAGGACGAGAACCAAGTAGGATGCGTTATGAGAAATAGTGTCACGAATAGGGTACAGAAGCACCGTTAATCAACAATATACTTGGACCGCAGAACAAAAGGTTAGATCTAACAGGTGCCTGACAGCCACACTCTCGGTGAGGGCGAGAATCGAGTAGTGCTTTTGTGTCTCAGAATATACCAATTAAATGCCTTAGGTTTAGTGACTTCCTATGTCGTGTCACATGTTAATGGCTTTGCAACCCATTAACAATCCTGATATTTACAGAAATACTGTATTTATATAAAATTCATACCATACTAGAATTGATATATAACTTGAAGTACGTGGGGTACTCAAGAAAATTGATATATAACTTGAAGTACGTGGGGTACTCAAGAAAATTGATATATAACTTGAAGTACGTGGGGTACTCAAGAAAATTGATATATAACTTGACGTACGTGGGGTACTCAAGAAGATTGATATATAACTTGAAGTACGTGGAGTACTCAAGAAAAACTTGATTTATTCACAACTATGTTTTTATACAAAGTATACAAACGTGAAATACAAAACTGCATGAATTCACACCAACATTATGTTGACGTTTTTCCAAAACTCACATGTATTTCAGGTAACTAGGATGGATGTGCGCGCGGTCTCGCTTATGCTTGTGGATGTCGCTTAAGTTTATCTTTAAATAAAGTTGTAAACTTTTTAAGACAATGTTTTATGCGACTTAGCGATATAAACGCTAAACTTATGTTTTCAAATTATGGTATTTGATGTTTTTACGAGCATATAGCATGTTTACCTTTCGTATGCAATGAGAACCTTTCATGATCACACCTCGTGCTTCCGCCGCAGAAAGGGGTGTGACAGATTGGTATCAGAGCTGCGATTGTAGTGAACCAGGATTCCTTCTCGAGTCTAGTCTACAATCTCTAGGATCCATTCACGAAAACAATTTTCAAAGAGTTTTCATTGCATAAAACGTCCCGCGACATCCACTGCCTGAAACTGTCTACATGAGTCTAGAAAAGACACTACGAGACTTAGAGTGCACTTGAGTAGCACTTGTCGTTGACTAGAAATTACTTGCAATTATGTGTGATAATTAGCATGTACTAGAAGTAGAATGTCACAAGTATACGTGACTTTACCTAAAAGCGATGGCCTATCTGAAGGAAGAGATACGAGGATGAAACGAACTGTGCTGACTGTGCAAGGAGTTACGTAATTATGGATGCATACATAATTATGGAATTCAGTGCACAGAAACCACAGCAAGTCTTGTCACGTATAGATTCCCTCAGTGCAAGCCTACTAAGTACTCTGCTAGAGTAAAATTTGTTTGATGTCACTTATGTGGTATATATACCTGTGAATATATATGATACTACTGGCTAGTGTGACGATATCAAACAAATGTCTAACCCTGTTGTGTTATGTTCTGTCAGAACATGGCACCCAGGAAAGCTGTGAATGCTCGCAATGATGATCAACCTCCACCTCCCCCATTGCCAAGAACTGCTGAAGAGCTGAACGCTCTACTGGAGGAAAGGATCTCCGTTGCTATCGCCCAATACGAGGCGAACCGTACTCAAGACAGTGGAGGACCAAGCAATGCTAGGCGTAACGGGCATGGAGATTCGTCTGGAGGAAACGCAGCTCAAGGTAACCTTAAAACAATTTACTAAGCATGAAGAAATTTATGAACGGTCCTTGTTTCATTATTTCTTGGATTGCTCATAAGTGAATTGGTTGGGTTAATTCCAGGCTGCACTTTCAAGCTGTTCCTCGACTGCAAGCCGATGAACTATGATGGCACATGAGGTGCAGTAGCATTTGTGCGCTGGACGGAGAAGACTGAAGCTACTATCCGCATGAGCAAGTGTACCGCGGATCAGCAAGTCACCTTTGCTACTGGGTTATTCGTCGATGAAGCTCTGACTTGGTGGAACCTGCAAGCCCAAACCTTGGGTGATGATGCCGCTTATGGCTTAACTTGGGAGGAACTGAAGGAAAGAATGAGAGAAAAGTATTGCTCTCGCGCTGAACTCCAAAGGCTGAAAACGGAGTTCTGGCACTTGACCATGGTAGGTGCTGACATTAATGGTTATACTCGAAGGTTCCATGATCTGTCAAGAGTGCTTCCCTACATGGTGACTCCCGAATTCAAGCGCGTTGAACGCTACATTTGGGGACTGGCCCCAGAGTTTCGTGGCATGGTGACGTTGGCCAAACCACAAACAATCACTGAGGCTGTGACTCTGGCTGTCAGCCTGACTGAAGATTGTGTTCGTATGAAGAAGTTATCACTAAACCCAACAGAGAAGACCGAGACACATGCTGAGTCGTCCGGCGACAAAAAGAGAAAGCATACCAGTTTGAACCAAGCAACTCGTAACAACAAGGGTTTCAGCAAGAAGCGTGACGCTAACCCGTCCCAGGAGGCGAAAACCCATGCAACCAAAGCATACCAAGGCTCCATACCTAGATGCCAAAAATGTAAGTATCATCATGAAGGAGCTTGTCGCATTCCAAGGTGCGACAAATGTGGTAAATTGGGTCATCAAACAGAAGACTGTTGGGGAAAAGGAAAGAATCGGAATGGAAACGGTGCTGGTAACAAGAATGGTAACGGGAAAGGGCAGAACCAAGGATGCTTCAAGTGTGGAAGCAATGATCATTTCATGAAGAACTGCCCAGAGAGAAACAATGCTCAGGCTAGAGCATTTGTGATTGGAGCAAAGAATGCACGCGAGGACCCTAACGTGGTCACCGGTACGTTTCTCATTAACAATCACTTTGCATCCATATTATTTGACACTGGCGCCGATTATAGCTTCATGTCTGTGGAATTTAAACGCATACTCGGAATAGAATCTAGTAGATTAGAAATTCCTTATTCCATAGAACTAGCCAATGGTAAACTCGTTGAATCGAGCGAAGTTGTTAGAGGCTGCACACTGGAACTTGGCGAACGAAATTTTAGCATCGACCTCTTACCTATTCAATTGGGTAGCTTCGATGTAGTAGTCGGAATGGACTGGTTGTCCAAGAACAAAGCTGAAGTTATTTGTCATAAGAAAATCATTCGCATCCCTTTAGCAAATGGTGAAACCCTCATCGTGCATGGAGAAAAACGAGACGCGCCTCTTCGAATCATCAGCTGTATGAAGGCACAGAAGTGCTTAAGGAAAGGATGTGTCGCTTTCCTAGCACACGTTATAGACAAGAAGGCTGAGGAGCCGAAACTCGAAGACATTCCTGTGGTGAAGGAATTTCCTGATGTTTTTCCCGAAGATCTGCCAGGACTACCTCCGCAACGACAAGTCGAATTCCATATAGACTTGGTTCCGGGAGCTGCTCCTGTAGCCAAGGCACCCTATCGACTTGCGCCATCCGAAATGCAAGAATTATCTACACAGCTTCAGGAGTTGTTGGATAAAGGATTCATAAGGCCAAGCTTCTCACCCTGGGGAGCTCCAGTATTATTCGTGAAGAAGAAGGATGGAACACTGCGGATGTGTATCGATTACAGGGAACTGAACAAGCTCACGATCAAGAATCGGTATCCACTACCAAGGATCGATGACTTATTTGATCAGCTGCAAGGATCAAGCTACTATTCCAAGATCGACCTTCGGTCTGGATACCACCAGCTGAGAATCCAAGAGGAAAGCGTACCAAAGACTGCATTCAGAACGCGATATGGGCACTACGAATTTCTTGTGATGCCGTTTGGGCTGACGAATGCACCAGCGGTCGTTATGGATCTAATGAACCGCGTATGCAAACCATATCTCGATAAATTCGTGATTGTATTTATCGATGATATCCTGATTTACTCGCGAACGAAAGAAGAGCATGAGCAACATCTCAGAACTATTCTGGAACTACTGAAGAAAGAGAAACTTTATGCAAAGTTCTCGAAATGCGAATTCTGGATTCGCGAAGTACAATTTCTTGGTCACGTGGTGAATGAGAAGGGCATTCATATAGACCCGTCCAAGATTGAAGCAATAAAGAATTGGGAAGCTCCCAAGACCCCAACTGAAGTTCGACAATTTTTGGGCTTAGCGGGCTATTATCGGCGATTCATCGAGAATTTCTCAAAGATAGCTCAACCGCTAACGACCCTTACTCAGAAAGACAAGAAATACGACTGGGGTCACAAACAGGAAGAAGCCTTTCAGCTACTTAAGAACAAGCTCTGCGATGCACCGATACTATCATTACCCGAAGGCACTGACGACTTCGTGGGATACTGCGACGCCTCACGACAAGGCTTGGGTTGCGTGCTTATGCAGCGCCAAAAAGTCATCGCTTACGCTTCAAGATAACTGAAGGTTCACGAGAGAAATTATACCACACACGACCTGGAGCTGGGTGCAGTGGTATTCGCCTTGAAGATTTGGCGACATTATTTATATGGTACTCGATGTACAATTTTCACAGATCACAAAAGCTTACAACACATATTTGATCAGAAGGAATTGAATATGCGCCAGCGACGTTGGGTTGAGCTGCTGAACGATTATGACTGTGAGATTAAGTACCATCCCGGAAAGGCAAACGTTGTAGCGGACGCGTTGAGCCGAAAAGAAAGGGTTAAGACCCTAAGGGTTCGAGCATTGGAAATGACGATTCGAACGAACCTCACTGCACGCTTTCGAGATGCACAACAAGGAGCTCATAAAGAAGAGAACCGTAAAGCTGAATACCTACGGGGTATGCTGAAATACATGGTGCCAAACGAAGAGGGAGCCTTATACTTCAAGAAGCGTATTTGGGTTCCACTCTATGGTGGCATACGAGAAGTCATCCTTAATGAAGCCCACAAATCGAGATATTCGATCCATCCAGGATCGGACAAAATGTATCAAGACTTGAAAGAGTATTATTGGTGGCCGAGACTCAAAAGCGACGTTGCTGTCTATGTTGGAAAATGCCTAACCTGTGCTAAGGTTAAGGCCGAATATCAGAAATCGTCCGGCCTACTACAACAACCAGAGATTCCCGTGTGGAAGTGGGAACAAATCTCGATGGACTTCATAACGAAATTACCCAGGACCCCGAGAGGGCACGATATGATATGGGTAATAGTTGATCGATTAACGAAGTCTGCGCACTTCCTACCAATCCGAGAAAAAGACAACACTGGAAAGCTTGCTGAAATATACTTAAGAGAAATTGTGGCACGTCATGGAGTGCCAATCTCAATCATTTCAGACATAAATGGACGCTTTGTCTCAAGAATCTGGCAATCATTTCAGGAAGCCTTTGGATCTCAGTTAGATCTAAGCACGGCATTCCATCCACAAACAGACGGCCAGAGCGAACAGACTATACAAACGTTAGAAGATATGCTTCGCGCATGTGTCATGGATCTAGGCGGCAGCTGGGATACTCATCTACCTTTAGTTGAGTTTTCCTACAATAACAGTTATCATACGATCATAAAAGCCGCGCCGTTCGAAGCTCTGTATGGCCGCAAGTGCCGATCGCCCTTATGTTGGGCAGATGCCGGAGATAAACGTATGGTTGGTCCTGAACTTGTACAAGAGACAACCGACAAGATTGCGCAGATCCGAGAGCGCATTAAGGCGGCTCGAGATCGACAAAAGAGCTACGCTGACCCGAAAAGAAAATCAGTAGAATTCAAGGTGGGAGACAAAGTGTTGTTAAAAGTCTCACCTTGGAAGGGCGTAGTCAGATTTGGAAAGCGTGGAAAGCTGAATCCATGATATATCGGACCATTCAGAATATTGAAGAGAATCGGTACCGTGGCATACAAGTTGGAGTTACCGGAAGAACTTAATGGAGTACATGATACGTTTCATGTATCCAACCTAAAGAAGAGTCCAACACAAGAAAACGTGATCATCCCGATGGATGAAGTGCATATTGATGAAGCCCTCCGATTTACAGAACAACCCGTTGAGGTTACCGACTGGAAAGTCAACAAGACCAGGAGGAGAAGTGTGAAACTTGTCAAAGTACGTTGGAGCTCTAAGCACGGACCCAAGTACACATGGGAACGTGAAGACCAGTTCAAAGAAAAGTATCCCCACCTATTCAAGAAGACTCCTGCGAGAGTTAGCTCAGCTTGAATTTCGGGACGAAATTCTTTTAACGGGGGGAGACTGTGACAACTGGCACTAAACCGGTAATTTCCGTACACTTTAATTATTATTTAATGACTGGAATTATGTGCTTAATTGTCAGCAATGTCTGAACACATGATTAAACAAGTGAATTCATGCACGTTGTATACTACAAAATATTGCTATATGCATAAACGAGAGCGTTGCGTCAGAAATAATAGTAAACTCACCGGTAAGACACACTGTGTCAACAGAACTGCAGAAAGCAGTCAGACATAAGAATTGAGGCCTAGGTGTAGGTCCGACGACAAGAGTACATTAAAACCCAAGAGTACATGTAAGGGTTTAATTTATGGACATTGCGAAAGCAAAAATAAGCACTAAAAAGCACCCGAAACGCACTTTAAGTGCATAAATTATATAATTCAGCAATATTTCAGCATTTAGACACATAAATATTATGCAGAAATGTCATTTTATTATCCGGAATATTTCCCTAAGTGTTGGGAATTAAAAGGGATACAAAAAGGTACTTAAAGGGGTACTAAAAAGTGTAATTTAGCACTTTAAAGAACCGGTATTTAACCGAACAACCGGACATTACCCGGAACATCCAAATATTTACTAGATCTTTCCAAATCCATAATAATCTTGCCAAGATCCCTTAAAATCTTACATGATCTTTCATAGATCTCTTTTAGATTCACAAGATCTTTCATAGATTCACTTTGAAACACTTAGATTTGGTAAATCTAATTAAGATCTTGCAAGTTACACATTACCCCCCCCCATATGCAATTAATCGAACCAAACCCCCTCCCATCCCAACCGAAATCGGTCACCATATGGTGACACCCTTGTCCTTACAAGATTATTTTATTCATTCATGTCTTATATCTAGAAGACATCTTAACCAAGGGATATTAGTGATGGATGGATTATATAAAGACCTAAGAGGTTATACCCTCACTCTAAACCACACTTAGCAAAACAAATACTCTCCCTCCCTCCTCTCCTACATTCGGCCGAGAACAACAAGCACCCCACCACCATCTTTCGATTTCCATCTTCCAATTCCAGGTATATACAAGGGTTAAGGATCACGTATAAGGAGGCTCGGTGCACTCGGATTGCGAAGAACCTCCACCATTTGCTTTTATCCACGCGATTTTCGACTAGTTTCCTCCCCTAGCCTCGAGCTAGTAGTAAGTTGCTTTAAACGCCCTCTCGATCTATTTTAAAGTGGTTAAAATAAGATATGACGGTTAAAACTCATGAACTTACAAGATGAAGTGTTAAAAGTCTACTAAAATGTTAAAAATGATGGTTAAAAAGCTATGATGTTGTGTAAAACTTGTAAGACTTGTTTTGTGTAACTATTTAGTGCCGATCTATGTTGTGGTAGCTCGGATCATCATCTAACCCGGATTGGTCATGTTCATGAAACATGACATAGAGTATGTTCAAGTGTAAAAAGGGTTAAATGATGAAACTCTACCACACACTAATCATGAACTTGTGTAAAAACGATTTTACTTATGAAATATTGTTCAAAATTAGTAGATCTACGGATCTACAAGTGGTATTTTTGAATAACCAAGTGTATGATGAAATCATGTTTAAAAAGCCGGATCTTTCTCGAAATAGAGACATTTTTGAGAACCAAAAAGTGTGTAGACACTTGTGTAACGAAATGATTTAACAAAGAAATACTTTCGTAAGTACCGACTAGAAGTTGTAAAACTTCATATTCTTTAAAAATAAAGTTTTCGAGATAATGATTTTATTTTTAAAGATGGAAAGACTTACTAAATGTGCTAGTGAGTTACTACACATTTTTGTAAATATTCAAGTTCATGAAATGGAGAAATTAGTGATTATTGTGATAAATATTGTTGATAATTGTTGTTGATGGTTGTTGACGAGTTAAAAGAAAATAAACACATGTTTTGAAAACATGGGAAACCTCCATTTTTAGGGGAAACTCTGCCAAAATTTTTATAAATTTTGACACTTAGAAAATATAAGTTTTTTTTTTAAGAAACTTATTCCCTAAAAATGTGTTTAAAAATATTACCAAGGTTTCCCTAATTTTTGGTGATAAGAAATAAGGATTTCTTTAAGAATGAAAATGGATATAAATATGTATATTTTTGAGAGAAAAATATATATTATTTTATCACCAACTTTTGTGCTAAGTGTGTATAGTATGTGTTATACGTGCTAGTGTATTAAGACTTAAAAATACACTAAATACTCATGAGGAGTATAAGCATAAAAATACACATACAACATACAAGATACATAATTCGGGTGCAAAGTGCAAAACACGAGATACTTATATTAATTTTAGAAAAAATAATATAAGTAAGATACGTAGTTAAAAATATAAAATATTTTTAACACAAGGATACATGCACAAAAGAGAGTGACTGTACTTGTGCGACGCAAGTCTAGTGACTAACGTTAAGAAAACGCGTATAGGTTACGACGTTAATTAAGCAAATCCGGTGAAGTTTACGACGCACAGGAACGCAAAGTTGTGAGTTCATGCTCCCACTTTTCTTTTAACTGTTTTCAGTTTTTATAACTTCGGGGGTGAAATACATGTACAAAAGTACAATATTTATAATTGTATGATATAAATACAAGAAGTACACTTGGTGAGAACGAGAACCAAGTGTGACAAAATATAAGATAATAAGAAACGCACTTGGTGAGGACGAGAACCAAGTTGGATGCGTTATGAGAAATGATAAAAAGAAACGCGCTTGGTGAGGACGAGAACCAAGTTGGATGCGTTATGAGAAATGATAAAAAGAAACGCGCTTGGTGAGGACGAGAACCAAGTAGGATGCGTTATGAGAAATAGTGTCACGAATAGGGTACAGAAGCACCATTAATCAACAATATACTTGGACCGCAGAACAAAATGTTAGATCTAACGGGTGCCTGACAGCCACACTCTCGGTGAGGGCGAGAATCAAGTAGTGCTTTTGTGTCTCAGAATATACCAATTAAATGCCTTAGATTTGGTGACTTCCTATGTCGTGTCACATGTTAATGGCTTTGCAACCCATTAACAATCCTGATATTTACAGAAATACTGTATTTATATAAAATTCATACCATACTAGAATTGATATATAACTTGAAGTACGTGGGGTACTCAAGAAAATTGATATATAACTTGAAGTACGTGGGGTACTCAAGAAAATTGATATATAACTTGAAGTACGTGGGGTACTCAAGAAAATTGATATATAACTTGACGTACGTGGGGTACTCAAGAAGATTGATATATAACTTGAAGTACGTGGAGTACTCAAGAAAAACTTGATTTATTCACAACTATGTTTTTATACAAAGTATACAAACGTGAAATACAAAACTGCATGAATTCACACCAACATTATGTTGACGTTTTTCCAAAACTCACATGTATTTCAGGTAACTAGGATGGATGTGCGCGCGGTCTCGCTTATGCTTGTGGATGTCGCTTAAGTTTATCTTTAAATAAAGTTGTAAACTTTTTAAGACAATGTTTTATGCGACTTAGCGATATAAACGCTAAACTTATGTTTTCAAATTATGGTATTTGATGTTTTTACGAGCATATATCATGTTTACCTTTCGTATGCAATGAGAACCTTTCATGATCACACCTCGTGCTTCCGCCGCAGAAAGGGGTGTGACAAGAGCCTTCCTCGGGACTGATTCCCCCCTCTAAGGTTTGGTTGAACAGGAATAGGATGAGTTCAGTGAACCCAAACCCGGTCCCATCTTCCCAAGCCGCTAGGACTCGCTGAATACTACGACATTGCAAGGACTTCCTATTGCCCGACCTAGATTCTTGTCTGTTGGAGGGCCTGAACACCCGGAAGGTGTAACGTGGCAATAACAAGAGTTTAACCCACGCCTCAACAGACTCTAGCATAACGACCACCTTGCATAACGCAACAGTTAAGGCTTGAGCAAACGCCATGCGACAACTAAGAGGGATATTCTTAATTGTTTTGATGGGGAGAGAGAAGACATGGTAAAGGAGGGCCATGTCCACAACCACTTCCCCGAAACAACCTCAACCCCCTCACTAGCTGTGTGAGGCCTAGGAATCCCCACAATGAAATCTTTCGCAGCCCTCATTCCTAACTTGAACCGGGTCAATCCATCCGCATGATGGCAAGCTCGACTTAGGGCATGTAAAGACATACATTCCCCACACATCCATTGGCTGGAAACCTTCAGGGCATTCCCAACATCAACAAACAGATCCAAATTCGCAAAAATCGCCTGCCTCAAGGCCATCTTCCAATCTTCCGAACATAAGTGGTCCCGCTTAATATGTGCCAATATGAGGCATGGCCAAACCCCTTTGAAGACGCTAGTACCAACCTTCACAATAAAGGTGCCACAATCCACTCGGACCATAATCCTCTTTGAATTGAAGATAACAACGAAACAAAATTTTGATTAGGGTTTACTCACCTTTTATATAAATTATTGCTGCAAACTGATAAAAGTGGGTACAATAAGAAGGTTGTAAAGAGGATAAAAAGACAAGTGATTTACTATACGTTTGTTTTGAAATTTAAAAAAAGAGTAGTAATAAACACACACTCTTACCGGGATCTATTTTTTTAAACGTTAATAACTATAAAACTTAATTAACAAAGAGTATTGTGAAAAATATATTTGAAGCTAAAATGATGTAAAGTTCATAAAAGTCAACGACTTAACGGTAAAGCAAACCCCTATAACCTTTTCTTAAGTTAAAAAACACACTAAACAAAAAATATTCATGTTTCTTAGAACTTACCATATGTGATATGTCAAGTCATTTTCTCATTAATTCTTTAACTTAAAAGTCAAAAATCTAAAAGACGCTACAACCCGGTCCACGGTCTGAATTCACATTAATTCTTTAACTTAAAAGTAAAAAATTTAAAAGACGCTACAACCCGGTTCACGGTCTGATCTGAAAACCAACTAGTAACAATAACACTCCGGTTCAAAACTTTGACATTTCACCGGTTCTTGACCGTACACCGATCGAAAGTACACTAGTTATTCTCAAAGTCGCTATACACACACACACACAGTATCAGCCATAAAAAGTACCACTGGTACCAGTAGCATTCCCACAACCACCACTCTCACTACCACTACCACTACCACTACCACTAACGGCGTTACATTCCAACCGTCAGCCATCATTCCGCCACCGGTACGGCCGTTATGTAAGTTAGGGTGGCACACATCACATAATAACCTCATTCTCTCTCCTCCATTCTCCTCCACACAGATATTAATGCACAACCGTATATGATTTATGTGTGTGTGTGTGTGTGTTGTTGATCAGTATCTGGTTAGGTTTTCCGTAATAACTTTGAAGTTTGAGCAACTTTATGTGATTCGTTGCTTGCATCTTCATCAACGTTACCGTTTATGTAACGGTTTGTTTATTTACTTGTACGCGTAAACCGCTTGAATTTGAATCTATGATTTGTTTACTTTAAGTTTTCTCCGATCCGGTTGTTGTGATGGAAACGGTTGCATTTGTAAGCGGTGTGTTCAATTTGGAGGTTTAATTGCTCCAAATTGGATTGCATCTGATCTGATTTTGAAGATTTGGAACACAGTGTTGAGATCGGGCGTTAGAGTTTGATATGTTGACTTGTATTGCTTGTTCGAAGCAGCAGACCGGTGGATCTCTTCATGAACAGGAAGAAGATGATACTGCCGTTACGCCTCGCACTAATACAGCCATTAAAGCTCTCACACTTCAGGTTATAGCGTGGTTATTGTCGTATTGTTGATGAATTGTGATGAACTGATGATTTATGATGGATGATTTGATTAGGTCCTTATTTAAATGTGTGTTGTTAATTGTTTGTTTTAGATCAAGGATATTGCGGTGAAAGCATCTGGAGCTTATAAGAACTGCAAGCCTTGTTCCGGATCGTCGAATCATAACCGGACGAATGGTGATTATGCGGACTCTGAAGCAGGTTCAGGTTCCGGTAGATTTAACTGCGGGTATCAGAGAACTTGTAATTCTACACCTAGGGTTTGGGGGAAGGAAATGGAGGCCAGATTGAAGGGGCTTTTGAGTGGTGGGAGCACTCCGGCATCGTATAGTGACCGAATTGAATCGATTAAGTTCGTTGAAGAAGATGAGGTTAAAGAATGGGTTGCTCAGGTTGAACCAGGGGTTCTCATCACGTTTCATTCGTTGCCTCAAGGAGGAAACGATCTGAAACGAATACGATTCAGGTATTGATTCTGGTTAAATATGAATTCAAATTACAGTTTTAGCTTTTGATATGTTAGTAATGCTTATTTCCTGTTGTTAAAGTCAAATTTCAAGTTGCATGTGAATTGGACAATAAGTGGCATAATGCCTCAAATTATGGAAGTGGCCCCCAATTGGGTGTGGGTTAACATCAGCAATACTACTTAGCTCTTTTCACATAATGAAAACAGATTATAATGAAGACAGATCTAACTATTGTAAAGGCAATATACAGTCAACAAATCCTCAAGTCTTTGTGGGTCCATCACATCCTTTGTTTAGACCATAATTTGTTGGTTTGAAATCATCCAAGGGTTTCAAACTTTCAATAATATGCTTATGCACTAAAAGAATAAAGTGGAGATGTGTAAAAGTAATGAAGAGGATACCCACAAAATAGACAATAAGAAACAAGGGGAACAGTATAAACTAATGAAAGCTAAGTTTGGAGGCAAGATACAATAATAAGTCCCTCACGCGTTGTGGGTCTATTATATTAGGTTAGAGCATAGTGTTTTGTTTGTTTCAGTTATGTAACTTTTTTCTTTGAGTCTTGTTTGTTTCTCTATATTATGCGGAATGGAATAAAGATGTGATCGTGGGACCATTTATTTGATGGACCAAAATGTAGATGAGACCCACAGACCACAACTTAGATAATTGACTGATTAAAATGCGATAAACTGATGTTATTTGTTAGTGTAGCTCTTAGGGGTTGGTACATACTACATAATATATTGATTGTGGAACAAATACATACGTTTTGTTTTCTGCTGTTAGCATCACATGGTGAACCCCATTTTATCCTAAAGAGTGATCCCACAATGGAATATGTGATGATTCAGGTGCAATAAAATAACCTTTTTAAAGCATATGTAGCAGGAAATACCATTATGCAATATGAATTATGAAGTTCGTGTTGCACGGGAAAATTGTCTCTTGTAGATGTGCATGTGGTGCTACCTACCATGCATCCCCTTATTGTTAGACAGTGATTGAGACTTTATTCTCTGGATTATGAACTGAGGGGACCCCTCAGTTCCTGCAGTAGTTCCCCATAATTGGTATAATAATATCGTGGTCCAAATAATGCAATGGGGGTCCTTTCAAGTTTCATTTCGGATCTAATATTCGTTTTTAACTTTCATCCAAAAATGAAATTGGCCTAATTTGAACTGTTGTCCTTGAAAACCTAGGGGACCATCTTGTATTTTAAAACTTTAGGTTGTGAGGCCGGCCCTTAGAATTCGTGTACCCTGTTCGAGCTCAAAAAAACGTGCCCTTACGCCTTAACGAGGCTCACTAAAGGTCTAAACCTAATGCCAATGGGCTAATAACTAATCTAAAATTCTAAACCATAAGAATAGTTTTGTAAGTTGGCCTATGTTGGTGTTTGTATGGGTATACCCAGTGGCGGATCTAAGGGGTTTTTGGGGGTGGTTTGGAAAAAAAATGAAAAAAATTAGTAGAAACCTTATACGATTTGGAAAAATAATAGTGAGAACTAGTGAAAATCTACCAAAAGGAACCCGGTAGAAAAAAATCCCAAATCCGCCACTGGGTATACCCTATTAAAAAAATATATTTTACATATACATATCGGGTTTTTTTTTTCATAAAACAAAGTGCCCTTTGAAATATTGGGCCCTGGCCGGTGGTCCTCCCCGCCCACCCCCAGGGCCGGCCATGGTTGTGACTTGTGTGTGTGTGTGTGTTTTTTCTTTTTTTTAGATGCTTTTTGAGAAATTTGAATTATGTCGACAAGAAGACAAGTTTCTAATTTGGTAAACAACACTTCGTTTGGTTAATTAGCTAAAAAGACTGTTTATGACTTGTAAAATAGTGACCATAACATAAAGGAGGAGCCTTTAGATTGCATGTGAATAACAGTATTATTATAAGATAGTAAGATTTGTATGAAGACTTCTAAATAAATGATTGAAAACCAACTCGCACTGTACACATATATTAGTCAGTTGTATCCATTAATCCTAATATTTTTTATGCTATTATACTTCCCCTTTCATTTTTTTTCTACTTAAAACGTGTTTAACTGAAGATATTGACACACGTTAACTTCTGGTGAAGCGTATTAGTACTATCATTATTAGTTATTGCTGAATTAGATTCTGATTTTTATCACATTATATGGTGTTGTTATACAAGTCGTGAAATGTTCAACAAAAGGCAAGCTCAAAGGTGGTGGGCTGAGAACTCTGACAAGGTTATGGAGTTATATAACGTTCAGCGTTGCAATCATCAAGGTGTACCGGTACCCGCTCCACCAAAAGCTGAAGATGAGGTTAGCCTTCATATCTGCTTGTATTTGTCTGATTGTGGGTAAACCGTAAACATTTGCATTTTAAAACCGGTTAGGTGATATTAAATAATCAGCTGTAGTATTTGGAGGTGCTTTTGAGTTGTAACAATCAACTATTTTAGTGTTTGGCAAGTTTTAATCTAAGAAGTTAATAGATAAAATGGCTAAAATGACGTTCTGATATATTATTAAAATACTGAAAGTTATGAATTGATAAAAATATTTATCTATTGTATTCCTGATATTTTTTATAGATATTTATTAATGTATGTCCTTAAAATCTTCCTTGTCTATAATTATGTGCTTTTGAGTTGTAATAATAAGCTGTTTAGTGTTTGACAAAATTTACTTTAAGAAGTTAATAAATAAAATGGCCAAAAATGACATTCTTATATATTAATAAAATTTATTTGAATTTAAAACCCGATAATTCTTTTATTAACTACAATGTTAATATATTTTAAATGCTTTTAAAAACATTAATCGTCTATAATTTTATGATCAATCCTTTACTATTAACAATATGAAATGTGGTTAAAAGTTGTATATAATTTAGGTAAATGAGTGGTAGATTAGTAATTTAGCCTTTTATTACGATAATCATATAATTAGTTTTTATGATCCCCCTCAGAGCTCAAAAATCAGGTCTTTTGAGAACAGCCCAGTGACACCACCACTTAGCAAGGAACCGCCACCTAGGAATTTCTACCCAAAACAAACCTCTAACGTCTCTACCGGGCCTGCATCAACGCCTGCACTGTCGAGCATAAGTGGGGCCAAAACTGAAACATCATCATTGGCTTCTGCAAGGAGTAGTTCATCCAGAGAGGGTGATGATCACTCTGGAGAGCTTTCTATGAGCAACGCGAGTGATGTGGAAACCGAATGGGTTGAGCAAGACGAGCCAGGCGTCTACATCACCATCAGAGCACTGCCAGGTGGCAACCGTGAGCTCAGGCGTGTTCGATTCAGGTAAAATTAATGTTACACTAAGACACTAAGGCCACAAAAACTTCAAAGTATCACTTTATAGTTTATATTCTTTTTCATTTTTGTCGAGTCCGGGTGAAACGGGCCAGGAATGTGTAAAATGACAAAAATGCCCCTATAACGTGTCGACACTTCCTCAAGGGTATTTATGTCCTTTTGGATCTTGAGAGCATTTTTTTCATCCAAAAAGTTTTTGTATCAATACTGTTTCATTATAGTAATTCTGGCTAAAAGCCTAAAACTTTGTTGGAAAAGTGTAAAATGACTAAAATGCCCCTGCCCAAGAAAATATGTTTTCTTTGTAAGTGTGTAGCAAACCGATGCTGTAATACCAAGCTGTTACTAGAAGTTTTAGACTATAACACGTTGCTACTTCATCAAGAGTATTTACATCCCTCTGAATTTTTAGGGCATTTTCGTCATCAGGCAAGCTTTTACGCTCATTTGTGTATCATTTTTACCAATTTAGGATAAAGATTTGCTTTAAATTTGTAAAATGTTACTGTTATTTATTTATTATTTTTTTTTTGTACTTTGCAAACATTTTTTTAACATATAACAAGTTTGCCACCTCATCAAGAGTAGTGTTTATGTCCTTTTGATGTTTGGAGGGCATTTTCGTCTCCGACAAGTTTTGGCTGGAGCTTGTATAAATGAAACCAAATTGAAATTTTGTTTTGATATTTAAATATGTTTTGAGCACTTCAGTGGAGTACGGATGCATGATTTTGTTTTCAATTTACTGTGCAGTCGAGAGAAGTTTGGCGAAACGAACGCAAGGGTGTGGTGGGAACAAAACAGAGCCAGAATTCAAGAGCAGTATTTGTGATAGATAATAAGCCTTAGCCCATCTTTGTTTGGAGAGGATTCTTGTTTTCTCTAGGTCGTGTATGTTCAATTCGACAATTTCAATTTTTGTGGTGACTGTTTTTCTTTTCCAGAGATGTGGCGACATCTTGGGTCAGGGCACGTCACCATTCATTTGAAAATCATAGCGAAGTATGTGTTGGAATTTAAGCTTATATTATATCATTTCCGGTAACGCTTAATTTGGACATTTTCTAATAAAATATACGTGTTAACTTGCCATTTTATCTTCAAAAGTTAAACCTTGAAGCGGGGATCCTTTTGAGTATGGTTTGTTATACGGGTGTTCATTCTCCGAATAACCTGAAAACCGACCGATGAACCTCCTGATGGGCACTACGGTAGTGCGGTTTGGTTTCATTTCTTTTCTCGAGTTCCCCACTTCCCCTTGTCTGTTTGGTTGTTTAGATTTGGGCCATATCAGCCCAATCAATATTATAAATCGTATTTTCAGCCCACAAATGGTTTTAACCAAATAGAGCTTGTAGTTCAAACTTCAAAGGGTGATGTCTATATATAGTAAATTGTATCCGTGCTTCTACATGTCAACGGTTCAAACGCAAAAAAACAACCGGTTTGATTCAATCTTATCCCGGGTCAGGGACTGGTTTAACAATTAGCTCATTTTCAGTAAGAACTATAGCCAGTTCAAGCTCAAAAATGGTTAAATATGAACCGGACTAAAATGGCCAGAAATCAGTCCAAAAAGTCTATTATTTACGCCCACAGTGTTGTAGTAATCGTTAGTCGCTAGTCAAGCGGTGGGGTGGGGACTGGCGATTAATCAGTTGTAATCGTTAGTCGCTAGTCAGGCGGTAGGGTGGAGACTAGCGATTAATTGGGAATTAATCGGCGTCTAGTCGGGATTTTAACAACCATGTTTACGCCTTTGCTTTTTTCGTTTTTATCTTCTTTTTTTCCGCGACTCAGTTCTATCATGTATGTAATTTATAAAGAACGATATGATTACATAAAAGTTTTATTGGTCTACTATATTCTTTAATTTTCAATTTTTAACAAAAGCAAATTTTGTAGGGGATAATAGACTGAATAAAAAAGACCAACCCGTCTGAGACCGGTATACTCCAAAAAAAAAAAGCTGACTCTTGTTTTTAGATTAGGGACACGATCTGTTTTGTACTTTTGTATCGTCCAAAAACTAATTAAAGCCACCTTCTGTAGTTCTGTGCTTCTCCTAAATTATGAGCTACCTGTTGGGCTTGTTGGGCCCAATATAATTTTGGGTATCTTCACCATATATGTGACTATGTGTTTCACATTGTTATATTAACTTTGGATTAAAAATATGTTTTCTTAGTTTTCGAACTTTGCAGAATGGTGGGCCATAAGGCCCACAAGGTCTGTACGGATATTCTTCGTCTAAATAGCACTTTCATTTGTTTTTTAAGCTTTTTGCAAATATACAGAACAAGTGCATATAAATTTTGATTGTTTTTAGTGATGGGAGGTGTAGCCTTTCGGTTAGAGGGTTATAGACACTTTATATATATATATAAAAAAAGATATATTTACTTTTTTCCTTCTAACTATTGGAAATTGAAATTTTTAAGAATAGTGTGTAAAAACTCACGTTTTCATCCAACACGCGTGTTTGCCTAGTAAAAACATGTTACATAACAAATTTTAGCCCGCGAAATTTGAAAGTTTCGAGTTTTAACTCATGTTTGCCCAAATAAACCTATTTACACAACAAATTCTAGCGATTTTCGAGTTCTGGTACGTGGACCCGCCCTTGTTTACGCCATTTCCATGATTGATCACTCGAACATTTTTGATTAAATTCATGGGCGGGCATGTGATGTAAAGCAAAAGTGATGATCTTTATAAGAGGTTTGTTTTGGTTTTTTGGTATTCTCCTTCTATTCCCAGAGAATTGTTATTTATCGGGATTGCAAAAACCCTTGTCTTGATACAAGTTTTATTCTCATGACTCACAAAAGAAAAAAAAGCATCTCATCTCTTTCATGGGTCTTAAAAGAATGAGAATTGAAGGGCCACCAAAAGAATCTAATTGTCTTTTTTTATAAATGTTTATTTAATCCCCATGTTCTTTGATGCATGGTCTTTATCTGCTGCACAACTGATCACAATCCCTTTACTTTTTCGGATTCTTTGTGTAGATTTGTTTGCTTTTATTGCTATGAATTTTGAATTATTCACTAGCGGTTATATAATTGAGATACTGATTAAACCGAAAACTGAACCGAACTGTAACCATAACCGTTTAAAACCGGACCATATTTTACATAATTGATTTTCAGGGTTGGTTTTAAACCATATCCGAATTAGGTTTTCAGTTCGCCTTTAGGTATCAAAAATCTCAATTCGGTAAACCCGAATTTGTTTAGAACATTTGATTCTTCCCAATACATAGTTATATGTAAGCCCATCTTTGTAGCTCATATTTCTAAACCGAGGAAATCAAATCGAACACCAAACTAATGAACACCCGGTGACATCCCTATAATTCACCTTCCATCTTAGATTGTAGCATCCACGATAGTGTGCAAGTTTAGGGATCAAACCCTGGCATCACTTAATTTACTCTGAGACGCGTGATTTACCTCCCTCATGTTGACCGTGAACCGACCATTGAATGGTGGTGTATACCACTTATTACTAAAAACGGTCATTGGTAACAATCTAAAAATTCGTTGTTAATCAGACAAACTGCGCCACTACCCCTTTCTGAATAGCAAACCCTACCCTACAAAACACAAAAATAATTAATGAAAAGTGATTGCCTGTTTGGCACTTAAAAAAAACAAAAGGGGTTATAGCTTTAAAAAATCAGACAAAAATACATTGGTAATTGTTATCAGGATCTAAATTCATGTGAGGGGCACTTCCAGACCCTTCGTTAAATCTGTCACTAATTTTGTGACGGACTTGCGCAGGAAGAAATACGTCTCAAAATTACTGACTAAAATTGTGATGGACGCAACGATAGAATTAGATTATGTTGGTAATTTGAGAAAAAAACTCGTCGAAGCTAAAAACCTAAATAAAAACTAAAAATTATCATTTTGTGCACAATTGGTAAATAAAATCAAAAGGTAAAAAAATAATATATGATAAGGTCACAAATTCAGAAATGGATAGCATAATTGCTAATAGTATCCGTCACGAAATATTAGACACATTGTAATTAGTCATGTCATGGTAGAGAGTTAGGGTGAGAGGGGCACTCCCCTAAGAGGGGAGTCCCCTCTCTTACACACCACGAATCAGATAGTGCCACGTCAACTCCTCTCTTAAACTCCCCTAACACCCCATTTTGATGGCGGCACTCCCCTAATAGGGGACTTGGGTTTTTTTTTTTTTTTTTTATTTGTTGTAAAATTATGCATGTTTATAAATTAAAAAATATTAATAAAAATAAAAATTAAATAAAAGACATTTCATTAAATTAAAAAAAAAAAAACAACCTAGAAAAATAAAAATTACATTCAAACTAGAAAAATAAAAATTACATTCAAACTAGAAAAATATAAAAACAAACTACTCGTCGTCGGAACTCACTTCAAGGTGAGGTAGATCTAAACGTCCGAGATGCTCAACGAGATTGTGTTTTAGTCTCCAATGCGTGTCTTCTACAAAATAATCGGCCATTAGTGTTTCGTGGCCACCCTCACGATCTCGAGGGACAACTTTTTTTTTACTAGACGATGCCGTGTCTAGTAGCTCCGCTTGTTGGATGAGATTTTGGAAGAAAATTAAGCTACTATCGTTTGACGGTTCACCTTCATCGTCGGGAAAGTCGGGTAGGGGAGGAAAAATCGGGAACCTGGGATCCATTTAGTGAAGTGGGTGTTGTTTGAGAGTATAAAAAATAAGAAGTGGGTGTGGTTTGAGAGTATAAAAAATAGTGAAGTGGGTGTGGTTATTTATATTTGTTTAAAAAGTGAATTTATTAATTTTTTTTTTTTAAATTCGACCGTTTATGACCGTTCCTCGAATCTTGTGCCATTTCAAAGCGGGGAAGAAGGGCCGAAACCACTCCCCGATTCGGGTCCCCGCGGTGATGGCGGCGGTGTTCCCGATCGGGGAAGGTGGTCACCGAAGCCACTCCCCGAGTACGCCCCGGACACCCTTATAAAGATATCTACACGTATAAATACCTCTTGTAATACCCACTTTTAGAATACAATCACAATTACCAAACGTTTCTTAGGTCTTGGCTCATTTCGAAAATAATTAAAGCTGAGATTATTTATGATTATTGACGAGGTTTGATCCGGAACGGCTAACCCGACCCGGTCATTACTTACTATTTTATTACAAATATATAATTATAAATGTTTATTCTAGAATCTTCTATTCTACATGGATAAACTACGTAACCGAATCCCCAATCTTCTGGAAAGATCATGCAAATCCTTAACTTATCGGAGCTCATCCTAAGTTAATAAAAATTACCTTTTATTCCTTTTTATTGCCTACATGTACACTAAAAATTACCATCACATTTATACTGCATATCACGGTACAAAAAAATACCATTGCATTTAAACTGCATATAACGGTAAAAAATGTCTCTGGCACGAAAATATTTTTCATATATAAGTCAATTGCCCATATACTATATCAGCCGTGTACTAGCAGGCACTGAAACGCGGTATCCAACACTGGAAAAACTGGTACTTGCACTGGTACACGTTACCCGGCGTCTCCGAAGATATTTCCAAGGGCATTGCGTGCAAATTTTAACAAACTATCCCTTCCAGCAAATTTTACACAAGCCAGAAATCTCTGGAAGGTTAGCTAAATGGGCAATTGAGTTGGGAGCCCTAGACATTGAATACCGAAAACGAACAGCAATCAAAGGGCAGGTAATCGCCGACTTCCTAGCTAAAACTCCCGATGGAGAAGTAATACAAGACCCCACGGTTAACGACATACCCGAATCTAGCACAGCCAGGCAAACCTGGAAGTTATATACCGACGGGTCTTCCAGTGGAAAAGGATCCGGAGCGGACCTCATGCTAATAAGCCCGGATGAAATAAAATTGATGTACGCCATGCGGTTTGATTTCGAATCCTCCAACAACGAAGCAGAGTACGAAGCGTTGTTGGTAGGTCTGAGAATGACCCAGTTCATGAGAGTAAAAAGGGTCGATGCATATGTTAACTCTTTACTGGTCAATAACCAGATGAATGAGACTTACGAAGCCAAAGATGAGACAATAGCAAAATACTTGGCTAAAACCAAGGAACTCATGGCTTCTTTTGACAACGTCACTCTCAATCACGTCCATCGAGGAAAAAAAATCAAATAGCTGACGCCCTAAGTAAGCTGGCTACCTCTGGCATGGAAAAGGAAGTGAAGGTAGAAACGTTACAATCGCCTTCCATAGTGCCCCGGGAAGTAACCGCCGTCACAGCGGAATGGTAATCCGCGCCTGGTGGAGCTCATTGTTATCATGCATCCACCGGCGCCAGATTTCTGCCAACCTCCAGGGTTGACTAACAGCATCCACCATCGTCGTGTTCATTAAGCCCTCATTATCTAGCCCCTCTACATACGTTGATTCAGCCGGGGGTATGCCCGCTCAACCCAATGATGAACCACTGGGGGAAAACTAGCCTGGAAAACTGTCACACCCCTATTTTCCACGTGTCACCGGTGGGGAGTATAGTGACGTAGTTGATATCATCATAGTCAAACAACACAATATTTAAATGCACAGCGGAAGCAAAAGATAATTATATTACAAACCGATATAAAGTAATATCAAGTATTACAAACGGAATGTAAAGGATCCACAGGCGGATCAAAAATAAAATGAAACATTGTTCAACAGACTTTAGGCATCTAAGCTTGCGAGACTCTTTATTGATGCTAGGAGTAGCCAGCCTATTCCGATTAGTACCTGCACTTAACCTTTTTGGAAAATACGTCAGTTTACACTGGTAAATACAATTTAACTGACTCATTTTGAAAAGTTTAATAAAGTTGATTTGAATGCACGTGGCACAAAACTCTTTATAACTTGGGATAATTATTTGAATATAATACTTGTAAACGAATTACATGTTACTTATGCGTTCAGTAGCCTGATCCGTAAACCGGGTTAAAGATTAATAGACACACCACATTATTTGGTTAGGAACTGACGAGTGTACGCCTACACTCCGTGCTTTGGTCGTGGCCATCTCATAAGATGATGCCAAGGATATCCGGGACATGGTCATTAACCCCCCAAAGGCTTTAAGCAAACAAAACATTTCAAAACGTAGCATATCAAGGATTTAACCACTATTCGATTAAAGATTCAATGCCGGACCAAGCGGTATTTTATATACCGTACCCCAAGCCCGTATAGGGAAAATAAGTTAAAAGTATTTACCTCAGCTAAATATAAATTCAATCCCAGCCGTATCAAATCAGCAAGTACAGATAGCTTTTACTGGGCTCCTATATCTGGAACGAAGGTTTTTAATAACCTATTAGAATGCTAACGGGTCTTTAATTAAGCCTGAGCTTAGACCGGTTAGTCTTACAGAAAGATACGGTTCAAACGCATGATAAGGCGAAGACCGGATTAGAATGTGATTTTGACCCGACAAGTTTGAAGACTTGTATAATATGGGTAATCTAAACACATTCTGGATTTTGAGACAAAAATGATATGGTTTGACCCGTTTCGGCTAATATATGCAAACTAGTTACATACGCCGATCCGAACGCGAAAAGTGCGTAACGAGTAACCAAATGAGTCATATGCTAGTTTCCTAAGTTATTATGCTTTAATTATGTTGTGACATCAGAAAGATATCTTATATTATGCCCAAAACAGATTTAGACTCACAATACGCCCCGTAGGGGTATTTTGGTCATTAAAAAGATTATAAAAGAGTTTAAATATGAACCTGAGTTTCGGGTCTGATGAAATCAGTAAAATCACTCAATTTACTAGGTTATAACAGTAGGGTATCATATATAAGTGAAATCTATCCTTTATAATCAAACTATGCCTCTTAAGGGTATTTTGGTAATTTCACATAGGCCTAAAAGGTCAACACTGGAAACCTGAGTGTAAGACTTTAGCTTACTGTAAAAATATAATAATTTACTTAAAATGTCAGTAGGTATCAAACCTTATGTGCTCAACATAATCTTAATACCTACTATGCGTCAAAAATGCCCAAAAAGGCGATTTGGAGCCATTTCCGGGTTTTCAAAGGAAAGCTGATATTTTTATAATTCCAGAAGGCTCAAAATAATTTATTTATTATATTAGATCAGTAGAAAAAGGTTTGGGGTCAAAAGGATTTGTAAAACTCCTTTTATGGCTTAAAAGGGTAAAACCGGCATTAACCGAATCATACTTAGAACTCTAAGTTATGCTCAGCCTAAAAATAAATAAAAATCTCCAAAAATCTTAAAATATTATTTTATATCAGTGGGTAAAAAGTTTGATATCAAAAAGTGGGTTTAAATAGGCTATACGCTAACTACGCCGTTTAATTAACATAAAGCATTCAAATTACGCTAATGAGCATAACTCTTATTCTAGACCTCAAACTGATGTCAAATTTTAGGTGCAAGTTTATAAATCAGTAACTAAGGTTTCTACTCTTTTACTTTTTCAAAAATCACATTTTAAGGTCAAAATGGCATAATAGTCAACATTTAAGCATTTAACGGAATCATGCATATGAATCGAATAACTAATGAACCAAGTTGTATAATCACAGAGGGTTATACTTATAGGTAACTTGGTCCTAATAAATCTCTAAGGCATTTCTAAACTATGCTTTAGCGGGTCAGAACTGAAAGTCAAAGCATAAGTCAAACTATGCGACTTTCGGTCCCGAACCGAGCCTAAACTGAAAATTGTCGAGTTGAACATGTTTAGACATGTTCTTATATTAATTACCAAGTTCTATTAATGATAAAACAGGTTGCATAGTCTTTACATTGCTAATTATGCATTAATTTAAAATTAAGCTTCCTGTTGACTTTTTAATATTAAGTTTGACTCGACAATTGACCTAGATAGAGTGGGTATCAGAGAATACCCTTTTAAGGGTTTATTACCCACATAATTACCTACTCATAGGTACTTTCAATTTGAATTTTGACTGAAGGGATTAAGATTAATGACGAAGTCAAATCTTAATTACGATGGTTTGACTTTACGCTAAACAACTAAGTTAAACTGAACTAAAAAGGATTAAGGACACTTACAAGGGTCCTAATTATGATTAGGGATCACTAGGAAGGTTGCTTGCTGATCAGAGAGCTCCAGAAAGTAAGTTGCAAATGCAAATGCCCAAAAGTTGCAACTTTCATCTTCTTATATAGGCCCTTAAATTCAATTTGATCATGCCAACTAACTCTAGTGATGTTATAAGATCATCCCAGGTGGCCTAGGATGCTAAAAACCAGATATAGGAGCCCCTTGAATCGAAAAACCAGCTTTTAAGTCGGTGTAACCGTTTTAACAGGCAGCTGGAAGTTTTTCTGCACCTGGGACCTGCTTGCGCACCGCAACATCCACAGTGTTGAGGTGCGCAAGGGTCATGCCAGCACAACACATCTTTCAAATGTTTACAGTTTGGCCCCTGGACCTTCCAAACGTCGTTTTCACATTATTTCTTGCATTATAAGCCTTCTAAATTTACTTTTGAGGGTTCCAAGACTTATACAAACTTTGTTAAGTCCTTGGTTAACTTTGTAATCACCCGAAAAGCCATAATTTCTTACGTTGACGCTTTTAACCCCTCGTATATGAATTTGATCATAACTTTCTCATACGATAACGAAACTTGATGATATTTTTATCATGTATTCTAGTGAGCATATTTAATCGTTACAAAGCTTCGGGTTTCCTAAAAGGTCACTCAGAGGTATACTTTAAACATGTTGACACATTTAACCCCTGTAGTTTGAAATCTCTCACTTTCTTCCATATTTAGCTTCGTATGATCCATGATTTATTTGTTTGAAGGTATAAACATCTTGTAGGGTTATTGTAAGGAATATTTATCCATTGTTGACATTTTGAACCCTTATATTCACATAGTTTCTTTATTTGTCAACTTTAGTCCCTCTAGAGTATTCTTTCACACGTTCAAGCTTATGACACGTGTCAATACATTATAGGACGTGAATTTTCGAGGTGTTACAAAAATCCGCTATCTTCCACTTAGGTTGATAGCGTTTGTCTTGAGCATGTGAGTCCCAGCAAATGGTGGGAAGATAAAGATCATCACCTAAACGGGCCCCGTCATCAACAAAACCACTGCTAAACCCCCCAGTATCACTTACTATGGTATCTTTGGCACCTGTTGACTCACTAGCAATAGAAGTTGTAGGCATCTCCTTCTCAGATTGTAACACCCGACTTAATAAATCAAGATTTTATTAATAAAATACACATTTAAATGCTAAAATGTGACTTTACAAAAACTTTTCATACTAACATTTCCACATGTTAACAACATTTCAAAAATACAACTTAATGTAATTGGATTCGTCGTTTTAAAGATACAACGAAACGCCGCGTGGAAGCTTGTATTTTATCGTGTTCGGTTCCTCATCGAGCTTGATCTTCATCCGGGCACTCTTGGCAATCACCTATGATCAAAACCAACTTAAAAGTTAGTTTTGATAGTCAAATATTAAGTTCAAACAAGTACAGGGGTTAAAATGACAAAATTTAACAATTTTCCGGAGTTAGGGGGCGTCGCGTGACGCCAAGGGCCTAGGCGTCACGCCTAGCCCTTGTTTTCACAGACTGTTACCTTCAGCTGTTGCTGTACATTCCCAGCATGACCCGATTTCACGGAAACGAGCATAACTCTCTCGTTTTTAATCCGTTTTACCCGATTCTTTTTCCTACGCGTCCGTAATTTAATTCTCCATCATATGGAGTGAAAATCCAACATCCAACATAATAAATTTTGAGACTTCTAAGCCTTCGACTCGTTACCCTTTTACCGAATTTTAACCCGTTTATGCATTTTATCAAACAAACATATTTGTTTGACCCCCATTTCTCATAAACCCTTTAATTCCAATATTACCTATCATATTAGGTTCCAATTACGGATTTCTACGCCTTATTGACTCGTTTTTACTTAAAATCTTATTTTGACCCGTTAAGGGTATTTATGTCCTTTTTGGCATAAATCTCGCTCATTTACTTTTAGCACCAAAATTTTCACATTAGTTTTTCAAATGGTCTTCCACCACAATTATATTTGTGGTGGATTTGATGTAGTAAACTATTTATGTCACATTTTACATCTCGGTTTGTCATTTTACGAAAAGACCCATTCTTAGGCATTTGACACGACAAAGGACTTTCGCTAAATATTTGACCAAACTTGTATGTTTAACTAAAAGCTTATTTAGACGTACCTGGCTCGGGTCAATGTATTGACCCGTTTACATAACTTTTGCTTTAAATCTTTCTAGTTAAAGCAACGCAAGCTTATGTTATTTCCTGTGATTACAAAACTCAACAAGCGATTGTCAAATGTTATTGTCAAATGGTGTTAACAACCCCATTTGACCTATTTAGTCTAATTGACCATTTGTTCGTATGAGATGGTATTTAATTACCATTTCATCCCTTTAAACCTATCCCGGTTTTCCCTTGAACTCGTTTTACTAAAAACCGTTTTTATTTGTTCGTCATTACATGACTAATTTACCATTTTATCCCTTTTTCCATAACTCATGATTTCTTACCAATTTCCTTCGTTCCGACTCTCATTGAATCGTGTCGGAACATTCTATACCAACCACTTAGTAACATTCATATACAATACTTGAAATTATGTAATTTGTACATAATGTAAAAGGGGCGTAAGCTTTACTTACCTCGCATCCAAATTACGTTTTTCCTTTCCTTCTTGATTCGTTTGACCCGTTCACTCATCAAGCTTCCACCTAGCTCGTTAGGCGTCAAACTATCATCATAATTTATAAGATGGTTAGATTAGTCATTATCAATTATGACTACTCCATCTAACGGGTCTTATGTCGACTTTGTCACTCGATTAAATCATTGGTTAGTTTGACTTCCTAAAAGTCAATTGATCTATCAACATATTCAAATGCACACTTCACATGGAATTTCAACATTTTAGCTTCTTTTAGGCATTTTAACAAACACCTAGTGGGCATAATTTCACTAAATCAAAAGTCAAGTTTCATGACTAACTATTTAGCCAAGATTAAACAATTCTTGCAAGTTTAATATATCTAGTATGCATAATAACATCTAGATTCTCTTGATGTAAATAAATAACACTCAATTTATAATCAAATTTCTAGTGTTCTTCATCATTCTACAACACCCATTTAACACACATATAGGTAATCACCAAATCATTCAAGTCATAGCATCATATGTATGATTTTCACTTAGGGTTTAGTTCCTAAGCATGTGTATATCACTAACTTAGCCATAGCTCCTCTAATCCTTACATAATTCGCGAATTATGATGCTAACTCAAATTTTGCAACTTCACGAATCATCAAATTTTTACATACCTTATGATCCCCACGACTAGGTGATCACGAATTTGTAATCATGCAGACGATTCGGGCTTGATTTGAGCTTCAATTTGGAGGATTTTATGAGAATTTGGGTTTGTGGAGAAACCTGGTTCGTCCCCTGTGTTTAACATCGACCAGACACACACTAAGTGTGTGTTTGGTGTGGTTTATTTTTGTTTTAATCATACAACTTTCACAATTGTCCCTTTTTAGTCCCTAGTGTTTTATTTTGATCAAATGAAACTATATCTCACCATTAGTTACTTAATCACATGCTACTAACTAGGTTAATTACTCCTAGTTACTTTAACGGGTTCGGGAAGTTATAACCCGTTATGTTTTAAGTCCCGTTAATTTGGCCTTTTTATATACTTTGTTTTCTCAAAGTATTTATTCCCCTTTTTAATTAATATTAGGTTTATTTATTTGAGTCCTAATATTTACCGGGTTAATTTTTACCACTAACGGTATTTTACCCGTCTTTACTATTAACGTGGTTTGATTACCAAACCCGTTTTTGGGATGTTACACAGATGCAGAGAAAACACCAACGGGAGAATCAAATAGGGATACGGGGGGAGACTCGGAAAAAAAGCGGTGTAGTAACGGGGCTGGGTGTCACCATCACAGCAGTTGTAAACACAGCCGGTAGCGTTGAAAAGCTAACAGCTACAACACTCGCCTGGGAAATAAGGTCTGACAGGCTGGGCCCGCCAGCCGCGGAAGTAACAATCCCACCAGAAGATAAAGGCATAGAGGACACACCCTTAACTTGGGCCTCATCAAAGGAACCTACATCAAATCAGATATTCAGAACAAGAATACAGGAAGTCAACTCCTACATTCACAAGAAAAATTACTTACCAGCGGGTACGGCATGAGCAGTTTTTATTGCTTGAAAGGAGGTCAAAAAAGGCATCATTCTACGCTTTTTCAGCGCCAGCTGTGAACTCACCAAACTGGTGGGGGCAGAAATAACAGTAGTAACCCCCGGGGCCACAGAAATGTTAACCGCCACAGGCGCAGTAGTGGCTCCCGCGGTAATAAATTTCCTCCCGGTTATCTTTATCCGGGAAGGCTTCTTTGTCCTTGCAACGGAAACACTGCTCCCCCCGCTGGGGGGAAGCCTATATACATAAGCAGTCGGATCCGCCGGCACAGCGGGTAGCAGAAATTGCTCAAGATGAATCTTCAGTACATCAAGCTCATGTTCCCAATCGCGCGGTACACGGCTCTCAAAGTAGCATTCCGTGGAGGATCAACGAAATCAAACAAACTCCATTTACCTATATAACACTTACACACATTAAAATAAACATAATTTGCAGATTAAGTTCAAAGCAAATTGACGTGTACCTTCATCAACTCTCTGAAAGGCAGGGTACAACCGAATATCATGCCACAACAAACTCATCTCAGCAATCACCAAGGCACTCTTCGGGATCACCGTGCACTCGGATGGGTGTTGACTTAACCTCTTAAACAGAGCGTTCCCAACATAGGCATCAGCAGGGGGACCGCCATCCTTGAACTTTTCCTTGGCCCCTATCTCCCTCCACTGCATCTCCTCGGGGATAACACTGGCATCAATATAGAAAAACTTCTTCTTCCAGTCCTTATCCCTGGCATTGGCATGGATATCCCTCTGGCAAGACACACCAATGTCTCGCCAGTCAAAGGTAAAAAAGGGGGATTTCCATACAAGAACGAAAAAAAAACCCTAAACACCGTAATTTCAGGGATATGACCTAGGGCTATACAGGCAAACTCGAAGTGACGAAGTTTAACTAACCCTAAAGGATGTAGTTGAGAGATGTGAATGGGATACTCGTCAAGAACGGACTTACAAAACTTGGTGATTGGCAACCGGAAATTGCAGAATTTGAAAAAAATAACTGAATAGCGTGATTTTACCCTTTTTCAAGGGGAACGTCGTGTCTGTCCTCAAACGGCAACACCGAATTCCACTCCGGCTTGATACCGTACTCCTGTATAAGATTGTTGAATGATATAGTTCCCCATTTGCAATACAGGGCATCGGAACTTGTTGGGGCTGAAGAAGATTCGCCGGTTTTGGGAAGCCATTTTATACAATCAAGAAGTTGAAGAAGTTGAGAGCAAAGATCGAAATGGGAAAACCCTAAACGGGGGACCTATTTATAGAAAAGGGTTAACAACCTTTCGAATTCAAAAAGACAAACGGGTAGGAACGCGTGTCAATACAGGGCAGGTACAACTGTCATCCTAATGATGACTTACCTATCACACCATTTCACATCGCCACCATTTTTCAAAAAAGTAACGGTACCCCACTCGAGAAACTTGCACTCAAAGGGGGCATTTTGACTTTTTCCTTTTTAGTCCGATCCCATGAACTTCATTTCATAACTTCGCACTAGGGGGACATGACGAGGTATGACCCGGAACGGCTAACCCGACCCGGTCATTACCTACTATTTTATTACAAATATATAATGATAAATGTTTATTCTAGAATCTTCTATTCTGCATGGATAAACTACGTAACCGAATCCCCAATCTTTTTGGAAGATTATGGAAATCCCTAACTTATCGGAGCCCATCCTAAGTTAAGGGAAACCGTAATGGTAAACTATAAATAGAGGTAAACATCAAATGTATGATTCATTCTGTTCTCGTTTACTCTCTCTCTACACATATTTTCTTACTCTCAAACCGAGACTTATTCTCACGCCAGATGGTGGTTACAGGAATAACCCCATTCCTGTAACGAGTCCTAACGGTGTTCTGTTTTGCAGTTAGTAGTTTGGATCGCCAAGAGTTGAAGTCTTAGTCGGAGCTTACCGTTCAGGTCAGTGTTTCTTCAATTATGAACGACTTTGTTTGTTGCAAAAGACTTTCACAATAGTTTTGCGTCAACTAAGGCCGTCGCAAGTAGTCTTTGTTTTGTGTTCTGAGGATACATTTAATTAGTTTTTATTTAGTGGCTAGTTAAAGTTAATTGTTAAAAGAGAAAAAAACAGGGTGTAAAGTTACCTTTTATATTATGGGATCTGTGCTTTTATTAGTCTAAGGCTATAGGGTGTGGTTTGAGTCCCACGGGCTTTATCAAGTCCACCTAAGCTCCACGTCAGCGCCACCAAGGATCCAACTCAACCATAGAGCCCCCTTTAAATTGCAGGGTGTGGATGGAGCCCCCTATTAAACAAAATAATTTTTTTTTTGATTGGTTTACAAGTTGTGGGGCCCACCTGATAGAGCCCTTCGAGCTCGTTACCACGATGGCGGGCCTTCAATGGCGCCCCGGCATAGCGCCGGGGGTGTGGTCGATGGCGGAGGGGGGGCGCTATAGGCGTCCAGCTGACGAGGGTGGCGCCCCCACACCCTTCAGCCTAAGTGGGTTGAGGAATGGTGTTAAGGTAATTAATCAGACATGACATCACAGAGGTAGATTTAATGAGAGGGGATTGCATAAAGTTGTCACTTGTTTTTGTCTTTCATTATGGTACGCATGTATGGAAAATTGGATTGACCGGGTTAAATCGGGAATTGTAAGTTTAGTTACGAGCTAATAGACTGAACAATTTTGAACTGAAATAACTAAAAAACTATGTTGGTGAATGGTGGATTATATTTTGTGTATTGAATAACTAAATACAGATCTCTTAATCATATAAAGAGATTACAATCTAAAAGATAATGATAAAACTAATGATAATGATAACTAAAACCTCATTAATATCTTTTTTAACGACAAATTTGGATCAATGACGAACCAGTGTAGTATTATTGTGCCACCAGCGGAACTAGGGGTGTGAATTTATGACACGACCCGAAAATACGACACGAACCTAACACGAAATGCGCGGGTTTGGGTTTAGTCTAAACGGGTTCGGGTCAGTTTCAGGTTGAACCCGCCAACCCGTTTAGCTAAACGGGTCAGGTTCAGGTCAACCAGGTCGGGTTGGCGGGTTGAACAGGTTGGGTTCGGGTCAACCTGTGAATATTCGGGTCAGGTTCGGGTTCATATGTATGAAACGATTTTCTGGTTCGGGTTCGGGTTCGGGTTGAACCCTCGAACACGACCCGTTTAGCACCCCTAAGCGGAACCACCCGATCATATCTATCTCCACTAGGATATAATGCCTATACAACAATTCAGGAGAAAAACCCAATCTGGGAAAAACCTATTTGTGAGAATTGAACCCATAACCTCTAGGACCACCCGTAGTGGCTCCATTTGGGGCGTTTTTGTGCCCGAAAACGCCAAATCACGCCGGGGATCCACCCCCTGGGCGTATTTGGCTTGTTTTTTTTTTGTTTTCGCGTGATTCAAATCACACTTTGAATATTTTGAGTTGGCCAATAACATTTAATCTTTCTTTTTTAGTCCAATACATTTTTTTGTTGGTTTTTTTATTTTTATTTAATTCTTTACACCCTTTTAACATAATGCCCACATCCCCACTACACCCATTTTAGAAAAACGCTCAATAATGCCCCTTGCTGAATGTACTGCCACATGGCAGAAAACGCACAAGGGTTGGGGTATTATTCACCCTTAGACCATGGGGTATGGTGGGGCGGGGGTTGGGGGCATGAGTTGACACGTAGAGTTCGACCCCCCCCACCGGTTAGTGACGTGTCCGTGGGGTATGGCGGAGTGTGGCTAGCCCGCGTGGCTTGGCAGTTTATTTAAAAAAAAAAACAAAAAAATTAAAAAATACACACAACATTAAAAAAAAGCCTAAATTTTTATTAAATTCTTAAAAATTACAAAATTCAAAAAAATTACAAAAAAAACCTAAAAAGGATTACAAATTAAAAAAAACCTAGAGCGTTAGGTAAATTTCAAAAAGAGCGAGCTTGTCGAACGACTTTCGCTCCTTGCCCCGAAACTCAATGTTCGCCACCGCCACCCGGTCTTCGTGGCTTATCTCACCGCTCGGAACGGCTTCGTAGTAGGCTTTGAAACGATCAAGCTTCGGCCGTAGCTCGCGCCATTTATGTTGGCACGCGTTTAAGTTGTGCCAGTCGTTTCCCACGTTATTCCGGTAGCTAGCAAAAGCTTCCGGCTAGTAACGCGTTTCACCGGGTTGTCGGCCCTTCATTGCGTCAACGACGCTCGTGACAAGAGCTAGCTCTTCTTCGTGTGTCCAAGAGGCCATCGATCAAGTGTGTTTGAGTAGCGGGTTCGATCAAGTGTGTTTGGGTTGGGGTAGCCGGTGGGGTTTGAGTTATATATATAGCGATGTTGACTGTTGGGTTGGGTGAACCGTTTGGCTTGGCCAAACGGTTAGAATTTGAAATTTAAATGCCCCGCTATGACCTAGCCAAACAAGTGAATAGGAGCCGGCCACATAGGATCGCTAGCCCGCCCCACGCCCGGCTTTAAACTCCCGCCCCTTGGGCCACGCCCAAACCCAAGCCCACCCGGGGTGGTGGCTTGGGCGTTTTCAGCCAACCCACGCCCCAACCCTCGCCTCATACCCCACAGTCTTACCACTACGCATGGTCTAAGACACCCCTAGGCTATAATGACATGGACAATTGGGCACCTCATTGATATCCTAATATTCAAAATAGAGATAGACTCGCCAACGCAACAACCGATCCAATCTTGCTTCTAGATCACACGCCTTTGTTTTATGTTTTAGGGCACGTTGAATAAGTGGTGGGTAATGAGTTAGAGATTAACACATCAAAAGTAGTGTGTGTATTATATATATAAATATAAAATATATATATGTGTAATGGCATATTAGGTAAATTAATTATAGAAAAAGAGTGGAGAAGCCACGAGTGGAATGATTATATTCCCACTGACGATAACTACTACTCTAAGTCCTAGATCCCCCACCCCCATGCACACGGACACACATGTATTTGTATATATATGTAAAAAGGTACGGAATGCTGCATGCGCAACACATTACTTGTGTTTTAAGGTTACTTAAATTCGAGTACATTACAATACGCCTCCTTTTTTTTATTTGTATGACCATCTTTATGCTTTTCAGTTTTCTCACTAAACCGGTTTATGCATACATGATCCATACACTTTAAATACTCAAGTTGAATAGTGATCACAAGATAAAGGTTATATGTTTTCTTTCCCATTAAAGAATAATCTTAGGTGGGTTGATGGGTACTAGTTAGGTAGGGTTTATTACATAAATATACGTCTTCTTTTTGTAAAAAAAGTATATTATAAATGATTGTTAATAACGACAGTGACAAATTAACTGAAAGCATGTTACTTACAACTAAAAAGATATTGCATCCTAAATTAATAAATTCAATGGCCAAAGGGTAAAATTAAGTTATATTTTTGTGTGATTAACGCTAATAGATAAAATACTGGTGAATGCAGACATTCAGGCCCATAGGTTAAGCCTGACCTAATGTTAATGGTCTTTAGGGTTGTTGTTGTATTGATCTATATATATGATATATGTACACTCAATGAATAAGAATTCCCTCATTTTCTATACTTCTCATTGTCTCTATATTCTCTATAGTATCCTTTACATATTAGATGTTGCTATTGGGCCGTTCTTTTACAACACGTTATCAGCACGAAAGTGCTCGAATCATCATTGGTTTTAATCGTTGATTAAAGTCTCGGTTGACCCATGTCGTTGATGATGTTTTGTTGATAAAAGTTTTGGTGGCCCGGGGTGTTTACAACGAAGATTGGATTTCGTAGACATGGCGATTGAAAAGTGATGGAGATACTATTTCCTTTAGTTATTTCAAGGTAAGGTTTTTTTTCCACCATACATGTTTATCTACATAAGGTATTACTCTTATACCTATATTGTTTCTTGTTGAATATGCCTTATCTTTTCAACTTGATTTTACCATGATAAGAATAATCGTTAACCAGAATGAGATTTTTGAAAGTCGGTTGAACAGGGGATGTTCAAATCCTACTCATAATTTTCATTTTCATTTTCAATTATCATTTCTAGAATAAATGATCATCAACTTATTGAAAAAAATATGAAATATAAGTTTAATATATACATGGACACTTGTTATAGAAACCCGATGAGAAAATATTTGTTATTAATTTATTAAGTCTAATCTTATCTATTTGCTAGTTATATTGCAAGCTTATTCCTTGGTTTAGAAATTGATATATAGTTTGATAAATTCTTTTTATGCATGTTTAATAGATAAATCTTGAAAAGAAAAGTTGTATTATGATATCCATGATCTTGCATTTACTTGTTGATTATATTATTTATATATATTTTAAAGTTATATATATTATTTAGTTTTAATTAATATAGCATAAATTCAATTAAAGTTCTAATATATAACTTATGAGTGTGGATTGAATATTATTAATTATAAAATTTATTCCGATTTCCTCATCATTAATTCATGTTGATGTATATTTATCTATTTTTTTCTCAATTTACGAAATGAGTAAATAGTAATTAAATAGCCTTTTATTGTTGTTCTAATAAATTGTTTTTATTATATTTTATGGTTAGCAATTAAATAGCCTTTTATTGTTATTAATATATATGATGTTGGTTAATGCTTAAAAAATTAAAATCATTAAATATCATTTTTCCCATCATGTAGTTTAATTCATTCTTTATTAATTTTAATTCATTTTTACGTTACAAATTTGATTAATTCTTATTACTTTAAATGATATTTAATATCCATTTAATTACAATCTTAAATGATATGAAGTTATGAACATGAATAGTCACAATATTCATGACATTAAATGATACGGAGTTATGAACATGAATAGTCACAATATTCATAAAACTAAATGATATGGAGTTAGGAACATGGATAGTCACAAAAAATACTATTTTTTTTTTATAGAAAATTAGGTGATTTACAATTTAATTTAAGAGATTATGATTTTAAAATTGCAGTACGAAATTATAGACATATTATATCTCTTACTTGTTGGCTTTATAGTTTATTATGTATGCATTTATCATATTTCATAATAACGTTTGATGGAGATGATTTTGTAGTATACAATAGTTGACAGATTATTATACTATGAAAAAGTCTGTTTAGTATTTAATATGTTCATGTACATTCACTTTTGATGTGTAATACTTGTATTTGACATATACATTTTAATGTGATTGTTCGTAACAATTTAACTAGAAATACAATACGATAAGTGTAATGTTTATAGTGTTCTTATTTGATATATAAGAATAAGAAATTTAATGTTTTATATGACATTACATGATATGTTATCATATAATTTTTAATCTGTTCGATGACAAATTATAGCTCTATTTTAGTAAAAAAAATCATATATTGATTTACTCATCTTTCTTTATAAATGTTATCTTACTATTAATCAAGATGTATGATTTTATTATGGCTTTCATCATATATCAACTTTGTCCTTTATAGAACACCACTAATTTGAAAGCTAACGCACATGATGTCGATAAATTAGAGCATAACCTATAATAATTGGCTTATCACTATTGTAATTTATTGCGTCTTTTATATGCTTTAATTTATTTAGATGATATGTTAAATAAAAAAATATGTATATTTCTTACAAGTGATGAAAAAAAAAATATTATTTCATAAGGTTGTGTCATAAGTCATTTCTTATAGTGACATAATATAAAGTGATGCATTGTATAATCATCACCTTTACATATTACCATAAACATTTTTAATAGTGTTCTTGATATATTTTAATATTCAATCATGACAGTAAGGCAAATTAATTATATGTATTTTATTATATTGTATTTGATGAGAAGACATCTTATATCAATTATATATTGTACAATTTGACTTTGTACATTAATATGTCACTATTTATGTATATAAACAGTCTTCAATGAAGCAGCTAAATTAAAGTTGTGAATATGATCACACGTTATAAACATGATTGAATAGTGATCAAGATTTATTTATAATATGACATTCGAAGTTTCAAACTCACTAAAGCTTATTGTAAACTTATTGATGCTTGTAAGATTTTGGACTGATAAATCTTAATGATTCGGTCATATAATTGATGTTATGTGGTGAAAAGATTAGTTATACATGTGGAATAAAACAATTTCCACTTGTCAAACCTCAAATGCGCTCTTGATATATAAGGTTTGAAACAATCACCATGAAAGTTGTCTGACTCTATTCAATTCCTTGAAGAGAATGTGATGAGAAAAATATATATCATAATCCATTGAGCAAAACAATTTCCATCGTCAAATATCGTTAATTGTTAAAGAATATATATAAAGTTTGAAACAACAAGCATGAAAGTTCTGTGGTTCTAATCCATTCCCTAATATGAATGTGATGATGATCAATTCAAAGATTATGATCATATACATAACTAAGAAAATTGTAATGATGCCACCATGAATGTTGTATGAGAGTATAACAAATATGGCCAGAAGACTATATTAGAAGTTACTAGAAATGATACTAATTTTCACAATATTCCATTAAATCAAATATGGTGAGTAACCAGAAGTTACTAGAATATTTATACGTTCACCACATGGCATGACCAAATAGGTCATCAAGATAGCATTATGATATGCTAAACAATCAAACATGCTAACCGACACCTTAGCACCTCTAAGTAATCTAAAAACATTGCTCCCAAAATGCCTTATCATATGTCTAGTTAGGTTTTTTTTTTTTGTGGCAAATAAATTTTTATGCCCTTCCAAACAATAAACTCCTACAAACAATCCCTCTTATATGGGACCATTGAAATGTACAGTTGTGTGGATTGTGGCATTCATACATGGTTACATGTGAGTTTTTAGCTACCCGTATGTAGCATATGCCCAACACTATGGAACGTTGTTTTTTTTTTGACATGGTTTAACACTGTTTTTTGACAACCCAATTGTAGGGACCATTGTTGGGCACAATGTGAAATATAGTGAGAGGCATACGTAGTCGAGACGGAATTCGTCGATTGATTATATCAATTAAAAACCAACTGCTTATCACAAATACTTCCCATTACAACTGGTCTCCTGAAGAGAACCAAGTTTCCATTTTTTTATATATTTTGTTGTGCAGCCTATGTACCAATAGCACCACCATAACATATAAAATGGGATCTGTACATCGTATTCCCAGTCTTAGGGGGAGACAAGAAAATGAAAGATTGGTAACATAAAAAAAATGCATCATATTATATATCGACCCCTGAAGTGGTCAATGCAAATCTGAAGTCCAAAAGAAAGAACGTGTATTTGCAAATAATAACAAATGAAATACAAGATGCATTCACTAACACAAATAAGATGACAAAGTCACATATACCAGCTTAAACTTATCTGCTCGAATGGAAGTACTCACAAAATGATTATCATATTAATAAATTGTGAGAGATAAATCGGTTCCAAAAAGATAAAACCCACAAACACAAAAAGAGCAGAGTAACGCAGTTGGTGTAACCCCAAAAGAGGTGGCACATAAAACACCATAAGTGGTTGCATACAAAACCCCAGAAGTGGTTGCATACTAAACCTTAAAGAAGGTTGTTGTCAAAACCCCAAAAGAGGCTAATGGAGTTCTAAAAGAAACTCTAGTACCAAACAAATATGAGATCGCGATGAATTATGTACAAAATAAGTACAACATGGAATCGTAATGAAACACGTGTAAAATGATATATTTGATTATGCTATAGCAATAGATGTAATCGATGAAAAAAAAAGATTACGTATATAGAAAGTGTGCAAGAATGTACGCACACAAATAGCCAAAATGGCTACATGACTTAAGGTTGAACTAAATTTGCTCGACAAACTAAACGTTTTCGAACCAGCAGTTCGAACACCCATAGACGTCAAACCAGTAGGTTATAAATTGGTGTCTTTAAATAAAAGAAAACGTAAATAATGAGTTTTTGCGATGTAAGGCACGCGTTTTAACATAAAGATTTTTCCCAAATCCCAGCAGTTGATTACGAGGAAACGTATACCCCTGTAGTGGATGCGATAATCTTTAGATGTTTGAGCGGCCTCGTAATCTCAGAATGACTTCAGATAAAACAACTTATGAATGTCATCACCGTATACATGTATGAGACAATTGCAAATGACATCTGTATGAAAACCCCCTGAAGGGTTAAAAATGCTCAAAGCATTATGAAACAATAACCCCATAGGTGTTATATATATGAATCTTAAAGGAAACTACTCATATGTGGTACAGTCGACTATACTCTGAAAAGAGAGGTATAATTTTGATAAAATGAGCTACATCTATTTAACAAGATTTCATTCTTACAGTGATAATGTAAACATCATCGAGAGGGAACTCTCAAACTAAAGAGGAAAATTTTGAATGACCTTTACAAAGTGTAGTTATTCTCGACCTGTAGTTCGAGTATATATGTACTATTTTTGCTCATCAATATGACTACATCTAGAAGATGTTATATAGAAAAAGCTCATTCGTTGAGTACATGAACGATTGTCTGATCGCTTGACATAGAAAAAATATTCTTATCAACCCCAAGAAAGGGATGTTGAACTACTTAGTCAAGAAGTACCATACTTAATTGCGATCAAAGCATTGACGTATCTTGCAAACAAGACAACATGTGATATTACGTTCTTGCTAGATGTATTGGTAAGATTACAGTTCTAATCTCAAATGTTGCACTCTTTTTCCCTTCACTAAGTTTTTCCCATTGGGTTTTCTTGGTAAGGTTTTTAACGAGAACATAACTGATCCAGTAGTATCAGTTTATCTTATAGGTCCCGAAGTACTAATTTAACATCATCATAAATCATGTTGTTAATTATGTATAATGCGTAGTGCACTCTTTTCCCTTAGCTACGGTTTTGTCCCATTGGGTTTTCCTGGCATGGTTTTTAACGAGGCAAAATTATAAAGCGCATTAAATAATTATTTGACATATTTACAAACTTGAGACACGGGATAGTTCCACAAGAACAATATGGCGCCCTGGGTTATGATTGATATATATTAGACTCGCATAGAGTTCAATCTCAATCCAGATACAAGTTATGAAGGTCGAAGATTTTAGCATATTTAAGAAGTATGTAGATTAGAGTTGATCAAGAGAAGCTCAAGCCATACTGTATGAAGACAATGTAGACAACAACACTCAAATCAAAGAAGACTACGCCAAATATCAAGTCAAGCAATTGTCACAGAAGATTGGATTCAACATCATCAAGATATACAAGTAAAATTGAGGGGGAGTAATGTACCCCTAATATACACAGTATATGTACTCTTTTTCCTTGACTAAGTTTTGTCCCACTGGGTTTTTCTTAGTAAAGTTTGAATAAGGCAACATAACTGGTCCTGCAGTATCAGTTAACATCGGTCCTGAAGAATCGTGTAAACATTATCTAGTAGTATAATGTTAACAGTGTATGTGTATTTCTAAATGTCTGAGGGGGAGTGTTATGAATGCAGACATTCAGGCCCATAGGCCAAGCCTGACCTAATGTTAATGGGCTTTAGGGTTGTTGTATTGATCTATATATATATGATATATGTACACTCAATGAATAAGAATTCCCTCATTTTCTATACTTCTCATTGTCTCTATATTCTATATTCTCTATAGTATCCTTTACATATTAGATGTTGCTATTGGGCCGTTGTTTTATAACAATAAGAACTTTAATATATTTACAAAAAAAATGTTACTTTTTGGTGAATGGTAGTTAATTTATTAAATGTGTTTAGATGTGAGATTAACAAAATGAGTTGTCTTGTTTTAGTGGTAGGGGTTAGCTTAGTGTTTGCCTTGCGAGGTATATGAATGTTTGATACAAAATCAATTTTAAGTAATGAACTGTGAAAAACTCAGAAGCACTTACACAACATATGAGATATATACAAGAAAAAGATAAAGTCTTAAAAGAAAAACTATTTAATATAAGTTTGATTGTATCATGACATTTCTTAAAGGCAATTGAATCATGACATTTGATTTTATGGTTTTTGTTGTTATATTATAGCAATTATATAGTTATCTCCATTTCTGGTAACAATTTTAGTCTTATCAAAGTGTTTAAAATCAAGGTGATACAAATTAATCCCTAAAGAATAGTTGATCAAAATTAAGAAGAATGTTTATATCATACTAATAAGCTATTTGTTATTGATGATGAACACCTTAAATTCTAGAGAATTGAGGATTAACATTTTAAGGCCCAACTTATACTCAAGATAACTTTAACTCAATAAGTTTGAATTCAAATGCCAAGAATCACCAAGGGAAAGGAGTAATTACAAATACACCTTAAATCAATGAAGTATGCGCCCAATATTTGGATTCAACAGAAGATCAAAGAGGGGGATAGGATCCCAACTCCCAAATAACTTGAGATATGCATAACGCAGGCCGATTTCACAGAGCTCTCTTAAACTGAACGAGTTGAGTTCGAGCTTAGCTGGACTCATTTACACCATAAAACTCATCGATAGTCGAAGACACAATTCTAAGAAGGAGTTAGGGATGAACTCAGAATTTTATACAAATGACACAATATTATAAGCAAAAATATACAAAAATAACAATATATATTTTTTAAAGGTAACGAACCCCAACTTTTTAGTTCCGAAGTGAACGTCACCTGTAATAGTGACCTCCAAATTCTTAAGGGTATTTTCACTGTTTTGTGCTGTTTTTAAATTTCTTTTTTCAATATGTCATTTTCTCCCATACAATTATTTCCAATGTTTGACCACGCTTATCTACATGTAAAGAACTAGGAATGCGTTTAAAAAAATTGCATTTTGTTTAGAGAAAAATTAAAAAGTTTAACCGGATCACTTTTAATTTCTTTGGTAAATATATTAAACGATTTACACCCGCAAATAATTAATCTTGTAATCAACGCGCATGTATAAGAAAAGCTTAACAAACAATCACAGACTCATGACTTTTTACTCATGTTACTTATATTTGTTAATTCAACATCACTCGACAGTCAGACACACAAATAGCACATAAAAAACCAGTATTAATACCAGAAGATACACTCTTTGTTTAGCATTTGGTTCCTCAATGCCTCAATGCTTCTAAATGTATACCTTCTCCAATAATGGGTTTCGTTAGTTGATTATTTGTTTGCCTCTTGATCTTTCCCCCAGGATAGGATAGACCATAGACGCGTGGTGATGGTGTGTGTTTGTATCCAGTGGCGAAACTTGAGATTTTCGACAAGAGGGCAGAAGTCACTCGACCTAAAAATTTCTATAAAACCGGGGGGCCAAAAATTTCTATACGAAAACTACATATTCTCCACTACTGGGCGAAAAGTTCGAGAAGTCGGCCGCCCCCTCCCGCCCCTTAAAAGCTTCGTCCATGTCTGTATCCCACCCTTCTCTAACCCTACAACTATTAATGGAATTTTACCGTGTATGGTTATTATTCTTGTTACTTGATTATGTATTTAAAATTACTTTTTGAAATCAATGCTTTTGAAATCAATGCTAAACAATAGTAATATTTAGTCCCAAGCTGCAAGTATGTTAGAGATTGGAAAGTCGAAATAGAGTAGTAGTAGGGTAAAGTAACCATACCTCATAATTATATATTTATACTCAGCACCTAGAGGAAGACAAAGGCCTCAGCATCTCATTACAACGTCCTCCTCCCCTCTCTTTATAAAAAGGCAGCATAAGTTGGAGAGAACAATCACCACCAGTACCAACCACCACCTCTCTCTCATCATCATCAACAAACCCATGTTTTCCACTTCACACCTGTGGCTTCTCTAAACCCCAAATCATTCACTCCTTCCCACTGTGTTCCCAAATCTCCATTTTCACTCATTGTAACTAGACAAGCAATCCACCCCTTACCTTTTTCTTACCTTTTGTTTAAAATGTGTTCCCATTTCCTTTTCCCTTAGCTATCTATCTATCCATCTATTTGCATCGATCCAAAACCATCCGGCTAGGATTTGTTTCTTCATTCAATTCGTATCGATCCAAAACCATCCGGCTAGGATTTGTTTCTTAAAAAATCATGTACAGACCAGCCAGAGAGAATCCATCTTTCTCATCCTCCTTGCTCGATGAGATCTATCGCTCCATTGACGAACGAGCGGATCATGAATCGATAGGTTATAGAGAAACTACTAGAGAAAAACAGAGTAGTTTCTTCACTAATGACTATTTTCAACATGATCGTGATATTAAACGGCAGAATCACTCCAGTCATGGACGAGAGGCACGAGAATGCCTGATCGAGAATTGGATGGGGAAGGAAGTAAGATCGGTTGTCGATTTCAAACGGAGCTCTCATCGAAGCGGTAATTCAAGTTCCAGCTCGTCAGATTCAAGCAGTGGCGGCGGTTTATCATCGTCTGAAAATGAATCGGTTTACTACGTCTCGTCCAGACCTAAACCGATCCGCACAAGCTCAAACCGACACCATGAATACACAACGAGTGCAAAGCACACGAACATGTATCAACAACAACGGTACCAATTCGAACAACAACATGACTCACAAACGAAACAGAAACACGAAAGCAAGCTCGTGAAGACAAAATCACGAGCAATGAAGATCTACGGAGACTTAAAGAAGGCGAAGCAACCGATATCTCCAGGAGGTAAGTTAGCAACATTTTTAAACTCGATTTTCACTACAACCAACACGAAGAACACGAAGATCTCATCCTCCTCAGCCGGATGTTACGACGACAGCACTCAATCAAAATCCGCAAGCGGATCAACATGTTCATCAGCATCGTCGTTCTCACGTTCGTGCTTGAGCAAAACTCCGTCATCCAGAGGTAAACAAAGCAACAACAAAAAGAGATCAGTGAGATTCTATCCTGTGAGTGTAATCGTAGGCGATGATTCTCAACCATGTGGACACAAATCTCTGTACGGAGACGAATCGAATACACATGCAATCAAAGTCGTAAAAAATGAAGAACCTAGGGTTTATACGAACGAGAAAACTCGTCGTATTGAAGAAGCTGCGAGGAATTTGTTGAGGAATTACCAGAAGAAAGTAGAATGCGAGTTTGATTTGATTACAGAAACTGTAAAAGTTGAAAATGAAACTGACCTGAATTACGAAGACGATGAAGATGATGATGTCGGTAGCAACGCAAGCTCCGATCTGTTCGAACTGGAGAATTTTTCTGCAATTGGAATGGAGAATTACGGAGATGAATTGCCGGTTTATGAAACAACTGTTTTGGATACAAGTTTAGCACTCGGTAATGGCTTCCGCATGTAATTGAACAAAATAAAAAATAAAAAAATAGGTTATTGTTAGTTATTTGGTATTTTGGTGTGGGTTTTTTTTTTGGTGAGTATAAATTAGATGTAAAAGAATTTTATGTTTTTGTTTGTTTGTTTTGTAATTGCGTTGGGTTAAGTATTTTAATTTTTTTTTGTTCTTATATGAATATAATTGCTAATCTTTAGGGGTTTTGTAATATCTGATTGTTATGTTAATGGTATTTGAGGTTGTACATACCTAATGAGCTAAACGGACGTTGAACGGTCTCCTTACTGGTCCACTGATTGGACCAGTTCGATCGGATATTAGAACCAGATGATATACTAAATAATGTAAAAATAAATAAGGTAAAATAAGATTTTTTTAATCAAAATTTGGTTCAACCCTTTAAAATCCCGGTTCGATAGCCTGAACCGGACCAGCCAAGGTCCCGATTCCTGCTCCGACCGGCCAGTCCGATCCGGATTTGAAAATACTGGTTAGAAGGAACTATCTTATTTCATGTTAAATAAATAAACATTTTCATGAAGGAGAAGAAGAAAATATAAATAAAAGATGATAGTGTGAATAATGTGAAGGAGAATATCGAGATTGATACACAAATATCAGATTGAAATAGATGTTAGCAGGAATTTTATACTTTTATTAACTTTATTTTCTATATGCTGTTTGCGGGTCCTTTTTTCGCCATAATATTATTTAATACTTTAATACAAATCCAAAAAGATAAAATGAAATGTTTTAGTTACGTGTCAAACAATAATTGATTATATTATATTTTATTGTGTTATATTAGGTTTAAGTATCGTTAAATTGTGTTTTCAAAATCTTAAAATAATTTTGGTAATACTTTTTGTTGCAATTGAACCGTTGGGGGTGATAAAGCAGGAACATGTTAACGAAATGATGAATTAGATAAAATTGGTGTTGGTGGGTCTCCTAAAGTGTGGGGAACATTTAGATTTTGTGTGGATTTTTCTTTCCGGTTTTACCAATTGGACTCCAACTCCAAATCTTACTTTCTAAACAATCATATACGATTTTGTTGTTGTATAAACACTATTTTATTAGAATGAGTAATTTGTATTGTATTTGAAGATACAAATTCGAGGACGAACCTTCCTCATAAAGGCCGGACCGGATCGTAACTGGATGAACATCCCAGAGGCCTCCGTCCCCCAAGATACCTACAGACAGACCACTAGTAAGTGCGTCCTGTCGAATGACGTCATCACAGTTGACTAATATAAATACCCCATAAAAGTACAAGTCAAATACGATTTTTCTGAACATTCGTTCTACTTTCTCTCTCTATCAAATACTTATCCTCACACCAGAGGGTGGTCGCAGAGAGGTCCTCCCATCTCTACGGCGAGCCTAACGGTTTATTTTTTTGCAGGTTCAGGTACTCGATCCTCCACAAAGTATCATACTCAGATCTCAGGCTCTAGCCTTAGATATTGGATCTTCAGTATTAGAGCATAATTACAAGTTAACAATTTCTTATACAAATAAATAGAAGAGTAAATTACAAAACTCGTCCTTTATGTTTACATCATATTGCAAAGTGTGTCATTTGTCTTCAAAAATTACAAAAAACGTACTCGATGTTTGCAAACCCTTGCACATTATGTCCTTTAGCCCTAACTTTGTTATTTTTCATGGTTAAATCAGACCAAGTGTACCCCACATGAGGGTATTTTGGTCATTTTACCGTTTATTGATATAAAACAATTTACTCTCACTCTAAACACAAACACAAACACAATTGCAGTCTCTTTATCCTCTCCGACCACAAGACTCCGGTCACCACTACCACCTAGCTCCGGCGACCAAGAACCATCCACCTGCCACCACCTCCACACTCCGCACATCACCAATCAAACCAACCACCATCTGCCACCACCAATCTTCCCCCAAACCTCATCTTCCACAAACACCCACAACCATCACCGTACCAAGCATGACAGTGACACCCACAACCACCACCGTACCAAGCATGACAGTGGAATGACGACGGCGGATTTAAATCTAGGGTTCTGAAGACGGCAGCGCTGTTATGGTGCAATGGCATCAGATCATCGACGGTAGGTAACCCTTGCTCCCACAATGAAACTCGATCGCCCTCGTCGTCGTTGCTCACTTCTTCACCCTAATCTATGCGTGTCATTCTAGAAACCCTAATTCTGTATTTCCGGCGTGAAAATACGGTGGGGTAATTGATTTCTTTCTCCTCCTCGATTTCTAAAACCCTCTGATTGCCCTCTGTGTTTGTGAAATAATAAGTTTATTAAGAAGCGATTGATATGTGTGGTCTCATTCTGATTATGTAGACTCAGTTTCAGATCTAATCTGCATCTTCAATAGTTGAAATCAACAATTTTACATTTTGATTACAGCCTTAAGTTCAATCATGTTTCTTTGATTCGAGATCTTGTGTATAAAAATTGAATACTTCGTTGTCATATTTAGTGCCAGGTGGTGTGTGGAGGTGGTAGCAGGTGGGTGGTCCTTGGTCGCCGGAGTAAGGTGGTAGTGGTGATCGGAGAGGATAAAGAGATTATAATTGTGTTTGTGTTTAGAGTGAGAGAGTAAATTGTTTTATATAAATAAATGGTAAAATGACCAAAATACCCTCATGTGGGGTACACTTGGTCTGATTTAACCATGAAAAATAACAGAGTTAGGGCTAAAGGACATAATGTGTAAGGGTTTGCAAACATCGAGTACGTGTTTTGTAATTTTTGAAGACAAATGACACACTTTGTAATATGATGTAAACATAAAGGACGAGTTTTGTAATTTACTCTAAATAGAATGATGATAAAAAGGCTTAAAAACTAAAAAGTACTAAGGGTAAGCGGTATGGTATCGGTGAGTGGTGTCAGGGATATGAGTCACTGATCGGTGACCACACCGTGGTGATGAAAGTGTTCGGTGAGTGGTGATTCGGTGTATAGTCACCGATTTGATTAAGTGGTGTGATTGAATGAAATTTGACCGTTAAAAAAACTAGCCGTTTTATAAAAAAAAAATACAACTTTTCCTTATAAAAACAATACCATTCAACATCATTTTCACCATTTTCTTCTCCATCCAACTCTATTTTCTAAAAAAATTCACTTCTTCTATTTTTTCAATGGATGATATACCACCGTTATTCATTCCAATTGATATTAGTGAAGACGATGATTCTTTCTCGAGCGATAGTAGTTTAATTTTTTTCCAAAATCTTATTAACGAAGCCACTGAACTGGAAGACACAGGCACTTCTAGAAAAAGGAAATATGTCCGTCGAGATCGAGTGAAATGTCACGAAAACCTTATGAGAGATTATTTTGTCGAGGAGCCCGTATTCAACGAAGAGGTTTTTCGTCAAAGGTTTCGTATGTCGAAAAGGTTGTTTTTAAAAATTTTGAGTGACGTGCAAGCGAATAACTCGTGGTTTCAAGACAACGTGGATGCGAGTTTGAGGAAGAGTTTTACACTGATGCAAAAAGTTACTTCGGCGATTAAGCAACTAGCAACCGGTAACGCTCCAGACGAGTTCGACGAGTATTTAAATATGTCCGAAAGGTCTTCCCGAGAAAGTCTAGAAAATTTTTGCGAAACGGTATGTAATTTATACGCTTCCGAGTTTTTACGTAGACCTACTAGCCACGACGTTGCGTTCTTGTACCAAGCTCATGAGGAGAAACGTCACCTTCCTGGGATGTTGGGTAGTCTTGAGTGTACACATTTTGTTTGGAGAATGTGTCCAACGGAGTTGGGGGGTCAATATATGAAGGGGGATCACAGTCACCCGACAGTTATGCTCGAAGCGGTGGCCTCTCAGGATTTGTGGATTTAGCATGCCTTTTGTGGTCCACCATGTTCACAAAACGACATCAACGTGCTCCAATAATCTCCGTTATTTCTTACTGAACGAAATGGAACTGCACCAAAATGCCAATTTTACGTGAATAACCACTTGTACAAGCGTGGATACTATCTTACCGATGGAATCTACACTACTTGGTCCGTGTTTGTGAAATCATTTCCGTATTCTCACATTGTGAAAGAAAAGAAGTTCAATAGGCAACACGAGGCGGCAAGAAAAGACGTGGAGCGGGCTTTTGGTGTTTTAAAGGCAAAATGACATATACTTCATCGCCCGATGCGTGCTACGAGTGTTAAAAAATTAGGAGTGTCGTATATGCGTGCATTATTATGCATAATATGATTCTAAAAGACGACGAAAATGCGATTGCACCGGTACATATTCGGGATCCTCCAGTCGAGCCCGTTTTCGAAGACACTGCTTATTGATGAAGATACGCATTATAGACTAAAATATGATCTTGTGGAGCATCTTGGAGAACAAGATTTACCCCACCTTTTGGCGGATTCCGACAACGAATAGTTAAATTAGGTTTTTTTTTTAATTTATTTTTATATTTTAATGTCATGTTATTTATTTTAATTTTATGTAATGTGTTTTTTTAATTAAAAGTACCATTATTTACATTAAAATATGTTTTATTTATTTAGGAATAATTTCTAGAAATAAAAAATATATAACTCAAACACTCTAGAGTGATTGAACCATACCCCACCCTAATAAAAACATTAAATAGTTTGCCTATCTCTATGACCCATACTCAATCCGTATCTGGTATCTACAACTTTGAAATATTCAAAGAATTTTTTCAGGTTTTTGTTTGACTATTTATTTTTTATAAGGCTATAGGGTGTGGTCATGACCCTCATGACCACCATGACCCTCCACATAGGCACCACATCATCTATCTTTAATCCATTATTCAAAACCACTACCCTTAGGGTGTGGTCATGACCCAAACCACTATCCCCTTTATTTTTGTTAATTTGTTTTTGTCTTAAAATATCAAATGGGAGGGTCGTGGTAATCGTGGTTTAATCCATGGGAACCACCATCAATCAAGGAGGGGGATGGTATACCATTTAATTAATGATCCTATGTGGAAATAATGTTCCAATCAATGACCCCCACACCCCATAGCCTAAAGGAGTGAATCATGATTTTCAACTAATATGTTTCCTTTACTGATATACAAATGTTAGTTTCTAATTTTGAAATGAGTTAATTACACAATTAGTCATAGGAGAGTGTTATCTTGAGAACGCTAAATATTGCGAGAATCGTAAGAACGAATAAAAAAACCAATCAAAACCAATTTTCTTTAATACAAACCTTATTGTAATAAAAATACAAAATCAAAAAAAGAATTTACAACATTAAATAGTTTATTTTCTCCTCTCAAAATCACTCTTGTTAGATTTTTTGCACATGTATAAATGACAAACTTACACATGCGTAAATTTTTTTATTTACGAATTCACGTAAATTTAAATGTGTAAGTTTAATTTCTAACATTGTATTTTAATAATAATGATAAATGTAAAAAGAAATTTTGAATTCGAATTGTTTTTGACTAAGTTCTCGTGGTTTTTCACTTGTTCTCACAGTTCTCGCAATATTTAGCGTTCTCATTTAAACCTTCCCCATTAGTCATGCAGTCATAATACTTAAAAGTGTTACAAAATCGGAACATGAGGATTATCTATGTAATTAACTCGTTTGAAGATTTAAGAGCATTTACAGTAGTTTTATAATTTTCTACCCTATAATTTAACTAAAAATTATTGTTCTACTCTATTATATATTAAAAATACAGTGCACATCATCCTATATATACAATCCAATCAATAGTAACATCATTAAGGAATTACTTATATATTAAAAATACAATGCAATTAATAGTAAAATCATCCTATATATACAATCCAATCAATAGTAACATCATTAATTTAATTAAAAATCATATTTTTTTTTTTAAATTATCTCTTATTTTAGAAAATTCATATCACATCCATCATTTTTATATTTATCTTACTAACAAACACTTATTTTATTGTATTTTTTTTATATACTCATAATAATTTAATGGAGGACAAATAGTAGATATCTATATATAAAATGTTATGACATCAATGTTTTAATTAATCTATAAGAATAGGGCATACACATGATGGTTTTGATGTGGAGTGAAAAATGATGATTTTTAAACGTTTACCTTAAATTTTAAAAATAAGTTAAGATATTGAGGAGCTCTTGTAAATGCTAACACTTTACAAAAAAAGAGTATGATGTAAGACATATTGATAGTAAAAGAATTATTTTCTCTCAAACCAATGTTCCTTTTTAGCGTTTGGAACGTCAAGTCATATACTCTTTAATTTTACTACTAAACTACACATTATTTGCCCATCTTGTATTGAACCTTCACTGCTAAAAAGACAAAACCTTATTTAACATATCGGTAATGCTAGGCTAAAGGCCCTTTGGTTAAATAGGATATAATCAACAGTTCACGAGTTCTAACTTCTAAGACCGTGGGGTATGGTGGGGCGGGGGTTGGGGCATTTGGTGACACGTGGCTTGGGGGTGTGTGGGGGGGGGGGGGGGGGGGGGCAGACATGGGGCGACTCACATAAACAGGGTATGGTGGGGCGGGGGTTTGGGGCGTGGGTTTGGTGGGCTTCGCTGGGCTGACCGGTGGGCTGTTTGTTAAACAACAGATTTAATTTTTTTTTTTAATATTTTTAATTAAAGAAAATTACATAAAAACCAATTCCTAATGTTTATTTTTGTTTTTTATCTCTTCTCTCATCTCCAACACTATTTGTAACTCGTCACCCTGTAGGTGATCAATCGGCTGGGATAGCAATTTCAAATCATCACGTCTTTGTCTCAGGGCCTCTCTAGCGGCATCTCTAGCATCTCTAGCGGCATCTCTAGCTTCTTTGCTCTTTCGTTGTTCGGCCCTTTGTTGTTGGAAGACGTTGAATGTATCTAACTTGGCTGAAATGTCATCCAACTGGTCGCTGTATTTTCCCCTACGCAAGCCCGAACTCCCAGCTGAAGGCGATGCCGTATCAGATCTTGATTTTTGAGCACGCCTTTTTGAGGCATCTCTTCCATACTCAGGCCGGTTTGGGCTTGGTGAATCATCCAAAAGGTCCTCAAACTCTTGATCTCGTGCATCAGATTGGGCTTGGGACGAGACCTTTGACCTTTTGGAAGACGTGTTACTTTCGCTACCACTGGGGATATTCGACCACTTTGGATGGGACTTACAAATCTCCCAACAATGCATGAAACGGAAGTCGGTCCCCACATTTGTCTTGAATTGAACCAATGCATTCATCACAATGTCGGCTTCGGTTTCACCACTTTTTGGGTTTTGTTTTGCTTTATTTAAAAAACCACTATATTTTGTAAGTTGGCCGCTTATCTCGGTCCACTTCGAGGATAAGCTATCGTTTTCACGATAAAACTCTCTTCCCAATTCTTTATGGAATACTCTACTAACCCCTTGCCACAAATGGGTTCGATGTTGAGAATTTCCTATTTTTATAAAAACAAAATTTAATATATTACAAAGTTATATAAAAAAAACATTAATATAAACAAAGTTTAAGAATACCTAAAGTTGCATGTTGAGATTGTTGAAACCAACCCCTCGCCAATGCAAGTTCTTCAGGAACGGTCCATTTTAGTTGTTTTCGCTTAGCGGTTTCATGTGTTTTATCCCCCTCGGTTTTTTTCTTATGGCTTCTCTTTTTGATGGGTTTCGATGCGGAAGGGCTATCGTTGGGTGGTTGAGTTTCGGGGACGGTTTCGTTTTGTGAAAGGTCGATGGAGTTTGGTGGTATCGCATCATCGGTGTGTGGGAAGTTATCGCATCATCGGTTTGATGGGCGTTAGTGTAAACGGGGTAGGTATCGCATCATCGGTGTGTGGGAAGTTAGTAAACAAACAATTCCCAAGATACGATGCATAACTTGCTTCTTGGGGCATAGAAGAGTGTATCAAAAATGGACGAGGCATTGGACGAATGGGTGGTGGGCTAGGATTATTTTCTTGGAATGCATACGGGTTGTTCGAGTCAAAAGGACGGTTATGAGGATGCATTTTTTCGTTTTGTAGAAGGAGAATTGAAGATGATTATAGAAGATGTGGTTGAATGTGGTAAAAAATGGAAGAAAAATGTGAGTTTTATAGTGGAAAAATAATATATATATTTTTTTTAAGATAGCAGTTGGCCAACGGCTAGCCCAACGGTTACTTTAGTTTGTCCAGTGAATGCCCGCCATGTCAGCTTGGCCAGACCGCCCCACGCCCGGCTTGAAACCCAAACCCCAAGGGTCACGCCCAAACCCAAGCCCACCCGGGGTGGTGGCTTGGGCGTTTTCCCCAAACCCACGCCCAAACCCCCGCCCCATACCCCACGGTCTAAGAATGCGGGCATCAACTTAAGTAGATTATTAATTTTTTTTTTTTGAAGGGCGAAATTCAAAGTAGATTATTAAATAATTACTATAGCTTCACTTGAAATGCCTATTAAGATAAAGCTTTTCTAGGACATGTATAAACTCAGTTAAAGTGAAAATTACCCGAAAAAAATATTGTATTTAAGTTTAGATCTTAAAATTTAGTGATGTTTTACTTTAATGTGGTTGATTTGGGGAAATTAGGAATTAGTCCTCATTTTGTACGATATATCATTTGGAGATTAAGTTTGTCATATAATACTAAACTAAAACTATTTACTACTTACAGCATTCACAATAATGGATCCTCTATATTATTATGAGTATAAACTTTTATATTTTTTTAGAGTAGTTGTAAATGGTTGAGTGAAGGAGAGGGGAAAAAGGAGAAAAAGTTAATGTTCACCAGTAAATTTGAAGGAAATACTATTCACCCTTATAGTTTTTTAATATTTTTTGAAAGTGTTTGTAAGGCTGGAGGGTGTGGGGCGCCACCCTTCGCCACCTGGACGCCTATAGCGCCCCACTCCGCCATCAACCACACCCCCGGCGCCATAGCCGGGGCGCCATTGAACCTCCGCCACCGCTATGGCGAGCGTCAACGCACGAAGACCGAGAGAAATTAAAGTTTTTGACCGTTGAAACGGTCAAAAATTTAAAAAAAAAATTTACTTTTTATTTTATTTATAAAATCATACTATAAATATCAACTTCTACCTCTTTTTAAATCATTCCTTTCACTCTCTACATCCATTTTTATACAACTCTCTTCATTTTTTTTAAAACTTCCAACAATGTTTCCCAACAACCCAAACAACCCATGAGATCCGACCAATCCGTATTGGCAAACTTTGCAAAACAACGAGCAAGAGGACCGCTATCGCCGAGACCCGCGTACGGGGGAGGTTGGATATTATCCAATGCCACCAACTTCTCCTCATCCCACCACTCAACCGATGCCTCCTCCATATTTCGGGTATTATTCTCAACCCCTTTTTTTTTCCGCCAAACATGCCACCACCAAACATACCCGCCCAAGACACAAGCGAACCGGAATTCGTTCCCGAAACCCAAGTCGAATTCTCTTCTATGAAAAAAAGAAGCCATAAAAAGAAGGATGAGACCGAAAAACGTGCGACAAAGAAGGTAGAATTTTGGTCGCCTAAGGAAGAGTTCGAGTTGGCAAAAGCTTGGCTCGACGTGTCGGAGGACGAGATTGTTGGTAAATAATATTTTTTATGCTTGTCTAAATACTATTTTTTTATGCTTTTGTAAATAATATTTTTTTAGGAGACGACCAAGACATAAAGGTATTTTGGGGTCGTATACGCGATAAGTTTTTCGCCGCAATGGGTCGTGGCGTGTATCGAACCCCCGACTCTTTTTCGGGAAAGTGGGGGGCTTTGAGGACGAAGGTTAGCAACTTCAACAGCATATACAATAACCTCGTCAATAACACTCGAAGGAGAAGTGGTGCGAGCGATGTCGATATCTTGACCGAAGCCCACACCGAGTATAGAATGCACCATGGGCATATGTTTAACCTGGTAACCGCATGGGAGCTTCTTCGCAAATCTCCAAAGTGGCACCTTGTGCCATCGTTCGACCCAACCCGACCTAGATCCAAACGGTCCAAATCGACATCCACCACCGAACCTTCTGGGTCAGATGCTCGTACAGTAATTAATCTAAACGAGGATGCTGACGAGTTTGAAGAACCCCAAGAGCTGCCTCGTCCAACTGGTAGGGATAAAAGTAAAGCCAAGGCAAAGGCACGTGGAAAGTCTACTAAATCAGATGGCCCGTCAAAGATTACCGAGTTCCAGGCATATCTGAAGCAAATAATCTCCATTAGGGAAAAAGAACAAGAAATGAAAATGGAGAAACAAATTGCAAGAGACATGGACTTTCTCGCAAGGGATCTGTCACATGTCTCGGAGGAGGACCGAGTCATTTTGGATGCTCGTAAGGCACAAATTCGGGCCAAATATATGTAGTTTTTTTTAAGTATGTTGCCCTTTTTTTCTAGTATGTTATGTTTTTTTTTTTTCTAGAATGTAATGTTTTTTTTTTTGACTTTGTAGTTTTTTTTAATGAAATTATGTTTTTATTTTTAATTTTGTAGTTATTAAAATTGCCATTTAATTTAAAAAAATAAATATTTAAATAAATAATTACTTAATCATTATACGGGGCTCCATCCACACCCTCCAAATTAAAGTGGGGAATGATAAAGCCCCTTTGCTGACATGGCGATGACATGTATCCTATATGGCATGATAAAGCCCCTTGGGGCTCCATCCACACCTCATAGCCTAAGTAGATGAGAGACAAAAAGTAATGATGAAAGTATTAAAAAATATTATCTAATTAAAAAGGAGAGAAAAAAGTAGTGTTTTTTTTAATATAAGGGTTATTGGATTTTATGACTCTGTACTATTGGGTATTATCCGCTGACACTCCCAACTATCACTTTGACATCCATCACTCTCAACTTAACACTTTGTGTGTTATGTCACTCCGGTTGAGTGGTTTTTGGCTCTTCTTTTGTCTTTTAGGAGCAGATTCACCTGCAATCATTAGTAATTCACAAAGTGTTAGCCTAATGTCACCAATAATATAAGTCAAACACTAAGAAATGTTCACATGTGGAGTGACACAACACACAAAGTATTAAGTTGGGAGTGGTGGAAGTCAAAATGATAGTCGGGAGTGACAGCGGTCAATACCCCATAATTAGGGGTGATAAAATCCAATAACAGTATAACACTTAATATAATCATGGTTGTAAAAGTCGCTAGGCGCTCCCTAGTCGGATTCGGGAGTACTCGGGAAGTACTCGGCCTAGGCGGAGATTACTCAGGGAGTAATTGGCCTGGGCGAACAGTACTCGTGCCTCGGTAACCTACCTTGTAGCGAGTACTCAGGGAGTATTCAGAGCCTAGGAGAAACTTTTAAAAACCATGAATATAATTATAATGATAGAGAAGAAGATTCAATTATGAATGTTATTACGAGTTACGAATGAAAATCCTAACCACGAATCACGATCAATTATAGTAGCACTTTTCATGTGACTTAATAAAAATAATAAGAAATAATAAAATACATAATAATTTGGCTAATTATGCTAAACTTAGAGGGAATCCAATGAGCACAAATGGACGAAACGAAGCTTACATCATTTTCTGTGTAGTGGTTTGAAGAAACAGGAATTTATAGGTGTTTTTGGTGTCTACATAAATCTTTTGTCACTTACTTTTCTAAGACCCAACATATCTAATAAATGTCTTAATAGATGTTTAACTATTATCATCCAATTTAATTAATTAAAAGGTTCATTTTTGTCTTTACTCTTATTTTGTAATTGATTGGTAAATGATTTACCTATATATGACCCAATATATGCAGTGGTGGATCCAGCCAGTTTTTTCACTGGGTTCCTTTTTCCAAATCATACAAGGTTTACACTACAAAAAGACGTTTTTTTTTTCCAAATCGACTGGGTTCCCGGGATTCCGGGAACCCGGTGAACCAGCCTGAATCCGCCACTGGATATATGCGGGTTTATTTTTGCTTTGAAAACCCATAAAGGATAAGGTCATTAACATAATTAGAGGTACACAATGTCTTGATGCCTCACTTGTCTTAGTTAAGGCCTGCTGGTATAATCGTATGACAACACTATTCATGCTTTACATGTTATGTTAAATAAAATAAAATATAAATACTTGATATGCTATGAGAGTTGATTACAATTGAGTTGAATACCATTATATTTAAAATATTATTTGATTAGAACTTTTTTGTAATTATTGTAGGTCTTGTAGTCGCCTAGCTAGGATCGATGCAAGATCAAACTAAGCTATAAGAACATGTGGAATTCGCCTTCGAGCAATACACGAGAAACAACATCATAAACGAAATCTAGAGCGAGTAGAAGTTATTAAGAACAAGAGTCAGTATAATCTCTAATTGTATTCCACCAAATATCAAAGCGTGTATAGCGTGTATAAAGTTGATCGTAATTCCCCAAAAGTCTGAGAAACACATGCACTATAGGTAGCCGACTAAAGTCGACTGACTTACCCCAAATTCGCGTATAGGCTAAAGTCGCCTACATCATACAAAATCTCCAAACATGCTTAAAAATACAAAGATTGCAAATCAACCAACTAATCTATCTATCAAGCTCTTGTGTACTCACAATTATGATTATTATATTCCCTATATATATTTAATCAACAATACATAATACTTAACAAAGTTTTTCATTATTATACGTAGTCACTGCAAGGAAAGGCATTTCCTTTCCTACGTAACACAGATAGACTTTAGAAATGTATTTAAACCCCGTTAATAATCTTGTTGTTTGGCGTCTTCTCTCAATCCATATCTATGTACAAAATGGACATCAAGGGATATTCTAAATAGTTAAGCACGCATAAAAAATATGAGATTATCTTATATGAACCACTCTTAAAAAAATCCTATAATTGGTTATTATAATTAGCTAGGTCATATATCGATTGGACCCTGCAAAATCATACATAGACTTTGTGTGGGCTAAGTGTCATGATGCCACACATGGTTGTTTAACTAACTCACAACTCGTAAGTTACTATGAAATAACTTATTAGAGGCTCAAGCAATTTGGCTCGAGATAGTTGGAAAGTACAAAACTTCGAGTCAAGGCCGGCTCGCTCGTTGACTCGCTTTGGTAATGTAAGGACCTAATCTGTTTTAATGGAAAAACATGCAATAGAAATGCGAACAGTAAAATTTTTACTTTACAAACGTTTGATCATACTTGGAAACCATATAAACAACGACTCTTTTACAAGCATTACATTTTTCACTTGTTCATTATTATGCTTAAGATGACACGTGTTTATTGTAACACCCCGTGTTTCGAAAGTCAAAGTCAAAGTCAAGATTGAAGTCAAAGCAAGAAAAGATTGCTAATTGCAATCTGTCACTCCTTGCTCAATTACTGTTTTGACTTCTTTGACTTGTAATCGAATCTTTTATTTTACTTACTTTAGTTGTATTATGTGGAGTATCTGTGAATAATCGAGGTTTAATCGATATCTATCGCATGTTTATCGCTTTATCGCTTATCGCATCGCAATCGCATTCGTAACTCGAATTATGCGTTCTGGATATTGTTTTACGTGTGTGTGCTATTTATGTGTTACTTGTGCGTGTTTATTTATGTTTATGTTTTGTGGTGATTAATCAAAACACAATCGTAACTCTATCGAAATCAAATCGCAAACGCTAAACGCTAGTTATTTATAGTGATTGTATGTTTGATATAGTAGCTAGGTTATTTGTGTAACTAATGGGTAATTCTATCGCATCGCTCGCTCGAAACGCATCGCAACGCAACGCTCAACACGCGAATCGAAACGACAAAACTCAACACGCCGGACACCAGGATCGAGTGGCCAACCGATCGAGTGGCCATTCGATCGGATTGCCATCCGATCGGTGACCAATCCAACCCATGCATCCTTTCCTCTTTTGGAAACCCTATAAATACCTTCCTGTCACATCATTTGTGATGTGACAGCTCCTCTGCTCGACCAGCCGCACTCAAGCTCTCTTTCTCTCGATTTCGCGATTCTTGTATGTTTTCAACCTAAATCTTGTCATTCTATGATCTACACGCACTTCTTTATCTTTTTCTCTTTTGAATCTCCACTTTTAACCGTGAAATCAGTGGATTTGAGGTGTTCTAGGGTGATGTCATCATGGAGCTCTTATGAACTTCAAGTTTTGGCCTCATCCCACCAAGAACAACTCAGATCTGAAGGATTTCCACATGATTAAACAATGTTTTCGCATAGATCTACACATATTCATGATTAAAAGGATTGAAAAGATGGTTTCTAACTTTCTTTAAACTCTTTTTACACTCAATGCACTCAAAACCGATAGAATCGGAGCTTGTTCTGATCTTCTACTTCTTCTTAGTGATGTGTTGGTTCAAGATCTGATTTCTATCAGAGAGACAACATATTTCGAGTTAAACACGAACAACCGTCACGAACAGTTAGCTGATCGGATTAGGGTGATTCCTGTTCGATTGAGTCACTAGGGTCTTGACGAGGTTCTGTTGTTTAGTACGTTGTGACAACCCTCAAATTTGCATGTAACCATACAGTTTATTAATGATAATAAAAGTACTTGATGACTGTGCTAAACCATTTAACTGCTCTCTGATTACTGTGTTATACTTACATGTGCGTGTTAGCATACTAGTAGTATACAGAAAAGTTACTAAATAGTCCGGTATATTTTCCTGTGTGTTAGGAATAAATTTCGTTACAAAAATATATGTATAAGACGCCTTACGGAACAATTAAACGCTTTAACGGAACGATACGTAACCGAACAACCGGACATTACCCGGGACACCAAAATTTTGTCAGAAGTATTATTTTATCATTCTTAATTATTTACGGTCACAAAAATCCCCACACACTATAGAAACATGGCATACACCCACTATTCTTGAAAATACCCTTAACCTTCTAATTAATTACCCACTAATTACCAAAATTTTACATTTTACCCCCCCCCCCCCCCCAACCGATTTTCAGCCCTCATGGACCCCACCCAAGATCTTAATCATGACAATAGGATTTGTGATTGTTCCAAGATGATAGTTGCTTGTTGCTTTGCACAAAATATGGTGCACTCATGACACCTAGCCCCCAAGCCCTCTACTTAACCCAATCAAGACCCCTCACTCTCTCACCTCACTTCTCTCTCTCTCTTTCTCGGCTCCATAACCGCCACCCCCATCACCACCCTCAAATCTCCATTGTCATCTATTCCTAAGGTTCACTCAAAGCTTCAAGGGAGATTCAAAGGAGTTGCAAGTTTGTGAAGCTTCAAGAGACTTGTTTGCTTGCTTCATCTTCATCATCTCTTCATCTTTATTCTAGATTTCTACCCTAGCCTTGTGCTAGTAGTAAGTCCCTTCACACCCTTGTTTCATCTTGTTATTTGTTATGATTCATAGTAGGATGATGATGATAAATCACAAGAAGCTAAAACACTAAAAATATGAACATGGAACCGTACATAAAATCATACATAAGAAGGTTTGCATGATGATGTTATCGGGTTGGGTTGAGTTTGGTGAATGCATGCATGGTGTTGGATCATTAAGTTATTGATAAATCATGGTTAGGGCCCTTGCTAATATGCTTTTAGAAACACTAAACCCGAAATAAACATGCTGATTGAAATTTTCAGCCAACTTCAACAGGCTATAACTGGGTCATTTTAAATCGAAAAACTGAATTTCTGGAGTCTAAATTGTGTAATTTTGAACAACCGAACAAATGGCACTGGAATAGTAATTTTTCGAGATCGTTTACTATTTTTAAAGAATTGTTTTTAGACAGCAGCTCAAGCTGAAATATTTCTGCTGAAAAAGTGTGTTGTATTCAGAGTCAAAACCCGAAACCTGAGTAAAATCAGCTCATGGAATTTTTATTGTAGATGGTCACGGTTTTTTCCGTGACCCTCCAACTGGAATTTCATCGATCGGACTTACGATTAATTTTTAGTGAATTTTTCCGTAAACTGCAATCAGAAAGTAACAAATCTGATTGCAGTCGGGTAAATAAATTTTTATATAATATTGGTAACGAACTGGGCCCCGATATTTTTACACAATAAAATTTGGAACGTTTGTGACATCATGTAAAAATTTGAGAATTTTTGGAAAAGGGTAACTATTTTATTAAAATGCTCGAAAACAGTCCAGTTTTGATTAATAAAGCTGAAACGACATAAGTAGTAATTTGCGTGTCTAAATGTCGAGTAGGTTATCCAAGAATGATATAACATGTTATATGTCAATAAAAGTGTTATGTGCAATGTTGTATGTTTTTCTATAAGTGGGGAATAGATGGGAAACTTATATGGGCATGAACCGCTATGTGATAGATACGTGTAGGAACTTTGTGTTCTATTTGAAATCACTAATAAACTAAGTGGTAATCATACTAGGACGTGATTGACCGACCTCGACTATTAGCTATATTTGAGAGTCAAACCGAGCAACCGAGGTGAGTTCACACTCTTTCTAAGGCATGGGATTCCCGGTGGGTTGGGAATGGGATTGAATGGCTACTCGAACTATCATTACTATTAAACTACTTACTACTGTCCTCGGATTGAAGGGCGCGTACGTAAAGCCTACGTACACGACCATAAGACCATCAACTCTATCAAATGAAGTCCCTCATTTATCGACTTAATCGCCGAGGCCTATGGCGAGCGGGTCATTAGTTAATAGCGCTATTAGGTTTAACAAACCTCACACCGTGCCAGTCGGACGGGCGTGTACTAATGGACTATGGGCAAAGGGTCAATGCTAATAGACATTGACTTAGGGCACCTCTTACATTTTCATAGCAGTCGATACGCGTGGTCTAGTAACACATGGGAAGCCCCCACTAATCTTCGCAAACATGTCAGAAAGACCGTGATACGAATTTATACGATACATGGTTTTCAAAACGAACAGATGATTTACGAAACGAATGCTATAACTAAACAACCAACTGTGAATTCACTCAACTTTGTTGTTGACTCGTTGTTACATGCCTTACAGGTCGCTAGATGCTTATGGAGCTTGCACGAGGAGGAGGTTGTTGTGGGATGCGGACTGTTATGTCCCGTACTTAATAATTGAATTTTATAAACTATGTTCTGGACATTAAACTTATGAACTATAAACTTATGTTTTGAACTTCCGTTTTATGCTTCCGCTGTTAACTTAAAACTGGTTACTGTCTTATGGTCACCAATTGTATTGTGATTGGTTTTACTTACTAAGATTACGTTGTTCAATATGATTGGTGGCTCGATCCTGGTCATGTCACGCCTCCAAGCGGTGATACCCCGCATGGTGGATTTTGGGAGTGTGACAGATTGGCATCAGAGCCATTGGTTATAGTGAACTTGGTTTTAAAAAGGGAAAAGCTTTTTGATAAAACCAGACTATAACCTGTACAATGCTCAACGATCCACAACGACGCTTCCCTCCACGTGCAAGACGCGACACAATAGGTGGTATGATTTATGTTATACTGTCGGTTAGATAATTCACCCTGTGCATTAGTTAACGTGATAATTGCTATTTGAACCCTGTGTGCTTACTCTCTACTGTCGTCCCACACTTACGCACTTTCGCGACACTTTTCTCACTTACGTTGCTTCATTATGAAGATCATGAGCAGACGCGGAGGACGTATCAACCTCACTCAAGCCCAGTTGACGGCTTTAATCAACGAACGAGTCGCTGAGGCACTCGCAGCTAACCCTGCAGGAGGTCAACATGCTCAAACTCCTGTGTGCACATTCAAAACGTTCATGGGCTGCCGACCTACTACTTTCAGTGGCACCGAAGGAGCAGTGGGCCTTCTTCACTGGTTTGAAAAGCTTGAGTCTGTTTTCGAGATGTGCGAATGCCCTGAGGATCGAAGGGTGAAATATGCTACTGGAACGCTTGAAGGTGCTGCGTTAACCTGGTGGAAGGCACAGGTTCAACTACTGGGACTGGCGGTTGCAAATGCCACTCCCTGAAATGGTTTCAAGGAACTGATCAAAGAAGAGTACTGCAGTCGAGACGACATCCACAAGCTAGAGGTGGAATTTTACAATCTGAAGATGACGGGATCTGAGATTGAGGCGTACACTAAGAGGTCAAACGAACTGGCCATCTTGTGTCCAACCATGGTAGACCCTCCCATCAAACGAATTGAGCTGTATCTCAAGGGCCTTGTACCAGAGATTCAAAGTCACGTGACTTCAGCCAATCTGGGTACCATACAGCAAATCATCAAGTTGGCCCATCGACTCACTGACCAAGCGGTGGAGCAAAACAGGCTGCCCAAACGAATCAGTGCCACAGCTACTTCTGATGCACCTACCGACAACAAGCGAAAATGGGATGGAAACTCCAGTAAGGGTTCTGCTTCGGTTCAGTCTCAGCAGCGAAAGACTGATGACTACCAGAGTCCTGGTCAGCAATCCTCCGGTAATCAAGGACAGGGTGGGTATCGAGGAAACCACCCAAAGTGCAACAAATGCAACAGACACCATAGTGGTCAATGCAACAAAGGACGTTGTCAGAGGTGTCTCAAGATGGGTCATGAAGCCAAGGATTGCAGGAGCTCACGGCCTGCAAATCAAAATCGCCAGCAGCAACAGCAAGCACCGCAGAATCAGCAACAGGGCAACAGGGGATGCTTTCAGTGTGGCGCTGAAGGCCACTTTAAGAAGAACTGTCCCCAGCTTAACCAGAATCAGAACAACAACAACAACCAGGGAAACAGGAACAATAATGGGGGCAACAATGGGGGAAACAATGATGGCAACGGTGCCAGGGGTCGAGTGTTCGTGATTGGTCAGGGTGAAGCAAGGAATGATCCTAACATAGTGATGGGTAAGTTTCTTCTGGATGATTTCTTTGTTACTGTTTTATTCGATTCGGGTGCCGATACTAGTTATGTGTCCTTAAAAGTTAGTCAGATGCTTAAGTGTACCCCAACACCCCTAAACACCAAACACACGGTAGAGCTAGCAAATGGTAAAAGTCTCGAGGCCACACACGTAGTTAAGGGTTGTAACCTCGTCTTAGCTGGTCAGATTTTCTTTATCGATCTTATTCCTATCACACTTGGTAGTTTCGACGTTGTTATTGGGATGGATTGGTTATCTCATCAGCAAGCAGAAATTCTTTGCAACAAGAAGATTGTCCGCATCCCTCGTGCTGGTGAGGAACCCCTTATGATTCGTGGCGACAAGAGTGGGGCTGTCGAAGGCATCATCTCTTTCCTTAAGGCCCAGAAGTGTTTGCGAAAAGGCCACACCGCCATTTTAGCACTCGTTACTGACACGTCAACGGAAGAGAAGAGAATTGAAGACATTCCTACTGTGAGAGATTTTCCTGAGGTATTTCCTGAGGAATTACCTGGTCTTCCGCCTCATCGCCAAGTTGAATTTCAAATCGAGCTAGCCCCTGGAACGGTGCCCATAGCTAGAGCACCTTATCGCTTAGCCCCAACCGAACTGGAAGAACTGTCCAAGCAATTACAAGAACTTTTGGAAAAAGGTTTTATTCGTCCTAGCTCTTCGCCCTGGGGAGCTCCAGTACTATTCGTAAAGAAGAAGGACGGTACCTTCCGTATGTGCATAGATTACCGCGAACTCAACAAGGTGACCGTGAAGAATCGCTATCCTCTCCCACGTATTGATGACCTATTCGACCAGCTACAAGGGTCGAGCTATTACTCTAAGATTGATTTGAGATCAGGGTACCATCAGCTGAGAGTCCGAGATGAGGACGTCTCCAAAATAGCATTCAGAACTCGTTACGGCCATTACGAGTTTCTGGTTATGCCTTTCGGATTAACGAATGCACCTGCAGTCTTCATGGATCTCATGAATCGAGTGTGCAAGCCGTACCTGGATAAGTTTGTCATAGTGTTCATCGACGACATCCTGATCTATTCTAAGAGTCAGGAGGAACACAAGCAACATCTGAGGCTTATTCTGGAACTTCTTCGAAAAGAGCAGTTGTATGCCAAGTTTTCGAAATGTGACTTCTGGCTTCGCGAAGTCCACTTTCTAGGCAACGTAGTAAACAAGGATGGGATTCATGTTGATCCATCCAAGATTGACTCGATCAAGAACTGGCCTGCACCCCGCACACCAACAGAAATCCGCCAATTCTTGGGTCTGGCGGGCTACTACTGACGATTTATTAAGGATTTCTCAAGGATTGCGCAACCTCTCACTTCACTGACTCAGAAGGGTGTCATCTACCGTTGGGGTGATGCACAGGAATCTGCATTTCAGCACTTAAAGGATAGACTTTGTAGCGCGCCTATCCTCTCATTGCCTGAAGGCACAGATGATTTCGTGGTTTATTGCGACGCTTCCATCCAAGGACTTGGTTGCGTAATGATGCAACGTGACAAAGTCATTGCCTATGCATCGCGCCAACTTAAAGTTCACGAAAAGAACTACACTACACACGACTTGGAACTGGGAGCAGTTGTTTTCGCACTTAAGATATGGAGACATTACCTGTACGGTACCAAGTGCACCATTTACACCGATCACAGGAGTCTCGAGCATATCTTCAAGCAAAAGGAGTTAAACATGCGTCAACGCCGATGGGTTGAGCTCTTGAACGATTATGAATGCGCAATCAAGTATCATCCGGGCAAAGCCAATGTTGTGGCCGACGCCCTAAGTCGAAAGGATACTATACCTAGGCGTGTACGTGCTCTACAGCTTACCATCCAATCTAACCTTCCTGCTCAGATTCGCGATGCTAAGATGGAAGCATTGAAAGCAGAGAACATCAGGGCTGAGTCCCTATGAGGATCGAGGCAGCGGCTAGAACAAAAGGAAGACGACGCCTACTATGTAACAGGGCGTATTTGGGTTCCACTTTATGGCAACTTACGCGAGCTTGTGATGGATGAAGCACACAAGTCTCGTTATTCGGTACATCCTGGTTCGGATAAGATGTACCACGATCTCAGAACTACATATTGGTGGCCTGGTATGAAAGCCCACATAGCAACCTACGTTAGCAAATGTCAGACTTGTGCGAGAGTCAAGACTGAATATCAGAAACCATCAGGCCTACTTCAACAACCAGAGATACCACAATGGAAATAGGAGCAAATTTCCATGGATTTCGTTACTGGCCTGCCCAGATCTCAAAGTGGAAATGATACTATTTGGGTAATCATGGATCGACTCACAAAGTCCGCACATTTTCTGGCTATCAAGGAAACGGATAAGTTTTCTACTCTTGCAGACATTTACCTAAAGGAAGTGGTATCAAGGCTCGGAGTGCCAACCTCCATCATTTCTGATCGTGACGCGCGTTTTACTTCTGAACTGTGGCAAGCCATGCACAAGTCTTTTGGCTCACGTTTAGATATGAGCACCACTTATCACCCATAGACGGATGGGCAATCTGAACGCACCATCCAGACCCTTGAAGACATGCTTAGGGCATGTGTAATCGATTTTGGTAACAGCTGGGAAAAGCACCTCCTGTTAGTGGAGTTTTCATATAACAACAGTGATGTGTGCAAAATGCAACATATAAATTACATCAATTGAGGCATAAAACTAACCCTTTTTTAGTACTAATGTTGGAAAAAGTGTGCTTTTGTCTTCCTTTTGTATTTTCAGGATTAAATGAGCTCAAATTAACAAAAGAAGCAAAAAGACATCAAAATCTAACATAAATACAAGAAAAGGAACAAGACGTGACATGCCCGACCCCACGACAACATCTTCCCAAGCAAAACAAGACAACAGAAGACTGAACACGTCCCGTGCTCAGCCAGCACGGGGGCGTGCCCAGGTGTCAGCAGAAAAGACAAAGTGGTAGAAGCTTCTATTGCCCACCACGGGGCCGTGCTCAGCGGACACGGGGCCATGGTCAACTATAAGATTCGCACAATCCAGGCAAATCTTCATAGTACAAAGATTCTTCTGCACACGGGGTCGTGCTCAGCAGACACGGGGGCGTGGTCAACTAATAAGACAAAGCTGCATTAAATGAAGAAAGAGAAGGATGTGGACACGGGGTCGTGCCCACTGGACACGGGGCCGTGCCCGAGCTTCTGTTCAGCCTATAAATAGGAGTGCTTGGCTCAAGCTCAAACCATCCCTTGGCACACCACCTCTCTCACACTTCACCCACCACCCACCACCACCATAACACCATCATCCATTGTCCATCGTAGAGTGTGTGAGTCGTCTCGGGATCCAAGATTGATCGTAAGAGTTCTTGACAATCAAGGCCATGTTTGCCTAAGTCTCTTACATCACTTGGTGAAGACAAGTGTCTAGTGTAATACTTTTTATTTTTAATCTTTTCGCACTTTTTACTTAGTTTTGTATTAATGACTTTAATAACTAGTTGCTTATGTTGAAGGTGATCTTTCCTTATCGTTTGTCCGTGGTGTCTTGGCATTATTTTACTGTCTATATAAAATAAAAGATTTTCACCATTCATATCTCCACGGTCTATATGGAGGTATGTTGGCTACCTGGTCGGGGGTTAAGGGAACAGTTTGGTAAAGGTCTTGCCATTGTTCAGCGTTTAGAGGTCCTGCAATGGACCTGGGTCAAATTTAGTAGGACCTCCTTCAATACTTAACGGTATTGGATGGCGGGGGTCCAAACTCTTTGATCCCCTCATAAGTTAACTACTATTAATACTATAACCCGGCTGTTTAGGACTGTATCCCTGCTGACTCAGACTACTTAGTCGAGGGTAACGTCACCTCCAAAAAGGGGCATACCATAATTTGCATTAATAACTTAATTAATTATCTTCCAATAATCCACCCTTTTAGGATTGTATCCTTGCTGACTCAAACTACTGGGGTGAGGGTAACGTCACCTTCAAAAGAGAGGCCGACTACAATAACTAAGATAATCTCTTAAATAAGTGCAAAAGTGCGGAAATAATCAAAGGTTACACTAGATACGAGTCGGAACCAAGTGATTCATCTTGTCTATCTGTTTTTCTTTTTATTTTTATTTTCAGCATTTTAGTTAGTTTTTATTTTTCTTAGTTTAAAACATTTTTCTAAACTTTTTATTTTGATTAGATGTTGAGGATAAACCGGTACTAAAAGCTCTTGTGTACTTGGACGACCTCAGTATCTTGCCAACACTATACTACGCTCACGATGGGTGCACTTGCCCATATGTGTGTTTAGTGTTAGTAAAATATCGTGTTTTATAAATTTAAAACTTGGCTAAAAATAAGTGTTAAAGGGGCTTAAAATATACACCTAATATATATAACACTTCACACGCACCAAGTTTTTGGCGCCGCTGCCGGGGACACAAGGATTTTAAGAAAGTTAGGAATCAACGGCCAAATCGTTTTTCTTTTTTTTTTTCATTTTTTTAGGATTTTTTTCTAGTTTTTCTGTTTCTGCAGAGCTCAGCACAGGCCGTGCCTGGTCGGACACGGGCCGTGCCTAGCCTCCTCACTGGCAGTTTTTATTTTCTGAGTTACAGAGAGCTAAGCACGGGGCCGTGTCGGTGCAACACGGGGCCGTGTCCAACTCCCAGTAACAGGGATCCGGAAAACAATTACTGTACTCCTGACCACGGGCCGTGTTCACTGAGCACGGGGCCGTGGTGAACATTCTGACCAACGTTCTTTTCTGTTTTTATTGCAGGACTTGGAACCCAGACGCCACATTTAAACCTCATACGTAGTGCATGAGCTCTAGTTCTAGTAGAGACATAAAAGAACCTCTAGAAGAACCCGAACGCTTTCTCAGAAAAAGACTTAAAGCTAAAAATCAAGAGAAAGTTTCGGGGGACCCACTTCCAATGGCGGACCAACATACCCTCATGGATTACCTACGGCCCACCGTAGGTAATCTCGGCGCCGCTATCAATGCACCGAATGTCGAAGCCAACAACTTCGAACTTCGGCCGCATTTGATACAAATGCTTCAAAACTCCGCAACCTTCCATGGGCTTGCGGACGAGGATCCCCATCTACATATTACTAATTTCTTAGAAATATGTGATACCTTTCGGATCAATGGAGCATCAAATGACGCCATCCGCCTTCGAATGTTTCCATTTTCACTAAAAGACCGAGCTAAGGCTTGGCTTAACACCCTCTCAGTTGTCTCGGTAAACACCTGGGATGAACTAGCCCAAAAGTTTCTATATAAGTATTTCCCTCCTGCTAAAACGGCTAAATTAATGACTGAAATTAATACATATTCACAAGAGGATGGGGAATCCTTATATGAAACTTGGGAAAGGTTCAAGGAGCTACTAAGAAAGTGTCCCCATCACGGTCTTGCGGTATGGCAACAAGTATCCACTTTCTACAATGGGTTGTTGCCACACACAAGACAAACACTTGATTCTAGTTCCGGGGGAATTTTAGGTAATCGTCGCCCAAATGAAATATATAATCAAATTGAGGAAATTGCTCAAACCAATTTTCAATGGCACACTCCCCGAGGTAATAAATCTATTGCCCCGGGCGCCCATAAGGTTGATAAAAGCACTTCTTTACAAGCCCAAATCGAGGCTCTCTCTTCAAAAATCAAAAAGTTAGAAATGAGAAAAACGGCCTCGGTTATGGCTTGTGAAGGGTGTGGTGGGCCACATGAAAATTGGAGTTGTATGAAAGAATTAGATGAACAAACAGAAACGGTAAACTACATTGATAATAGACCTAGGCCGTCGGGTCCACCAACGGGTACCTACAACCAAGTATGGCGTAACCACCCTAATCTTGGTTGGAGAGATCCCGGCAATAGTAGTAACCAACAAAACCAACGAACTAACTTTCAACAACCACAAAATTTCTCTCAACAACAAGGTGGAAGAGAAAGGCTTGAAGATACTGTATCTCGCCTCATCTCCGACACCGAAAAGAAAAACTCGGATCGATTTCAGCAATTGGAATCGAATTTTAGAAATCAACAAGCTAGCATTCAAAACATTGAAAAACAATTAAATCAACTAGCTCAAAATTTCTCCGAGAGACCACAAGGCGCGTTACCTAGCAATACCGAAACCAACCCAAAGGCGCAAGTACACCTCATCACGTTAAGAAACCGAACCGTGGGTCCCGAGGATGTCCCGCTACCACCGGTTGAAGGAAGTCAACTCAGTCAAAGCACGACTTCACCCACTACTCAACCAGAAAAGGTTTCTCCACCAAATCAAGAGCCAACCAAGACTCCTCCAATTCCGTACCCCGGTAGGTTAAATCGTCAAAAGACCGATGAGCAATTCGCAAAGTTCGAAAATTTACTAAAACAATTGCATGTTAATATTCCTTTTATTGAGGTCCTAACCCAAATGCCTAAATATGCAAAATTCACGAGGGATTTCCTCACTAACAAAAGGAAAATTGAATCATTGCAATTAGTTAACTTAGGCGAAGAATGCTCCGCTTTAGTACTCAACAAACTTCCACAAAAGAAAATCGACCCCGGAAGCTTCACAATTCCTTGCTCGATTGGGGAATCCCCCGTTCGTAATGCCCTAGCCGATCTTGGGGCTAGCATTAACCTCATGCCCACATCGATGTTCAAACGACTCGGCCTAGGAACAACAAGCCCTACAAAGATGAGCATACAACTCGCCGACAGATCCGTCAAATTCCCACAAGGTGTCGCTGAAAATCTATTGGTAAAAGTTGACAACTTCGTTTTCCCAACCGACTTTGTCATCCTAGACATGGAAGAAGACACCGATGTCCCTCTCATCCTTGGGAGGCCATTTCTAGCTACCGCCCAAGCGGTGGTGGATATGAATGACGGAACGTTAACATTGAAGTTTGGGGACAAGGAAGTGAAGTTTGAATGTGGAAAAAGAGTAGAGGACGAAGACCCGGTCAACTACATGAAGGTCATAGACTCAAGCTTGGATGATGCTTTCCGACGGTGTAACATGGGATGCGATACATCTCACTTGAGTAACATATGACCAGGCTTTGGGTCTAGCCAATGACCCTTATAAACGTGGCGCACCACGGAGGCATTCCGCGAAACTATCCTTAGTTTAGTTTAGATTAATTTTCATGTTTTCTAGTTAGTTTTAATTTTCAGGAATAAAACACACTTGAGATGGCAAAGGATGCAAGGGAAACTTGAACCAGCACCCCATACAGGAAAACAGGACCGTCCGACAAATTTCTTCGTTTACAGTAAGCTCGGAACGGGCCGTGTCCACCCAACACGACCCCGTGCTGCACTGTCTGCAGAAAAAGACCCAGTTCAGGTAACTGGACACGGGCCGTGTTCACCCAACACGCCCCCGTGTCCAGGCTTCTATTTCTCTTGATTTAATTTTGTTATCGGCGCTTGAACACGGGGCCGTGCCAGGACAACACGGGGCCGTGTTCAGCGCCCAGTAACACAAAATTTTTGCTTTTTACACCTTTTTACACATTCAATCAACCTAAAAACTTATTTTTGGGACACATTGAGGACAATGTGTAATTTAAGTGTGGGGGGGATGCTAAAACCTTGAATCTTGCAAGTCCTAAAATACAAGCCTTACACAAAACTCTATTGGAACTGCTAATCACCCCAATTTTTTTTAAAAATTTTCATTTTTTACTTGTCTAGGTTTAACTCGGGAAATTCAAGTTCTCAAAAAGGTTATATTTTTACGAATTTACAACCGATAGCGTCGTGATAAAAAGAACCAACATAAGAAAATTATGAAAAGGCATGACAAGCTTAGTTAAAATTTGAATATATATACTTGATCACATAAAAACCCATTCCCACAAAAGTGAGTTTTGAGCCTTTATTGAGCATACAATTACATATCATTAGACTAAATGCTCATTTTTCGTTTCTTGTGTGAATAGCCGCTTGGTTCTTACGACTCTAGAACTTGCCATGACGATACATTCCCGGTCCTTACCAACTTAAACCCGAGTAAGTAAATGACGGAGGCATTAGGACTAACCCTTTTTATTTCTACACCATTATTTTTCTTTTTTTTACCACCTACCCAAAATCCCCCTAGTTAGCCCCTTTGAGCCTAAACCTTTTCATTTCATAACCCAAACAAACACCCCTTTTACCCACCAAAACCTTTTTCATTTTTAACCCTTTGTTTTAGTAACTAGCTCGGTTTCTCATATGACTTTCAAAAAAAAAAAAATGTTGATTATGAAGCAAAAGCAAATAAACAAACAAGTTTATCAAAAATGACTTTGTTTGAAAAATAGCTTCATAAAAATAAAAATGAAAAAATAGAAAGTCTTACGAAAACCGACGCTTGTTACGCTTTTAGCCCTTTTTCTACTAACCACTAACCCAACCACCTACCTTTAACCCAAGCCTAACCCTTCACACACAAAGTCCTCTTGATATTTACAAAGGTATATAAGTTAAAAAGGAGGAGGATTGATTGCTTGGCAAGCCTATGGTAGGAGTAAGTTTCATGCCGCTCTCGAGTGATCCACAAAAATACATTTTCGGCCGAGTGTTGAGTGATCCCCGTGAGGTATGTGAACTTGTATATAAATAAAATTTTACAAAGGCATGTTATGCCCTAATAAGTAATTTATCTTATGAAAAGTTTTAAATAAATCATGACGAATAGGATTGTAAATAAATAAAAATAAAACTAAATAAAGAATCTTGGAAATCCCGACACTCTACGACAAGCCCAAAACCTTCTTCTCTACCCATTCCATTTGGGAGTGTAATAGCCACATATTAGAGAGTTTTGCTTGAGGACAAGCAAAGATTCAAGTGTGGGGGTATTTGATGTGTGCAAAATGCAACATATAAATTACATCAATTGAGGCATAAAACTAACCCTTTTTTAGTACTAATGTTGGAAAAAGTGTGCTTTTGTCTTCCTTTTGTATTTTCAGGATTAAATGAGCTCAAATTAACAAAAGAAGCAAAAAGACATCAAAATCTAACATAAATACAAGAAAAGGAACAAGACGTGACATGCCCGACCCCACGACAGCATCTTCCTAAGCAAAACAAGACAACAGAAGACTGAACACTCCCCGTGCTCAGCCAGCACGGGGGCGTGTCCAAGTGTCAGCAGAAAAGACAAAGTGGTAGAAGCTTCTATTGCCCACCACGGGGCCGTGCTCAGCGGACACGGGGCCGTGGTCAACTATAAGATTCGCACAATCCAGGCAAATCTTCATAGTACAAAGATTCTTCTGCACACGGGGTCGTGCTCAGCAGACACGGGGCCGTGGTCAACTAATAAGACAAAGCTGCATTAAATGAAGAAAGAGAAGGATGTGGACACGGGGCCGTGCCCACTGGACACGGGGCCGTGCCCGAGCTTCTGTTCAGCCTATAAATAGGAGTGCTTGGCTCAAGCTCAAACCATCCCTTGGCACACCACCTCTCTCACACTTCACCCACCACCCACCACCACCATAACACCATCATCCATTGTCCATCGTAGAGTGTGTGAGTCGTCTCGGGATCCAAGATTGATCGTAAGAGTTCTTGACAATCAAGGCCATGTTTGCCTAAGTCTCTTACATCACTTGGTGAAGACAAGTGTCTAGTGTAATACTTTTTATTTTTAATCTTTTCGCACTTTTTACTTAGTTTTGTATTAATGACTTTAATAACTAGTTGCTTATGTTGAAGGTGATCTTTCCTTATCGTTTGTCCGTGGTGTCTTGGCATTATTTTACTGTCTATATAAAATAAAAGATTTTCACCATTCATATCTCCACGGTCTATATGGAGGTATGTTGGCTACCTGGTCGGGGGTTAAGGGAACGGTTTGGTAAAGGTCTTGCCATTGTTCAGCGTTTAGAGGTCCTGCAATGGACCTGGGTCAAATTTAGTAGGACCTCCTTCAATACTTAACGGTATTGGATGGCGGGGGTCCAAACTCTTTGATCCCCTCATAAGTTAACTACTATTAATACTATAACCCGGCTATTTAGGACTGTATCCCTGCTGACTCAAACTACTTAGTCGAGGGTAACGTCACCTCCAAAAGAGGGGCCTACCATAATTTGCATTAATAACTTAATTAATTATCTTCCAATAATTCACCCTTTTAGGATTGTATCCTTGCTGACTCAAACTACTGGGGTGAGGGTAACGTCACCTTCAAAAGAGGTGATGGTCTTATGGTCGTGTACGTAGGCTTTACGTACGTGCCCTTCAATCCGAGGACAGTAGAAAGTAGTTTAATAGTAATGATAGTTCGAGTAGCCATTCAATCCCATTCCCAACCCACCAGGATACCTCTGGTCCGAGTTCGTTGGAATGCTCGTCGTGGCCCAGAGTATACCTGGGAACGAGAAGACCAAATGAAACTCAGATATCCCCAGTTGTTCGGAAACAGTGCAACCACTACTGAGGCTGAAGCTACTGCAAAATTTCGGGACGAAATTCCAAATCAACCGGGGGGGGGGGGTGATGTGACACCCCAGGAAAACCAGTAAACACCGCAACTTAACTAGCTTCCTTAGTAACTACGCACTAAATTTCGGGAAGAAATTCTCTTAACAGGGGGAGAATGTGACAACCCTCAAATTTGCATGTAACCATACAGTTAATTAATGATAATAAAAGTACTTGATGAATGTGCTGAATCATTTAACTGCTCTCTAATTACTGTGTTATACTTACATGTGCGTGTTAGCATACTAGTAGTATACAGAAAAGTTACTAAATAGCCCGGTATATTTTCCTGTGTGTTAGGAATAAATTTCGTTACAAAAATATATGTATAAGACGCCTTACGGAACAATTAAACGCTTTAACGGAACGATACGTAACCGAACAACCGGACATTACCCGGGACACCAAAATTTTGTCATAAGTATTATTTTATCATTCTTAATTATTTACGGTCACAAAAATCCCCACACACTATAGAAACATGGCATACACCCACTATTCTTGAACATACCCTTAACCTTCTAATTAATTACCCACTAATTACCAAAATTTTACATTTTACCCCCCCCCCCTCCCCAACCGATTTTCAGCCCTCATGGACCCCACCCAAGATATTAATCATGACAATAGGATTTGTGATTGTTCCAAGATGATAGTTGCTTGTTGCTTTGCACAAAATATGGTGCACTCATGACACCTAGCCCCCAAGCCCTCTACTTAACCCAATCAAGACCCTTCACTCTCTCACCTCACTTCTCTCTCTCTCTTTCTCGGCTCCATAACCGCCACCCCCATCACCACCCTCAAATCTCCATTGTCATCTTGTAACAACTCTCATCAAAAGTCATATTTATTTAATTAATTTGCCCCATAGGAAACCCTAATTGAGACACCCAAATGATTCTGCGTAAACCCTAAAATTTTCAGAACGATCAGAATCAGGATCAGGTCCCCTAAAACTCAGGGGGGGGGGTAAACCCTAATTAGTATTATCAACACAGTTTGTTGTCAAAAATTTGAAATAACGCGAAACCAACTCAGCAAGCCTACTGGGACACAAGGCTACCCTAGGGTAGATTGTTACCTCCCGCGATACGCGACAGAAACAGGGTCATCCTTCGCGACATGCGGGGGAAACATTTTTCAAGTATAAATAGAACAGTCTGTTTCATGCAATTGAGTGTCAGTTTGACGTAAAAATTCCATACGTACGTTGAGATATTGCTTAATCACTACAAAACACACACAATTCACGAAGTGCTGCTGCAAAACAGGGTAATAATTCGATCGTTATTACGATTCATTTTCCGATCGATCAATATATCCAATGGATGTTTAAGTGCTGCCCACATTAGGGTTATACTTTGTCATTCGTCGTTAATTCGATGGATGTTTAAGTATCGCACTTTGTCATTCGTTGTGAGGGTTTGATCTCGTGAGTTATCGTAAATGCTGTATTTATTACTAACCCAGTTTTGTGTGCATTGTTATTTAAATTAGGTTAACAAGGCTAATCCATAGACTAGACTCTATCCGTGTTAAATCTGCAATGTGAGTAATTCTCTTTTTATCAAATTTGTTTACAAAAGCATGTTTATTTTCAAAGTTATAATTACAGTGATTAAGTTTATGTAATCACCAAGTTACAGCCGGTATGTGGGGTTTTGTATACATTACTTGATAATCTTCACCATTGGGGCAGCCAAGGGGTGATATGACCATAATCACAGACACCATTGGACGAATGGGCCAATGGGTCGAGTGACAAGGTACTGTGGGTAGATGGTTGATATCAGAAACATTGTAATCTTCCTTAATACTGTAAATCATAACAAACAGGTTGTTTTATTAAATAGAATGCTTCACTCAGTATTTCCCGCTGACAAAACCTTTTTCAAACATGTTTCAGGTGATCTGTTGTGATTCAGGAAAGGTGCTATGGAGCACTACAAGCTTAAGAAAGTGGCTCATTATAAAATAAAGAAATATGTTTTGTAAAACAAAGATTTCTCCGTGAAATCATAGTATTGTAAGTTTCCGGGGATTTATCCCGAGATGTGAAATAAAATAATCGGAAAAATTTTAGCTTTAAAAAGATCCTGATGATTAACTTCCGCTGTTAAACTCAATTAAATAAATACCACGGGATTTCTGTTCCGCGGCTCCTGAAATGGGTTAAACCGGGTCGGGGGCCGTGACAGAAAAAGGTGGTAGCAGATCCACTGAGTTAAGGTAATTAAGTATTTAAAAATACTTAATTTTTTACTGATTACTATTATGTGATTATGTGTTTTATTAACTGACTATTTGTTAGTTACAGTATGGGTAAGCAAAAGCTTTCAAACATCTATCTTAAATTAGATAGGTCATCAAATGAAAAAGGAAGTTCATCCCAAACTCCTGAAGAAGGAATATTCATTCGAAAAGCCCAATACGAGGAACCACTTTCTCCTGATAAAAGAAGTTTAATTATTAGAAAAAGTTAGGAGAAATTAAGGAATTCCCGAGAAAAGAAAGTTAAAAAGGAAACCCAGGAATTAATCAGTAAATCACCTTGGGAAGACAAGTTAGATGGAAAATGGGCAGATCTTTATATGTTAGCTACAGTAGCAGTAAATGCAGATCTCTAAATAAATTGATTAGCAAATCATATCACCGACAAGCTAGAAAATCCATCCAGTAAATAAATAAATTTACAACAAAACATAAGTATGTTTTAAATTTCAGTTGTTTTGTAATAATATGGTATGCAATAATATGTGAAGGAGATACGTGTGGGGGAGTCGTCTACGTAAGAAAAAGCCAGCTAAAGAATTATCTGGAGCCCTAGAGAATCTCAACCTTTACCCCGTAAACATAGAAGTTTCTAAAGAATTTACTGGGTATTTTCCTGATGTGGAACAACCAATAGAATTCAATGCTCCACCTTTGGAAAAGCCAAAACCAAAGAAAAGAAGGAGATACGTGTGGGGGAGTCGTCTACGTAAGAAAAAGCCAGCTAAGAGACTTCCTAAAATAAATAATCCCTTAGAAAAAGGAAAAGAAATTGAAACCAGGGAAAGTTCTAAACAGAAGGAATTGGAGACTGAAGTCAGGGAAGAATCTAGGTAAATGGGAATACAATTTGAGGAATACTCTAAGGAAATAGAAACGGAGGTTGGAAAAGGTACTAGACAAACTCAGATGGAAATTGGAGAAAGTTCTAAACGAAACCAGAAAATGACATTTCAGGAGGAAATAGATTTTATATTGGCAAGCTGTGATACTATTCAGCCTGTCAATACAAATGTTTTTACTCGTCCTATTGAAGCCCAAATCTCTATAAATCTTGAACCAGCAATTTCAGAACCAATAATCCATACCCAACCTCTGGGAATGGACGAATGGTGGACAAATGACTGGCAATTCCAAAACATTGTCATCAGTCCTTATTCCTTTCTTCCACAATTTGATCCAGAACCCCTACTAAATCCACCGATGAGTAACGAGAATATGGTTGAACTTCGCCATTTTGGTGAAGAGCTGATGGATGCTGGGAATAGGATCCGAGAGATAGGAGGACAAATTGCCTGGAAATATGATGAAAGGGAGCTTCATTTTTAGGAAAACAAGTGACGAAAGAAAAATGGGTAGTAAGACTGTGGTTGTGTAATAGTAATCTTAATGAAAATCAGTATGTGAAAAATAAATAATAAAACGGTTGTATATAGAAGTATGATATAATCTATGAAATAAATGAAATTTTAGAAAGTTTACAATTTTGTTTGTATATACGTTTTTGTGATTATGTGCAATTAATTGTAACATTGGATTATTTCTTTTATACTAATTATTTATCTATAAATTAATTATCAGGTGGCAAATCTTGGTAATGAACCAGTAAATGAAGTAAATCAATCTGAGCAAATTCAGGAAGAACAATTGTTAAATAGACAAGATATAGAGGATATTGTTGCACAAGGAATAGCCAATGCTATTCCAGCAATTGTGGCTGCTGTTAAAAAACCTGTTAAACCTCAATCAATCATTCCTAGTAAACGTACCCAAGGCGACAATTTTAGTAACAGTATAAACGGAGGCGTAAATCATGTTAAAAACAATAATGATCTGCAATCCCCAATTTTCAAGAAAATGAAAGCTGCAACACCTGGTTGCACTTACAAAGAATTCCTTGCCTGTAAACCAACTGAGTTTGCAGGTAACGAAGGGGCTATTGCAGCATTACGTTGGTTAGAGAAAACTGAGGCAGTAATTGCTATAAGTAAATGTGTTGAGGAAGATCAAGTTATGTATGCTTCCAATCTTTTTAAAGAAGGGGCGTTAGAATGGTGGAACACTGTGTTACAAGCTAAAAGAAGGATTGAGGCATATGCCATGAAATGGGAAGAATTTAAGAGTCTTGTAGAAAGAAAATTCTGTCCCGAGTATGAAAAAGATCAAATGGCAAATAAGTTCCTAAACCATCGGATGGTTAATGTGGATTGTCGTGGTTATACTTCGACATTCTTCGAATATGCAAGAGTAGTACCAACGCTGGCTTCGCCAGAACCGGTACTTATTTCTCGCTACATTTGGGGATTAATTAGCGAAATCCGCAACATTGTCAAGGCTGCGGGACCTCGCACTATTGACGATGCAGTGGAATTAGCCAACACCCTAACTGATGAACTAGTACGTACAAGAGATGAAAACAGGAAAAAGGAACTGGCTCAGAAAATTACCCAAGGATTTCGGGTGGGTAATAATAGCAACTTCAAGAGAAGAGGAACGGGGCAATCTTCAAATCCACCTTTCTGCAGAAATTGCAAAAGAAAACATTATGGAAGATGTAATGTAACCAGCAACCTTTGCAAAGCTGTAGGACAAAGTGAAGAGAACTGCAGAAAGAAAACCATAATCTGCTTTAACTGTGGGGAAGCGGGGCATTTTAAAACAGAATGTCCTAAATTGGTCAAACCTGCAGACAACAAAACCAAGGCGATCGACGGAGCTACTAAGAAGAATGTCAGAGCATACCAGCTAACCACTCAAGAAGCAGAACTCATTCCAGATGTGATAGCTGGTACGTTCTTAGTTCACAACGTATACGCAAAAGTATTATTTGACTCTGGTGCAAACCAAAGTTTTATAAATACTTTATTCTGTCAAGCTCTTAAGTTACCTTTAACCAACATTAGGCAGATTTTTACAGTCGAAACCGCAGATGGGAATTCAGTTAAAATAGATCAGGTTTTGCAAAAAGTAGAAATAGAACTTTCAGGTCATAAGTTTACTGCAAATCTGTTACCTATGAAATTAGCTGAATTTGATGTTGTGTTAGGAATGGATTGGTTAATAGCCAACCATGCTCGAATCCTTTGTGATAAGAATTCTATTGAAATTCAGGCACCTACTGGAGAAGTAATCATGATTACAGGAAATAAACCACGTAAACCCATGAAGTTCATATCAGTAATGAAAGTTGCTAGTTATGAACGAAAACAAGGAATAGTATATATGATTTCAGTAATCATTAATACTAAGAACAAAGAACTTAAGGAGATCCCTGTAGTCTCAGAATACCCGGATGTATTCCCAGAGGAGTTACCAGGATTACCACCAGATAGGGAAGTAGAATTTAGAATTCATCTAATTCCTGGAACTACACCGATAGCTAAGGCACCTTATCGGTTAGCTCCTATCGAAATGTTAGAACTGAAAACACAATTAGATGAATTACTAAGTAAAGGATTCATACAACCTAGCTCATCCCCTTGGGGAGCTCCAGTGTTGTTTGTAAAGAAAAAGGATGGTTCGATGAGAATGTGTATTGATTATAGAGAATTGAATAAGGTTACAATTAAGAATCGATACCCATTACCTAGGATTGATGATCTTTTAGATCAACTTCAAGGAGCTAGATATTTTTCTAAAATAGATTTACGCTCCGGATATCATCAATTAAAGGTACAAGAAGAAGACATACCTAAGACTGCTTTTAGAACTAGGTATGGTCATTACGAGTTTACAGTTATGCCCTTCGGATTAACGAATGCACCTGCAGCATTCATGGACATGATGAATAGAATCTGTAAACCGTACTTGGATAAATTTGTAATTGTCTTCATAGACGATATACTTATTTATTCCAAAAGTCAGGACGAACATTATCAGCACTTGCATATACTTTTAACTTTGTTAAGAAAAGCAATGTTGTACGCCAAATTCTCGAAGTGTGAATTTTGGCTACAAGAAGTGAAATTCTTAGGACACATGGTGAATCATGAAGGTATTCATGTAGATCCTGCTAAAATAGAGGCAATTACCAATTGGAAGGTTCCGCAAACTGCAATGGAAATTAGAAGTTTTATAGGATTAGCTGGATATTATAGACGGTTTATTAAGGATTTTTCCAAGATAGCTGTACCATTAACTAAGCTAACCTGTAAAGCCATTAAGTTTGAATGGGGACCTAAACAAAAAGAAGCCTTTAGAATATTGAAGCAGAAGTTAACCAATGCTCCAATCCTAGCTTTACCGGTAGGGACTGAAGATTTTGAAGTTTACTGTGATGCTTCAAAACTAGGATTAGGATGTGTGCTAATGCAACGCAAGAAAGTAATTGCGTATGCTTCAAGGCAATTGAAAAAGCACGAAGAAAATTATACAACTCAGGAAACAGCAATCAAGGAAGATGCTGAAGGAATGAAAGGAAGAATAAAAGAATTAGAGCAAGGAGTTGATGGAATTTAGAGATTCCACAAAAGCAGAATTTGGGTACCTAAGCAGGGAGAATTCAGAACTAAAATTTTAGAAGAAGCTCATAAATCTAGGTATACCATACACCCTAGAAACAATAAGATGTACCAAGATTTAAGAAAGAATTTCTGGTGGATAGGCATGAAGAAGGATATAGCTAGATATGTTTCTAAGTGTCTTACTTGTTCACAAGTTAAGGCAGAACATCAGAAACCATCAGGTCTATTACAACAATTAGAAATGCCAGTATGGAAATGGGAACTCATAACAATGGATTTTGTTACTAAGTTACCCAAAACCAGAAAAGGTAATGATGCAATTTGGGTAATTGTGGATCGATTAACCAAATCTGCTCACTTTCTACCTATGAAAGAAACCTTTAGCATGGAGAGAATGGCAAAGTTGTATGTAGATAAAGTCGTATCTCTACATGGAGTTCCACTCTCCATTGTATCAGATAGGGATAGTCGTTTCACTTCTCATTTCTGGAAAAGTTTCCAAGAAGCAATGGGAACTCGACTAAACCTAAGTACTGCATATCATCCTCAAACAGACGGACAAAGTGAAAGGACAATCCAAACTCTAGAAGACATGCTCCGAGCATGTGTAATATATTTTGGTGGAAATTGGGACGATCACTTACCTTTAATTGAATTCTCCTATAACAATAGTTATCATTCAAGTATTGAAACTGCCCCATTTGAAGCATTGTATGGAAGAAAATGCAGAACTCCAGTTTGTTGGGCAGAAATAGGAGAAAGTCAATTGTCAGGTCCTGAAATAGTGCAAGAAACGACTGACAAGATTACTCAAATCAAGGAAAGGCTGAAGCCGGCTCGAGATCGCCAAAAGAGTTACGCAGACAATAGATGCAAGCCGTTAGAATTTCAAGTTGGAGACAGAGTATTGTTGAAAGTTTCTCCTTGGAAAGGAGTTGTTAGATTCGGTAAGAAAGGAAAGCTAAGTCCAAGATATGTAGGACCATTTCCAGTGATCCAACGTATAGGACCAGTTGCTTATCGTTTACAACTACCCGAAGAACTAGCTGGAGTTCATGATGTATTTCATGTATCCAATCTCAAGAAATGTCTATCAGACGAATCACTAGTAGTACCTCTTAAAGATATAGAGGTAAACGAAAAGTTAAAATTTGTTGAGAAACTTCTTCTGATAGAAGATAGAAAGGTGAAATTTCTCAAGCACAAGCGACTAGTTCTGGTTAAAGTCAAGTGGGATTCAAAGAGAGGAGCTGAATACACTTGGGAGCTGGAATCAGAAATGAAGCGAAAGTATCCTCACTTATTTCAATAAATCTCGAGGACGAGATTTTTATTAAGGTGGGGAGAATGTAACAACTCTCATCAAAAGTCATATTTATTTAATTAATTTGCCCCATAGGAAACCCTAAATGAGACACCCAAATGATTCTGCGTAAACCCTAAAATTTTCAGAACGATCGGAATCAGGATCAGGGCCCCTAAAACTCAGGGGGGGTAAACCCTAATTAGTATTATCAACACAGTTTGTTGTCAAAAATTCGAAATAACGCGAAACCAACTCAGCAAGCCTACTGGGACACAAGGCTACCCTAGGGTAGATTGTTACCTCCCGCGACACGCGACAGAAACAGGGTCATCCTTCGCGACACGCGGGGGAAACAATTTTCAAGTATAAATAGAACAGTCTGTTTCATGCAATTGAGTGTCAGTTCGACGTAAAAATTCCATACGTACATTGAGATATTGCTTAATCACTACAAAACACACACAATTCACGAAGTGCTGCTGCAAAACAGGGTAATAATTCGATCGCTATTACGATTCATTTTCCGATCGATCAATATATCCAATGGATGTTTAAGTGCTGCCCACATTAGGGTTATACTTTGTCATTCGTCGTTAATTCGATGGATGTTTAAGTATCGCACTTAGTCATTCGTTGTGAGGGTTTGATCTCGTGAGTTATCGTAAATGCTGTATTGATTACTAACCCAGTTTTGTGTGCATTGTTATTTAAATTAGGTTAACAAGGCTAATCCATAGACTAGACTCTATCCGTGTTAAATCTGCAATGTGAGTAATTCTCTTTTTATCAAATTTGTTTACGAAAGCATGTTTATTTTCAAAGTTATAATTACAGTGATTAAGTTTATGTAATCACCAAGTTACAGCCGGTATGTGGGGTTTTGTATACATTACTTGATAATCTTCACCATTGGGGCAGCCAAGGGGTGATATGACCATAATCACAGACACCATTAGACGAATGGGCCAATGGGTCGAGTGACAAAGTACTGTGGGTAGATGGTTGATATCAGAAACATTGTAATCTTCCTTAATACTGTAAATTATAACAAACAGGTTGTTTTATTAAATAGAATGCTTCACTCAGTATTTCCCGCTGACAAAACATTTTTCAAACATGTTTCAGGTGATCTGTTGTGATTCAGGAAAGGTGCTGTGGAGCACTACAAGCTTAAGAAAGTGGCTCATTATAAAATAAAGAAATATGTTTTGTAAAATAAAGATTTCTCCGTGAAATCATAGTATTTTAAATTACCGGGGTTTTATCCCGAGATGTGAAATAAAATAATCGGAACAATTTTTGCTTTAAAAAGATCTTGATGATTAACTTCCGCTGTTAAACTCAATTAAATAAATACCACGGGATTTCTGTCCCGCGGCTTCTGAAACGGGTTAAACCGGGTCGGGGGCCGTGACACATCTATTCCTAAGGTTCACTCAAAGCTTCAAGGGAGATTCAAAGGAGTTGCAAGTTTGTGAAGCTTCAAGAGACTTGTTTGCTTGCTTCATCTTCATCATCTCTTCATCTTTATTCTAGATTTCTACCCTAGCCTTGTGCTAGTACCCTTCACACCCTTGTTTCATCTTGTTATTTGTTATGACTCATAGTAGGATGATGATGATAAATCACAAGAAGCTAAAACACTAAAAATATGAACATGGAACCGTACATAAAATCATACATAAGAAGGTTTGCATGATGATGTTATCGGGTTGGTTTGAGTTTGGTGAATGCATGCATGGTGTTGGATCATTAAGTTATTGATAAATCATGGTTAGGGCCCTTGCTAATATGCTTTTAGAAACACTAAACCCGAAATAAACATGCTGATTGAAATTTTCAGCCAACTTTAACAGGCTATAACTGGGTCATTTTAAATCGAAAAACTGAATTTCTGGAGTCTAAATTGTGTAATTTTGAACAACCGAACAAATGGCACTGGAATCGTAATTTTTCGAGATCGTTTACTATTTTTAAAGAATTTTTTTTAGACAGCAGCTCAAGCTGAAATATTTCTGCTGAAAAAGTGTGTTGTATTCAGAGTCAAAACCTGAAACCTGAGTAAAATCAGCTCATGGAATTTTTACTGTAGATGGTCACGGTTGTTTCCGTGACCCTCCAACTGGAATTTCGTCGATCGGACTTACGATTAATTTTTAGTGAATTTTTCCGTAAACTGCAATCAGAAAGTAACAAATCTGATTGCAGTCGGGTAAATAAATTTTTATATAATATTGGTAACGAACTGGACACCGATATTTTTACACAAAAAAATTTGGAACGTTTATGACATCATGTAAAAATTTGAGAATTTTTGGAAAAGGTTAACTATTTTATTAAAATGTTCGAAAACAGTCCAGTTTTGATTAATAAAGCTGAAACGACATAAGTAGTAATTTGCGTGTCTAAATGTCGAGTAGGTTATCCAAGAATGATATAACATGTTATATGTCAATAAAAGTGTTATGTACAATGTTGTATGTTTGTCTATGAGTGGGGAATAGATGGGAAACTTATATGGGCATGAACCGCTATGTGATAAATACGTGTAGGAACTTTGTGTTCTATTTGAAATCACTAATAAACTAAGTGGTAATCATACTAGGACGTGATTGACCGACCTCGACTATTAGCTATATTTGAGAGTCAAACCGAGCAACCGAGGTGAGTTCACACTCTTTCTAAGGCATGGGATTCCCGGTGGGTTGGGAATGGGATTGAATGGCTACTCGAACTATCATTACTATTAAACTACTTTCTACTGTCCTCGGATTGAAGGGCGCGTACGTAAAGCCTACGAACACGACCATAAGACCATCAACTCTATCAAATGAAGTCCCTCATTTATCGACTTAATCGCCGAGGCCTATGGCGAGCGGGTCATTAGTTAATAGTGCTATTAGGTTTAACAAACCTCACACCGTGCCAGTCGGACGGGTGTGTACTAATGGACTATGGGCAAAGGGTCAATGCTGATAGACATTGACTTAGGGCACCTCTTACATTTTCGTAGCAGTCGATACGCGTGGTCTAGTAACACATGGGAAGCCCCCACTAATCTTCGCAAACATGTCAGAAAGACCGCGATACGAATTTATACGATACATGGTTTTCAAAACGAACAGATGATTTACGAAACGAATGCTATAACTAAACAACCAACTGTGAATTCACTCAACTTTGTTGTTGACTTGTTGTTACATGCCTTACAGGTCGCTAGATGCTTATGGAGCTTGCACAAGGAGGAGGTTGTTGTGGGATGCGGACTGTTATGTCCCGTACTTAATAATTGAATTTTATAAACTATGTTCTGGACATTAAACTTATGAACTATAAACTTATGTTTTGAACTTCCGTTTTATGCTTCCGCTGTTAACTTAAAACTGGTTACTGTCTTATGGTCACCAATTGTATTGTGATTGGTTTTACTTACTAAGATTACGTTGTTCAATATGATTGGTGGCTCGATCCTGGTCATGTCACGCCTCCAAGCGATGATACCCCGCATGGTGGATTTTGGGGGTGTGACATACGTTGTCAAAACCGTCTCGAACAAACCACAGACCTTCCAAATAATCAAGTTCAAAACGATCAGATGCGTCGGAACGGATTGTCATCTGATCGGATTATCATCCGATCGGATTGCACTTAAGGATTCAACACTTAAACTTTTTACTCAATTTTCAAAGATCTGAACGTCGAACGGATTGCCGTCCGATCGGATTGCCATCTGATCGAACGACCATCCGACCATGTGATGTTTGGAACTTCGACACTTAATCATTTTCATATTTTTCAAAGATCATCAGTAACTAATGGATTACCAACCGATCGGATCGTCATCCGATCGAGTGACAATCCTGCTGTGAACTTGTTCTCACTAAGTGTCCTACCAATCGGATCGCTACCTGATCGAACGACCGTTCGATCGACGACCTGAAGGGTAGAGATACTTCTCTGTTTTCAAAATGCTACAACGAAAACTTCAAAGCCATCATACACAAACACATCCTTACCAAACGAGTGTCAATCCAATCGAATGGCCATCCGATCGGATGACCATCCGAACGGATTGACATCCGGTCGACTGGCCATCCGATCGGATTACCATCCGATACTTTGACACATTTTTCCGTTATTCGCACCGCTCATCGCTTATGCTATCGTTAACTGTTTAGGCTAATTTCACTCAACGCTCCCTTCAATCCAAGAGAGTGTTTCCTTGTTAAACACAATCTGTGAGTATACTCGAACCCTTTTTGCTTTACACACTTTTGGGTGTTACATACGTTACTTATTCTAAATCACAATCTACACACAACGCAAACACCATTTATATGCTGACCATTATTGCATGCTACGTGTTATTCGATGAATGCTTGTATGTTATGTTAACACAGTGATTATTGCCTGACACCTTAGCAACGATAGTACTATAGTTTGGACTCAGCACCTGTCGTGGACAGGGGTTGTTAAGGGCTTTACTTCACGTGTCCCGGTGGGGATATGTGTTGCGCATTCTACACTCGCAGTCACGTCTGTGCATATTTCTCTGTCGATAACCTACTTGCCTTCACTTTGTACATGTTACATGCTGGTTATGCGTAAACTATATTCGAACTCTATTATACTATATCAAACTTGTATGCTCACCTTTACACCATGTGTATTGACTTTATTTTAACATGTGTGACAGGTGCTTAGGATGCTTGCTTGCTATGGGGAATCAAGTAGGAAGAGTCTAGAAACGAACAATTTAAATCTGAGTCGTCGGAACTGTTTTATTTGTTTTTGAGATAATATGTCTGTAATAATTATTTTGCTAGATATGTTTTGGTATGGGACTTAACGTTAAATATTCGGTAATATTAGTTGTTATGGATTTTTCTTGGACAATATGTTTCGCTCAGTGCCATGCCCCGATGTTTCCGTCACCGGTTGGGGTGAGACATTTATAAGACTACGTGACCCACTCCCATACAAGTCGCGATTTGACTCCATTTTTGGCCGTACCGCACCTCACTTGGAAGACCCATATTGTCACACCCTCAAAATCCACAAGCGGAGTAATACCGCGAGGCGTGTGACTGACAAGGATCATACCACTAATCATACTGAACGATATGTAAATTAAAGCAAAACCACCATAATCCAAAACATTTAGTGTTCACCAAACAATATCCCAAAACCAAGTTCAAGTGTTAGCGGAAGCATAAAGTTTAAAACCCATTAATAATTCAAAAGCATAATGTCTAATGTTAGGAACCCAACAGTTGGTTCCCTGCCACAACGTCCACTCCTCGTGCTAGCTCCATCCATGTACCTAACGACCTGCAAAACATGTAGTAGGGTGTCAACAAAAAGTTGGTGTGTTCACAGTTGGTTGTCCGTTTTAATGTTGTTCCAAAAACCATAAGTTAAGTTCCTTGTTCTTTATAAAAACATGCCATGGGGAGCTACCGCACTGTTTTAAACCACTAGACCCTTACCATATCGACTACTGACTAAAGTTATATTGAGTGCCCCAAGTCAATGTCTATCATCATTGACTAAGTGCCCAAGTATATTAGTCTACTCCCGTCCTCTGCGGCAAGGTGTGAGGCTTGTCAAACCTAATAGCGCTATTTAACTAATAACTCGTTCGCCAATGGCCCGGCGATTAAGTCGATATAAAATGAGGGGGACTTTAAGATAGAGTTGTTGTCTAGTATGCTTAAGACATGTATTATAACGGTTGTTGTCCTTTACCTAGGAGGACGGTAGTACGTATTCTACCCAAGGAGAATACGCAGGTTGCATCCCACCCAAGGGGGATAGTTGTTGTTTAACCCATTCCCAAACCACCGGGAATCCCATGCTTTGTAGAAAAGTGTGAACTCACATTCGATTGCTCGGTTGGTCTCTTAAAATGGTTAGGAGTCAAGGTAGGTCAATCACGTCCTAATACGATTACCATTTAGTTTATTAGTGTGTTCAAGTAAGGCACAAAACTCATACACGTATCTACACATGTATCATGCAATCACGTTGACAACTTACGTACATATACCTATTGCACATATAATTTCTTGTGATCACAGCACACAATAATTCCCACAACAATTTCGTTAACATCAAACAAGTTTGACCATTCTCAGATATCAAAAACAACACTTAGATACGCACATAACAACTTATTACGTTTCAGCTTTGACGTCCAGAACTGGGCTGTTTTCGGGTATTTTTATAAAATAGTTGTCTTATTCCAAAAATTCTAAATAATTTACAGAACGTTCTAAGTGTCCGCATCACCTTGTGTAAAAATCTCAGGACCTAATTCATTACCAATTATTTATCAAAAATCACTTACTAGGCTGCAGTCAGATTCGTCACTTTCTGACTGTAGTCCACGGAACAATTTATTTAAAAATCATCGTTTGCCCGATTGGTGAAATTCCAGTGGGATATTTTCTGCAACATCTGTGCCCAACCACTGTACGAAATTCATAGCCTAACTCTATCTAGTTTACAAGTTATAACGAAAAGCGTAACATGAATTTTCTGCAGGAAAAACGCATCTTTTGCTGCTGTACAAAACAGTTCTTTAAAAATAGTAAACGACCTCAGAAAAATGAGATTCCAGCGCCATTTGAAGCGTATTTCAAATAACACGTTATAGACTCAAGAAAATCCAGATTTCGTTAAATTATGACCCCGTTACAGCCAACTGAAGTTGGCTGAAACCGTTGGACAGATTTTGTTTTCAGCTTTTATCTTCCTAGTGCGAGTTCTAACGGTTCGGTTTACATGTTTAGCGAAAAACGACGACACTTAAACATCACATACAGCCAGTCATAATCAAACCTCAGATTATTTATCACCAAAACATCGAGAACTATCCAGATTTAAACTCGCACACAATACCCTAGCGACTAACCGAACACATAAGCGATTTAATCACCTCGCAACATCATCCCTAGCAACACATACTACATGTATCAACATAGAACATTAAAATCATCAGGAATATACATAAACGCAGCCATGAACCAGATTTAACAACCGAAAACATGCATGAATTCTCATACTAAAATCAAAAGCCAAGATGTGTATACCTAGCGATTGAAAGGGGATCCGATTAGCCTAGGGCCGGAAGCTTGAAGCCTTGTAGCTCCTGATTTCTGTCACAGTAGCGAGGAAGGAAGAGAGGCAGAGAGTTCGACCAAAGGTTAGGGTTTGGGTTTGTTGTGTACGATGTATGTTATAATAGAAGTGGAGATCTGTGATATATGGTCACAATGCAACATAACAAAATTAGGTGTTGACAGTTAAAACGACTGTCGCTTACACACACTCCTAGACCGGTCCGCAGACTTTTTTGGTAGCCTGATTAAAATCTCATACACAGATATGTCAATATCGGAAAGGTACAAAAATAATAATAAGAGTAAACTGCCATTTTGGTCCCAGTGGTTTGGGCACTTTTGCTATTTTAATCCAAATCTCAAACTTTTTTAAATCTGGGTCCCTGTGGTTTCACTTTTATTGCCATTTTAGTCCAAAATCCAAAAACCCCCTATTTTGACTGTTGAAAGCTGATTGTTTTGACCTTTTGTTCAGGGGCATATTGGTCATTTTAATTTTATTATAACATATACAAAATCCCAAACAACCATAAATCTCTGCACTTCATCTCTCTCTAAACACCCCCTTTCTCTCTATCTTCTCTCTCTCTAGTTCATCATTTCTTTTCTTCAATTTGTTGATCTCAGCCGTATGTGAAACATCAACACGGATCAATCAAACAATCATCTAACAAAAATGAACAAATATAATCCATACATATGATACAAAGTGCGAGAAAAAGAGTACCAGAGGGTGGAACTTGTGGTGTAATGCGTTTTCATCCGATGTCCATTAACTGTAACAAAATAGAGGATTATATGATCACTAATCGGATATAATTATAAGCATAAGGATCACTTGTTGGTGGTATTTATACGGAAAAAACTTAAAATTATCACAAACCCTAGAAAATGAGCACAGAGATGACTTACATTGTGAATTTGGGTAATCGTGACGTTAGTTTAACGATTAAGGTTGAAGAATAGAAGGATTAGAGAGGAAAAGTAACTGCTATGGAGGATTGTGAGTGGGTTTTGGGGTTGGGGTGAAATTTGATGCGAAGAACACTAGGAGAGAATAATATGTCTAGTGTTGGAAAAGCTAAATTTCTCTTTTTGGTGACCCTATAATTATTTCACTAATAACCAAAATGATGAACTAGAGAGAGAAGAAATGATGAACTAGAGAGAGAGAGAAGAGAGAGAAAGGGGGTGTTTAGAGAGAGAGGAGTGCAGAAATTTAGGGGTGTTCGGGATTTTGTATAGGTTATAATAAAATTAAAATGACCAAAATGCCCCTGAACAAACGGACAAAACAATTAGCTTTCAACAGTCAAAATAAGGGGTTTTTGGATTTTGGACTAAAATGGCAATAAAAGTATAACCACAGGGACCCAGATTTAAAAAGTTTGAGAATTGGACTTAAATGACAAAAGTGCCCAAACCACAGGGACCAAAATGGTAGTTTACTCTAATAATAATAATGGTAACAATTATACATAATACAAATAGCAGTGATAATAATGATATTAATAAAAAATAATACTTTTTGTCATATATATTAATAATTATATTAAGAAAAATAATATTTATGTGTAACAACATTAAATATAAATAGAAAGTATAACAACATTAATAAAATGTAATCAATTAAAAGTTAAACATAAATATACAGTAACACTAGGTTATAACCCGTGGTACCCACGGGTCGCTCTATTTTAAGGATGTTAATATTTTATTAATTTTATTACAAGGGTTCTTTTTATACAATTTGTGAGGATACTTATACAATGATTCAATGTTAATCGTATATAATAATATATGCAAACAATGCGATTTATCAATGGTAACAATTACCATATAATTTTCAACATATTACCAGATAATTTTCTACGTATGTAGAATGATTCAGACCAAGATGAAAGGATGATAGCCCGTCTCGACATTCTCTGGATACACATTTGAAGTGATGAATTGATATAGCATTTAGCTTGGTTAAAATCTCAAAGAGTAGCATTTCAAAAGGAATATAAACCATTGTATGAACGAATGAAACATATAATGTATTACTGAGTATACCATATATATTAATAACCTAATTTATATAAGTAAAATGAAAATGGGCTTGAAACATAAATTCAATTTAGCCCATATCCATCGATTGAAATGGTGATTACTATTTAATAGAATTAATTAATCCATTGAAATATTTGTTCAAAGTTATTGCAAATATTCCACTTTTTCAAAATGTTGAACCGTCTATATCTTAGCAATAATATAAAGATGTGATTTTTATATTTTAAATTATTTAAATATGAATAAGTCGATTGCAAACATAACGTTAGTTGTAGTCTTTAATTTAGAACCAATATTATATTTCAGTGACTTTTACAAAACATATATTTCGAATTATTAATTAATAGATGGGCGGTTGGTTAGAGAATTTATTAATTAAAAAATGAATTCGTAAAAATGAAATCAAAATTCCATTCATAAACCAATGTTACGGATGAAGTGAAAACACATGTGTAAACAATGGATAACACAGTTGTAAAGGGTGAAATTTAATATCTTTTTATTATAAAATTATACTTACCTAAGGGTGTAGGGAGTGGTTAGACACTTTGAATAGGTAAACTCTCAAATCACCTAATCACATAGCGCTATGTCAATTGTTTACCTAATGTTAAAAAACGTTGGCGGTGGTTTACCAAATGGCTATAGTCCCTCAAACATAGGTTTCTCTGTAAACGTTCCTTTCTATGACAAATAAGAACATCAAGTATAGGTTAATGGGTATGAAATCACATGTGAATCATCCACAACTCTAAATGGGTTTCGGGTTAGTACATGTTTGGGTGTCAATGCATGTTCTAAATGGGTTTCGGGTTAGTACATGTTTGGGTGTCAATGCATGTGTGAGTATGCTTTAAAGTATGAAAACTAATAAATGCTGAGATCAAAGAAAATGAGCATAACATGCAAATTCTTGTATCTTGTTATTGATCAAAACTACATTGGGCCAAAAATTCATGCGAATAAAATAACTTAATCCAGATGTTTAAATAACTAAAAACCATTTAATTTCCAATGTTAAATGAATAGATTTTCCATTCAACTTATTATGGTATATTCTACCAAATTGTGAAACAAATTATTGACTTCCAAGGACAGTTGTGAAACAAAGTGTATACAATTTTACACTATATCACTCGGGTGGCAACCCGGGTTGGAAAATTTAAATTACATTAATCATACGTGTATCAATAAAAGTAATGCAAAAAAACACCCACACTTTTGAAGACATGGTGTAAGCAACGCCATCTGTAAAGTTAGACCCATCTCATCATTTCTAACATGTCCAGGTCAATTCCACACAGTACATTCAATCACTTCCCACTTTATGTATCAATTTCATGAGATATGTACTGGTGCCTTCACTTTAATTCAACATCTAAACTAATTTCTTTAATTTATAATTCACCATTCGTTTCAATTTGGTACAAGTTCCAACACAAACGGGTCAAATAACAACGTACTGATACGACCAAAAAAATAAAAATCTTTTATGACAATATATGAAAATTTCTCAACATAACCACCATGTGGTGCACTTGTAGTCTTTTTGAACCATTGCTACAGTTAAACTAACATTTTTGGTGCAATGTAGTAACAAACAACAATTATAAGCTACCAAGTTTATCAAAAAACATGAAAAAAGAATGTTTTTTTGTTCGTTTTCTTCGCACTTAAGTCCGATGACCACATTGATGCTTGACCGAAAATCAAATCAAAGTTTTTGTACCTGAAAGGACAAAGTTTAGGCTATCCTCTTCGATCGTACTTCAAAATATATGCACATTTCTTCAAAGAAGCAATTGTCTGAATGGAAACAAAGATTCGTGTTAATTTGAAATCAAAGATTCTTGTTACAAGAACACACCTGAAAGTTTCTCACCTTCACAAATCGGATAATTGCGAATTAGCGGGTTAAACATAATTAATATTATGATCAAATCAAAAGCCGGGCCATAAAGTTGCATGAATATTTTGTAACTAAAAAGATACAATCTTGATTCAATATTAAAACAAACCCATGTCAATAGATAAATACTTTAGCATGTATGAATATTCATACAAATCCATAAGAGTAACATAATATGCATGGATACTTTATAACCAAATAGTTGGTACATATAAAAACAAACCGAAGTAAAAAGAAAAAAGAAACTTTTAGAGTGTATGCATACTCTGCAAACAAAAAGAACATTTTTTTACCTATCTAAAGATAAACCTAGGTCAAAAGTAGGGGTGGCAAAATGGGTGGGTTGAACAGGTTTGGGTAATAGGTTAGGATGGGTATGGGTTAGAATGGGTATGGGTTAGGATAGGTTTATTAAAAAATGGGTTAGGATGATTTTAGGTCAAGATGGGTTTGGGCATCATAGGCTAAAAATATAAATAAATCAAAAAATTCAAAACAAAAATCAAAAAAAAAAAAAAACATCGAGGGGCTATACTCTGACGATGCATGTTCAAAATGCTTTATATAATTACTTCAATTATCATTTGACTAACATTCAAAATCAGTTTTATAGCACAACAAAATACCATCAAACATATTCACAACTTAGATGCTTGAACCTGTTTTAATGTAGGGTGCATTTTGTTTTAAAGGCTACTTCATGTATCGATATGATCACACAAAGTTTACTATAATCAGAATTTCCTTTACTGTATAGTTACATATAAGTACATGTGTGACTTGGAACTACAATTTTTAGCTCATAACTATAATACAAGTATATCCACATAGAAAAGAAAGCGAATGAAGATGATTCACAAGAGATAGTGACGTAGATACTCAACTCGTGCTGGGTGTTTGAGCTTTATCAGAGCCTTCACTTCATGCTTCCTAACCATTTCCCTTGATATATTCAAGTTACCTGCGATCTCTCCCAGTGTTCTATTCCCTTTACCATCCAGCCCATATCTTTGTCTGATCACCAAGCTTTCCTTTGGTTTCAAGGAATCAAGCTGCACAGATTCATCACCAAATTATTGCAACTCTCTTGAAATCATTGGATTTTTTGGAGAATATGAAAAAGTTGAGGGAATTTACCACATCATCGAGTGCGAGCCTGAGAAGAGCAAGCTGTCGTCTCTCATCGCCATCATCATCATCTGCAAATGAGTTAATAAATTCTTCCTGTGTGACTGAATTTGTTCGGTTGAGAGAAAGAATGGGTCTCGATGTCTTTGTTACGTCACGGTATCTCTCCAAGGAAATTCCAGCTTTGTTTGCTATTTCTTCTTCAGTAGGAGGTCTCATATGGTCACACCATAACTTCTTTTTCGCCTTCTGTATTTCTATTTTAACCTGCATTCGTCATGGGGTCATAAAACAACTTTTATTGGAATAATGTCATAAAGATGTTAAATAAAGCTATAAGATTTAGAGCAAGGTTATAAAAAACGTGGTAGAATTATACATGGTAGAATTATACGCCCCACAGTAGAAGGTCATGCACTTGATTCAACCTTTCGCAACCACGCCCATTAAAACGTGGTAGAATTATACGCCCCACAAGACTCAGCCTAACAACTTACAAAAACATAAACAGAAAAATAAGATATGAGCCTGAAAGGTTAACATATTTAGTGGCTAGTTCTTTAGCTTTAAACGGTGCATGCGCATCACTGTCGTCGGCCGCACTAGTGGAGGGTCCCTCACCATCTCCACCGCAAGTATCATTGTCGGCTTCTTGAGATGGAGGTGGTAGTTCGGTTAGTGGGAAGTGATGGTCGAGCATCGTCTCGACCTCCTTCACTAACTTGTAAAGCAAGTCGGTGGTGAAGAACGGTTGTTGTAGGACTTTTTGAATGAAAGGTAGACGAAGGAGGGCCCCGGTTCTTTTGTCATATTTCTTTAGTATCTTTACGATTCCTGTGTAGTTATGCGCACTATAGTTCTCCAACAATACCATCTCTCCATGGAAATCGACTATTTATTTTCGTATCTTGATCATCTCTTCGTTCGAATCCTTAGCTTTCATAACACTGTCTTGAAATTTCTGTAAGCCAAAAACAGAAACAAACATGCTTAACTACAATCAAATCTTGACTTCAAAGTCATGTTTTGACTTTTAGAATTGACCAAAAGTTTCATATCACATCATATTTATATCCACCACTTGAAGGTATTAAGGGGAATCTGATATCCATAGCATCAATTCCTTTAATAAGATAACAATGGAAAAAAAAAGCAATTTATAATATTCTCATAAACATGAATGCTTTTAGCCCATAGCTAGAAGCCCTGTATCCGTATGTCATGCAATACTTCACAGTATTCTTAAATTATTAATCACCATTAATAGTGATGATCATGATATATGCAGACCATGCATCATGAACTAAATTCGGAACACACTAATATCTTTAGTTACCTTCTTTGATCGTGATCCATTCGATTGGTTGATCATAGTCATGTGTTCACTTCTATTTCAATCGCTGATTCACATTATGTCACCTGCTGGAAACATCACCAACCTAGATTCATGTTTTCAACTACTTAAATGTAAATATTAAATTTTCATACACTACTTTTAGACCATCTGGCCAGAATTGATGATCCGTTCGGCTGGCTCAGTTATTTCAATAAATCAATTTAAGAGGTTGTAACTATTCAAATATGTTTCAGGTCACTCCTGACCTGTTCAACTAATTTGACCTGTTCCAGTTTTACTCGTTTGACCCATTAGATTTAGAATATAACCATGTACGTAACTCTTTGCAGCCTCTCTACTTTGACCTCATGTTATATTTGTACAGCAGCGGCAAGACCCCCAATCGCATCATTACTTAGGTTCTTTGTTCATTCTGCAACTGCTAAACCATGATTAATTTCATGATGTGTCGTTAAAGCTCATTCCAAGCACCAAAATCAATAACCATAAGTAACTCCTTTATTAATTTTTTTTACAAAGATGGAGGACAAGTGTTTTATGGATCAACCCAATGTGACCCAGCCCATTTCAACAAGTATTTAGAAATGACCAAAATAAACCCTTTACCCAACGCCCCAATCCACCAATCTCAAACTTTTATTTAAGAAAAGTTGAATCATAACATGTTTAATGCAATAATACTAATAAGTTCCTATAACCTAACCTGAGAGCAGCAGAACCGAACTAAGCAGCCAATCCAATACCGAATTTACCAATAAATCCGCCTCGAACTTATTCAGATCCGCCAAAGCAGACATATCACAACCAAACGTGATCACAGCAGCTGCCAACGCAGTCAAAACCTTCAAATATACTCTATCGGTTCTTCCGGGATGGCTTTGTCCACAAAATAAATTATCTACAACAAAACGATATCAATATATAAGTATTAACCTTTAAATTGTCTATTCGCCAACTTTTTTAGAGAATCTGATTGCCACACTTAACATCGGACCACCTGCTACTTTATAACTTTTATAACTTCAGAATATCTGAGTGACTGAATCTCACTTTTGTTTCAGTCAAAGGCGTGACCGAATCAATTAGAAAATACAACTCTATCGAGTCACAAATAGCTAATCACTTACCTAAATTCACCAAATGCTGGCAGCCTCTCTAGTATCTGCGTCATTGAAGCCGAGAAAGCCCAATACCACAGTCATCTGAACCCAATGCCGGGTCCTTACCAGGTTTTGAATGCTATGAACGATCTTGCAGGTGGAGCTTTTCACTTCTGCAGATTTCAGTGATTCATGTCACTAAACTGGAACTCCTACCAACCAAAACGCATAACACCAATCAACTTTCCAAATTCGAGCAACAGGTCCACATCAATTTACATGATAATTATAGCATAATTCAGCTAAATTTCTAGAAACCCAATTTTAAATAAATCAACTTACAAAAATAAAAATAAAAATAAAAACCCAAAAACAAAATTCAACAACTTTAAAAAACAAAACCCCTTAATTTCCCAAATTATAAAAAATAAAAAATAATAGTAAAGTGAAGAAGATTAACCTTATGAAAAATTAGGTTAAGAGCATGATGACCAGCGAGTTGTTTAACTCGATTGATAGCAACTTGAGAAGAATTATCAAGATTATCAATCACCACCGTCTTGTAAGCGCTTAACAACAGTTGCAAGACGGTGTGACTGTCAATATAACCGGCACCACCGGTGACCAAAACGCAATACGGTGGCGCCATTGTAATAATCAACAAATGGGTATATCATATTAAAATGGGTTGAGATTACCAAATAGTATATGTATGGTGAATCAGATCAGGAACTTTGTCATCACAAAGCTTGTTTCCATACATGAAATAAAGCCAAATGCAAGCCAAAAAATTTAAAAAAAAAAGAACCTTAAGAATCCGACAAAAAGTCAGACTACAAACGAAATTGAAGACGAAATACATACCTTCTCTAATAAAAAAATTGATGCTTAATTTTATGACTAAATTTTCGCAAACTTAACTTGGACTGCACCTGAAGAAAATAAAAAAAAAAACAAATAAACAATTAGAGCAAGAAACGGATTACAAGAACACAAACGGTTTGATACATTGGAAAAAATCAAATCTTAAAAAATAAAATGTGCCGCTGCCACTGCTGTTAGGGTTCACAGCGAAACCCTAATCGCGCCGCCGGAGTGCCTCTGGCCGTTGTTGTCTTCAGCCTCAGGAATCCCGAGCCTTCATCCGACGATCCAAAAGAAATTGTCTGCAAAGAAGAGAGAAGCGGATGAACATATGAAATCATATGAAATTCAAGTAAAATTCTCTACAAATTGTGGATTAAAAAAAAACATACCACGATGCATATGAAATTGATGCAGATGAAATCAATATATGAAATCGCCCAGCTTGAAATCTTCAAAGACATAAGCGATTGAGATTTAGGGTTTGAGATTGTAATAGATTGGATGTAACAAATAATCAGTTGCTGGAATGGAATGGAGATGAAGGCTCTCTAGGGTTTTGGAAGAGAAACACAAATGTATGTCGTACAAAATAAAGTCGGGTCATAATAATAAGAAACGGATCCCGCTGTAGCCCATATACAAAAATCTCTGACCCGAAGTTTTCCCGCCAAAAAGCAAAAATCAGAGCCCTCATAGCTTGACACATCAGCAAAATTTAACACATTTATTATATATAATAGATTAGGTATTTTATCTTTCTCAATGTTTTTATAATATTTGATTTCTCTTATTAATTAATTAGCTCATATCTTAAAGATAGTCATCGTATTATTTTGAATTTGAAAATTAAGATTTGGATAAAAATATTAATTAGGGATATAGTCATCGTATTAATTTGAATTTAAAAATTAAGATTTGGATAAAAATGATTTTTTTTTTTAATTTAAGATTAATAGGGATAGCAATGGGTCGGGTTTGGGACGGGTTTAGGTAATCCCAAACCCAAACCCGGTTAGATAAGCTTGTCCCAAACCCGTCCCAAAACCCATCGGGTTTCTAGCGGGTAAATACCCATCGGGTATCGGGTATACTCGCGGGTTTTGGGTAAACCCGTTAATTTAAAAAGATTACTTGTTGGGTATACTCATCTCAAAACCCATTGGGTATTTATTGGGTAACTACTAACCGGTTACATTTTGTATTGTTATTATAATATATATATATATATATAAAATAACTATAATGTATACGGAATAGAATACCTATATGTGTAAAAAATGGATGTATCATATATATACATATTTAATAATATACGGAAATTATATCGGGTACACTTTATCGGGTAATTGAGTCGGGTAAACGGGTATATCACTAAATCCCAAACCCGTCCCAAACCTGCGAAAAAAATAAAAACTATTCCCAAACCCGATTAACCGACCCCAAACCCATCCCAAATGTGTCGGGTTTCGGGTTTATCCAGTGGGTTCGGGTTTGATTGCCATCCCTAAAGATTAACTATGAAACTAAAAGGATTATGTTTTTGGCTGGAAAATAGAATTCTAAATGGCCTCTATGATTGCAATATGTCTCAAAATTTATTTATTTTATTATATGTATAGATTATTTTTCAAATAAAGAGATCAAGATGTAAGAACTGTATGTGGACAGAAAACAATTGTCAATTTTGGTTAGTTTTCAAACTATTTAAATTACGTATGCTTAGTTTTCAAACTATTTAAATTACGTATGCCTATGCGGACAGAAAACAATTGTCAGTTTTGGTTAGTTTTCAAACTATTTAAAATTTGTATGCTTCTTATGTTGAAAAAAAATAATCATTGTCGGGTTTACATGTAAAAAATCTTTGACAAAAATTTGCATGCTTAAAATCTATTAAAATATAATTGCTATAACTTTTCTCTTTTGATAATAAATGTATTAAAATCTAGAAAAAATTACACCGTTGGTACTTGTGGTTTTTGTCAAATTTCAATGTCGGGTATTAATAGTTTTTTTGATGCAAAATCAGATATTAATGTTTTAATTTATTACAATGTTGAGTACTAAGACCAATCTTGTAACAACGTTAAGTACTAAGAGCAAACCTTGTTAACTTTTTTTGTTAAGTCTTAGGGGCTGTTTGTTTACCTCTTAATGAGACTCTTAATGATTCAGACATCTTGCTGGTTCAGCACTTAATGGTTCAGACTGTTTATTTCACGAGCAGATGTCTGAACGGTTCAGACATTTGTCTCTGAATGGTTGTCGCAACCCCCGTCCCCTAACAACCCGGGAACGGGCGGCCGCAGCCAGTTTCGGTGGTATCTTGTGTTTATCCATTTTGGCAGCGGAAATTTCATCAGGACCGTAGTTAGGAAATATTTTATCAGAGTAAAATACCACACTTTTACTATATTAAACACATGGGAAAACCCAAGTTTCAATTACACATATTTTCATAGAGATAAACCCTATTTTATTTAACAAAACATCTCTTTTATTTAGGTAACTTTATAGCCACTTTTCCAAGCCTTCAGTGCTGTCCAGCTGGCTACTATTTGGCTTTCACATTTTGTTACCTGAAACACGTTTAAAACATTTTGCCAGTGGAAAATACTGGTGAGTGAATCCCAATTTAATCAAGTTTAATAAAAACCATTGTACAGTATTGATGGCGGTCTCGCAATTACATTTGTTTCCACGTCATACCAATTACCACCCACGGTACTGTCAACCCGACTTGTGGTCATGTTACTCCTCGCAGGGTAGTAACAAATTTTGTATACAAAACCCCAACATACCGACGATAATTGTATCCTTACAAATACTCAATAACTACTTAATACATAATTAATCGTGTGAGGTTTTGTAAAAACAATTTGCAAAAAGGAGATTACCCACATTGCTGTCTTAGGTTTTCTGTAAGGTTTTCTTGGTGACAATCTATAAATTACACAAATGCACACGTGTTAGTATAATAACCCATTTTAACATTAGTACTACCCTCCCCGAGACGGCATTCCAACGACTACGTCGAGCAGAACCACGACAGCCGTTACGGAACCCTAGATCAATCGGGCAGCGTATCTAATACGTATCGAGGGGTTATGATACATACAACGGAGCAGAACTTCGTTATTAAGGGGGATATAATGCCTGGAAATTATATTATCTATGCAGAAATTGAGAGAGAGATCAAAGAATTGAGCGACGGAAACTGAAGGCCCGAGCTCCCATTATATAGGAAACTGAAGGCCCGTGTTCCCATGTGTACTCTGGTCCTCTTTTGGAGTCCCATTTTACTTTGACCAGAACTAATCTTTTGTGCTTGAGGTTCTTAACTTTCCTGTCTTCAATTTGTAGAGGCCTCTCTACAAATTTAAGTTGTTTATTTACCTCTATATCCTTAAGAGGTACCATCAGCGACTCATCAGCTAAGCATTTCTTGTGATTAGATACATGAAATACGTCATGTATTCTTGCCATTTCCTCTGGCAGTTGTAGCTGATAGGCTACAGGTCCTATTCTTCTAATAATCTCAAAAGGTCCAACATACCTGGGGCTTAGCTTTTTGGAAACTTTGTCCGTCCGTTTGAGGATGATAAGCTGTGCTTATATTCAACTTGGTTCCCATTGCTTTTTGGAAACTTGCCCAAAAATGAAATGTAAAACGACTGTCTCTATCAGAAACAATTGATAAAGGAATTCCATGTAATGAAACTATTTCATTTACATACAATTTAGCTAATTGTTCCATACTGAAAGTTTCATTCATTGGTAGAAAATGAGCTGACTTAGTTAGCCTGTCTACAATCACCCAGATTGTATCATTACCTTTTCTTGTTTTGGGTAATTTGGTAACAAAATCCATTGTTATCAATTCCCATTTCCATACGGGCATTTCTAATTGTTGCAATAAACCTGAGGGTTTCTGATGTTCAGCTTTGACTTGTGAACAGGTTAAACACTTAGAAACATAAGCTGCTATATCCTTTTTCATTCCTATCCACCAAAAATTCTTTCTTAAATCCTGATACATCTTATCACTCTCAGGATGCATCGTATATTTAGACTTACGGGCTTCTTCTAATATACGACGACGTAAGTTTCCTAATTTAGGTATGCACATTCTTTTCTTATGGAATCTTCAAATTCCGTCGGTTCCTTGTTCTAATTCTTTAATCATTCCTTTTAACTTTTCAGTATCATCCTTGATAACTGATTCTTGTACTTCTCTAATTTGCTCATTTAAATCTATCTGCAGATTTAATTTAAGAGAACGTATCCTTTTTGGCTTTTCATGATACTTTCGGCTTAAAGCATCAGCCACTACATTTGCCTTTCCTGCATGATACTGGATATTACAATCACAATCACTAAGTATTTCCATCTAGCGTCTTTGCCTCATATTCAACTCTTTTTGCCCGAAAACATACCTTAAACTTTTATGGTCGGTTAAAATAGTAAACTTACTACCATAAAGGTAATGTCTCCAAATCTTAAGAGCAAAAATTATTGCTCCTAATTCTAGATCATGGGTTGAATAATTCTCTTCATGGTTCTTAAGTTGTCTAGATGCGTAAGCTATAACCTTTTGGCGTTGCATCAATACACATCCATAACCTAACTTAGAAGCGTCACAATAGACTACAAAGTCTTCAGTTCCTTCTGGTAACGCTAGTATGGGTGCATGGGTTAATCTTTGCTTAAGAATTCTAAAGGCTTCTTCTTGTCTTGGTCCCCATTCAAACTTAACAGATTTACAGGTTAGTTTAGTTAAGGGAATGACTATTCTAGAAAAATCTCGAATAAATCTCCTATAATAACCGGCCAATCCTAAGAAACTTCTAACCTCGGTTGGTGACTCAGGGTTTTTCCGTTTGGTAATCGCCTCGATCTTGGTGGGGTCCACATGGATTCCTTCATGATTGACTAGATGTCCAAGAAACTATACCTGTTCTAACCAAAACTCGCACTTTGAAAACTTAGCATAAAGATTTTCCTTTCTTAATAAACTTAAAAGTGCGTGCAAATTCTTTGCATGATCCTCTTTACTTTTAGAATAGATGAGAATATCATCTATAAAGACAATTATGAATTTATCCAAATATGGCTTACATATTCGGTTCATCATGTCCATAAATGCAGCTGGGGCATTGGTTAAACCGAATGGCATGACAGTAAATTCATAATGGCCATACCTTGTTCTGAACGCGGTCTTAGGAATGTCCTCTTCCTGTACCTTCAATTGATGATACCCTGATCTTAAATCGATTTTCGAGAAAAATCAAGCTCCTTGCAACTGGTCGAACAGATCATCGATTCTTGGTAATGGATGCCGATTCTAAATCGTGACTTTGTTTAATTCGCGGTAATCAATGCACATACGCATCGATCCATCTTTCTTTTTAACGAATAAAATCGGTGCTCCCCATGGCGATGAACTTGGCTGTATGAATCCTTTCTCCAACAATTCGTCCAATTGTTTCTTCAGTTCCTGCATTTCGGCGGGTGCCAAACGGTAGGGTGCTTTGGCAATTGAAGCTGTCCCTGGTAGCAGATGGATTCTGAATTCAACTTCTCGGTCTGGCGGTAATCCTGGCAATTCTTCTGGAAACACATCTGGAAACTGAGATACTACTGAAATATCTTTCAGTTCTTTTCCTTTAGTGTTAGTGATTATGGAAATCAAATACACTATAGATCCTTTTCTTATACAACTTGCTGTTTTCATCACAGAGATGAATTTCGTGGATCTAGATGGTTTATCTCCTTTAATTGTGATCTTTTCACCCCTTGGTGAATGTACTTGAATCGACTTTTGATCACATAAAATACTGGCTTTATTGGCTATTAACCAATCCATTCCTAATACAACATCAAATCCTGCCAGATTCATTGGGTAAAGATTTGCAATAAACTTTTGATTTAAAATTTCTATTCTTGCTCCCTGCAAGATTTCAGAAATTCTAATGGTTTCCCCATTTGCTGTTTCTACTAGACATTCTTGTGGGAGTTTAGTTAATGGTTGGTTGAGAAGTTTGCAAAACGAAGTATTAATAAAACTTTGGTTCACACCAGAGTCAAATAATACTTTAGCAAAAACATCATTAACTAAAAATGTACCGGCTATGACGTCCGGAATCATCTTGGCTTCATCTGCAGTCAGAACAAATGCTCTAGCATTTTTAGTGTTCTTGTTACCCATGGCTGGAACTAGTTTCGGACAATTTGGCTTGATGTGACATTTTTCTCCACAGTTGAAGCACAGTCCATTATTAGGTTTCCACCTGCAATCTTCTTCCTTGTGTCCTGGTATCTTGCAGAAATTGCAGTAAGTGGAGCATTTTCCCGAATGCTTCTTCTTACAAGCCTTGCAGTATGGTGCAGAGGTAGAACCTACGTTCCTACGGTTGGAATTTCCATAACGAAATTCCTGGGTAAGCCTTTGAGCTAGGTTTCTCCTTTGGTCTTTTTCTCGGGTACGCACTAACTCATCTGTCAATGTGTTTGCTAGTTCTACAGCTTCCTCTATGGTTTGGGGTCTAGCTGCCTTGACTACATGCCTAATTTCCCCGATTAATCCCCAGATGTAACGGGAGATTAATACTGGTTCAGGTGATGCAAGGGTTGGTACTATTCTAGCATATTCAAAGAATGTAGTAGTATAACCCTTACTATCCACCCCGGTTATTCTAAGGTTCAGGAACTTATTTGCTATATGTTCCTTTTCATTGGGATGACAGAATTTTCTTTCTACCATGTTCTTAAATTCCTTCCATTCCATGTTATAAATCCTATCACTTCCCCTAGACTGAAGGATAGTGTTCCACCATTCTAAGGCTGAGTTCTTAAACAGATTGGAAGCAAACATTATCTTATCTTCTTCCGCACATTTGCTTATTTTTAAGACAACCTCAGTCTTTTCAATCCAACGTAGAGTTGCAATGGGTCCTTCATTGCCCGAGAATTCTATTGGTTTGCAGGACCAGAATTCTTAGTAAGAATAATCATAAGGCATGGTTCTTCTTCTTTTGGGAATGGGCGCTTGAAGTACGGGTCCATTGTTCACGCTGTGTTATAGTTCAGTTGGTCGCTTACTGCTATGTTTACTTTTATTATCCGCTTCCCTAACTGTTTGTATAATAAATGGCATTGCATCTATGATTCCTTGTGCCACTATGTGTTGAATGGCACTATTGTTCGCTTGGTTTCCATTATTATTGTTGTTCGGATTCTCATTATTCGGGTTATTTTCATTCTGGTTATTATCATTCTGGTTTTCCTGGTTCACTTCGTTGTCCATCTGAATTTTAAACATTTATCAATTATTAATGTCACAAGATAATATTTAACACAATCAATCACACAACATGCAGGTTGATCAAAAACGTCGAGCATTGCGACTTACTCTTTTCTTATATATAATATGCATCTAATACAAATCAGTACTGAAATTAAAATTACAATACGACTGAAATGGAAATTACACTATTAATAGTAGGCATCCTTAGTTTTTTTTTCATACACACATATCATATATTATTATTATTATTACCATCTCTACCATCACCTTCACGGACGTAAACCATAGACGTAGTCGAATATATATTCACAGCTTTATTAAATGTTTGGGTGGAAAAGTAAGTTGGTTAAACAAAAAAAAGTAGATCGTCATTGAACATCAAAATATATACCAACTGAAAACGTACATAAAATAATTACGTGACTCATTTTTTTTAAAAACAATTACGCTGAAACGTAAACCAACTTGTAATTTATACCGATGCTTACATAAAAATAACCATTTAAACTTGTGAGGGTATAAAAACGGATTTTTACAAAGTTTTTATAAAGTTGAGTGATGTAAATGTCACTTTTAATTCAAAGGAGCTCCAGTTACAAAATATGAACATAAATGTTAGGTTTTTTCGATTTCATAGTGAGAGTTATAAAGTACAGTTTAGCTATAATATAAAGGTTGATTTATACAATTATATATATATATAATTATGTATGGGTTGGGTTCAACCGAAAAACACTAAAAAACTAAGTAACCACTATTTTTTCATATAAAAAATCATTAAAAATTATTTTGATATAACTTTTCAGATTTTTTATATAAATGTATATAAAAAATGTTCAAATAAAAAAAATTATGGATATTTTACCTTTTTAACTATTTTTAAACGTCTTTTTTATTTATAATTTTTTATTAAAACGGTTTCTAAATGTGTTTATATGTCAAATTTACGATAAAAATTAAGTAAAAATTTGTTTTTATGGGTTTTTTTTAACATGATTCTCAATTCTCTGCTTTTCGTGGTTTCCCATTGATATGTTGCGTGAATAAACATGATTATAGGTAAGGAATAACTAAATCATTAATTAAAAATGAACTGAAAAAAATGAATTAACTGAAACTCGATTAACCAAAAATTGAAATAACCAAACACCGGGTTTCTTTACTCTTGTTTAACCAAAATTAACCAATCCAAACAGAACTATTTCATATATATCTAGCTACTAGGTTATAACCCGTGGTACCCACGGGTCGCTCTATTTTAAGGATATTAATATTTTATTAATTTTATTAAAATGTTTTTTTTAATAAAATTTGTGAGGATATATATTCAATAATACAATGTTAATCGTATATAAATATATATATGCAAACAATGCGATTTATCAATGGGTTTGGGAGGGAAAACTTTTGATTTATTGAATATATATCCTCTGTTTGTCCGAAGAACATTTAAGTGGCTTCTCAAATGTATGAGACCAAACACTAATCATAAGTGTATAAATAAAAGTAATGCAAATAAAGTAACATTACATAAATTCCTCTGTTTGTCCGAAGAACATTTAACTGGCTACTCAAATGTATGACGGTTCTGCAATTTTACAATGCAAAACCGACATCATAATCGAACTTTTTCTTTTTACACCACCCAAAATTCAAGGAGAAAATAACTTGTACCTTATTTGCTTTAAAAGACACACGTCAAATAATAAAGGTAGGTACTACAATGAATGAACATAAGTATATTAAAAAAGAAACTATGAACCTGAAAACGGTTAGATACAACATCTGAATCTTGTAGATACTCCGGACGGCCCAACTTCTTGAGGACGAATCAATGCCTTATTATGAAGTGAAAAATCTCGTATCAAACTTTGGCTAAGAAATCATATCAAAATACAATAAAGTGGTCATCTTTGATTGATATTTCTTGTTTTGATACGATCCCATCCGATAGTAGTGATGTAAATATTTTGATTATCTAACTATTTAAATGATAAATTAATCAAAATTGGATTATCAGTTTTTTTTTATCAAAAGCTAAACTAAAATAATCACTTTAGACTTTCTTCTAACCAAATTTGACGGATGTTATTTCAAAAACTTGTCTCTATTTCTTTCTATAAAATGTCATTATTGATAATTTTAAATGTTACATTCTTAAATTATTAAAATTAAAAGTAATTCTTAAATAATTAAAATTTAAAGTAGTCACAATTATATATGCATCACGCGCTTTTTAAATAATGAAATTGACTTGTACTATAGAATGATTTAAAATTGACCTGTACTATATAATATAATGAATAAACCATGGATAAATTAAGTGGTTTAAGTCTCTTTTCTATCTAACTTTGGCGAAAATAATGGCTTTTGGATAAAAACCAACTATGGTTATTGTTGGTGATTTTAGTATCATCATCTATATCACTATAAGTGAGATTCACATTAAGACCCAAAGGATTTTAGTTAAGTTATAATATGGGTTGGGGAAGTGGCGGATGCACTCTACAAACTTATCAAAATCTCAGGCACGTGGAAGTCGAAAGACACGACTAAAAGAGATAAACATTAAGGGTCGTGTTTGTAAAAGTTTACCTTGTACAGATCTACCTTAAGTAAATTTCTTTTGAAAAAAAAATAGCAAGTTTTTTTAATAGAACAAAAAGTGGTAACAAATTTACCTTATTTATTACGCATCATTGAGGTACTTGTCCATGTATCTTAAGTATCCGGTTCGAATAGCGGATTAGTCATTCATACCACCAACCTGGTCCTCAACTAAATTTAAGAGTAGAAATCAAAACCTTCACATGGTTGTTCTCCTTGACTCACAAGATGACAAAGTTGATAATATGATGCATCAGCCTCTCAAAGTTTCTTTTGTATCCCCATCATTTCAGTATATATGTCTTCCCAAGCTACAAATAGCTCTAAAATAAAACACCCCGTAGACACTCCATCCCTTAATCAACCCTACAACTATTATTGTTGATCTTGCATTTTATAAAATAGTGAGTATACCAAATCTGATTACAAATCATATGATTTCAAACTTTTGATACATAGCATCAAAATGGGCAGGTCGATAACAGGTCAAAACTACTAAATTTTTAGTGCAGGACGACCCAAAACACTTTTATTTAAAAAAAAAACTCATATTTCTATAACAACGTGTATCAAATATGTTAAAGAAAATAAAACTTCAACAGTAATCTAGTCCTTTTTATAAATAAAAAAATCTATAGAAGATTATGTAACTTAATCATACAATGTGGGTTGGTTTAACCTGTTTTCATCAAAAGTTAAAACTTGCCCTCCTTGACAATTGACCAAAAACTCCATCTAGCCAAGCTGCTTAACCAAAAAAACTGAAACCATCAATCAAAAACCCTAAAAAACATAAAAATGAATGATTGAACACAAACAAAAATCACCCCTAATAAAAAATTTAAACAAAATAAAAAAATTTGCACTTGATGAACAATAATTACTTTAATTATACATTTATACCATCAGTTCCCATCTAACAAATGAATAACCTTTTAAGTGTGGACCCTAATCTGTTGCGATGGAATCAAATAGTTTTACATGTAGTTGGCATACCCTGTTGTTGAAGTCAATTTCTAATCAGATTGGTAAACAACAACTATTGTGAACCAACTGATGCAAATAAAAGTTAAAGAAGAGAAAACTGACCTGAACATATCCTTTTTAACAATTCTTGATCAGGTACCAGGTTTTTCAAACACTCACATATGCATATATAAATATACCTTAGCATGTACTTTGGCATGTATGAGTATACAAACCTAGAGATGAGCTCGGTACCAAATGGTACCAAAAATACCGGTACCGAAAATACCTGGTATGGTACGGTTTGGTACCGATATGGAACGGTATTTGAATCTAAAAACCGGTACTGAAAACCCAAAATGTCGGTACCGAATCGATACCGAAAATATTTTGGTCCGGGAAATTCGGTAATGGTTCGGAACCATACCGAAAATATTTGCTCATCATTATACAAACCCGTGTAAAAAACATAAGCTTTAGCGTGCATGAACATTTTGTAACTAAAAAGATACAATCTTGATTCAATATTAAAACAAACCCATGTCAATAGATAAATACTTTAGCATGTATGAATATTCATACAAATCCATAAGAAAAACATAATATGTATGGATACTTTATAACCAAAAAGATAAGTAGTTGGTACATATAAAAACAAACCATAATATGTATGGATACTTTATAACCAAAAAGATAAGTAGTTGGTACATATAAAAACAAACCGAAGTAAAAAAACCAGAAACTTTTAGAGTGTATGAATACTCTGCAACCAAAACGAACATTTTTTACCTATCTAAAGATAAACCTAGGTGAAAAGTAGGGGTGACAAAATGTGTGGGTTGAGCAGGTTTTGGGTAATAGGATAGGATGGGTATGGGTTAGGATGGGTTTATTAAGAAATGGGTTAGGATGGTTTTAGATCCAGATGGGTTTTTGTCAAGATGGATTTGGACATGATAGGCTAAAAATAAAAAAAAATAAAAAAAATCAAAACAAAAGTCAAAAAAAAAAAAAAAAAAAACCCCATCGAGGGGCTATACTCTGACGATGCATGTTCAAAATGCTTTATATAATTACTTCAATTATCATTTGACTAACATTCGAAATCAGTTGTATAGCACAACAAAATACCATCAAACATATTCCCAACTTAGATGCTTGAACCTGCTTTAATGTAGGGTGCATTTTGTTTTAAAGGCTAACTCATGTATCGATATGATCACACAAAGTTTACTATAATCATAATTTCTTTTACTGTATAGTTACATATAAGTACATGTGTGACCTGGAACTACAATTTTTAGCTCATAACTATAATACAAGTATATCCACATAGAAAAGAAAGCGAATGAAGATGATTCACAAGAGATAGTGACGTAGATACTCAACTCGTGCTGGGTGTTTGAGCTTCATCAGAGCCTTCACTTCATGCTTCCAAACCATTTCCCTTGATATATTCAAGTTACCTGCAATCTCTCCCAGTGTTCTTTCTATTCCCTTTACCATCCCGCCCATATCTTTGTCTGATCACGAAGCTTTCCTTTGGTTTCAAGGAATCAAGCTGCATAGATTCATCACCAAATTATTGCAACTCTCTTGAAATCATTGGATTTTTTGGAGAATATGAAAAAGTTGAGGGAATTTACCACATCATCGAGTGCGAGCCTGAGAAGAGCAAGCTGCCGTCTCTCATCGCCGCCATCATCATCTGCAAATGAGTTAATAAATTCTTCCTGTGTGACTGAATTTTTTCGGTTGAGAGAATGGGTCTCGATGTCTTGTTACGTCACGGTATCTCTCCACGGAAATTCCAGCTTTGTTTGCTATTTCTTCTTCAGTTGGAGGTCTCATATGGTCAAACCATAACTTCTTTTTCGCCTTCTTCTGTATTTCTATTTTAACCTGCGTTCGTCATTGGATCATAAAACAACTTTTATTGGATTAATGTCCATTAGTTTGTTATACCTGTTGTAAAATGGTGCCCTATACCTGGTCCTATACCCATTAGTTTGTTATAATTACTCGCCGGGATTTTCAACTACATTTCTTACTATTTTAATTTTTATATACCTTTATTACTCAACAATATTCAAAATATAAAAACTTAGAATGAATGTATTAATAAATTACTCTATTTCGCGCACTTTAAACCACTCAATAACAAATAAAAATAAAAAATAAAATGTTTACGGGTATGGTTTAGGTAAACATGTATGTATATTTCAAGTCATCGGGCCGGGTAACTGCTAATACCAAACTCATCCCATACCCGCTACAGTTTTTATAAGTGGTACCATACATCCATACCCGAATACCCGTCCAGTTAGGTTCAAGTTCGATTGTCCTAACCAATTCAAAAGACCAAAGAAGATAAGTACAGGTACATCACATCAATCATTTCTGTTCAAAAACAATTCATACTTATTCAAAAGACCAAAGACGTAAACCATAGACGTAGTCGAATATATATTCACAGCTTTCTTAAATGTTTGGGTGGAAAAGTAAGTTGGTTAAACAAAAAAAAGTACATCGTCATTGAACATCAAAATATATACCAACTGAAAACGTACATAAAATAATTACGTGACTCATTTTTTTTAAAAACAATTACGCTGAAACGTAAACCAACTTGTAATTTATACTGATGCTTACATAAAAATAACCATTTAAACTTGTGAGGGTATAAAAACGGATTTTTACAAAGTTTTTATAAAGTTGAGTGATGTAAATGTCACTTTTAATTCAAAGGAGCTCCAGTTACAAAATATGAACATAAATGTTAGGTTTTTTCGATTTTGAGAGTTATAAAGTACAGTTTAGCTATAATATAAAGGTTGATTTATACAATTTTATATATATATAATTATGTATGGGTTGGGTTCAACCGAAAAACACTAAAAAACTAAGTAACCACTATTTTTTCATATAAAAAATCATTAAAAATTATTTTGATATAACTTTTCAGATTTTTTATATAAATGTATATAAAAAATGTTCAAATAAAAAAAATTATGGATATTTTACCTTTTTAACTATTTTTAAACGTCTTTTTTTATTTATAATTTTTTATTAAAACGGTTTCTAAATGTGTTTATATGTCAAATTTACGATAAAAATTAAGTAAAAATTTGTTTTTATGGGTTTTTTTTAACATGATTCTCAATTCTCTGCTTTTCGTGGTTTCCCATTGATATGTTGCGTGAATAAACATGATTATAGGTAAGGAATAACTAAATCATTAATTAAAATGAACTGAAAAAAATGAATTAACTGAAACTCGATTAACCAAAAATTGAAATAACCAAACACTGGGTTTCTTTACTCTTGTTTAACCAAAATTAACCAATCCAAACAGAACTATTTCATATATATCTAGCTACTAGGTTATAACCCGTGGTACCCACGGGTCGCTCTATTTTAAGGATATTAATATTTTATTAATTTTATTAAAAGGTTTTTTTTAATAAAATTTGTGAGGATATATATTCAATAATACAATGTTAATCGTATATAAATATATATATGCAAACATGAACATGAATGCTTTTAGCCCATAGCTAGAAGCCCTGTATCCGTATGTCATGCAATACTTCACAGTATTCTTAAATTATTAATCACCATTAATAGTGATGATCATGATATATGCACACCATGCATCATGAACTAAATTCGGAACATACTAATATCTTTAGTTACCTTCTTTGATCGTGATCCATTTGATTGGTTGATCATAGTCATGTGTTCACTTCTATTTCAATCGCTGATTCACATTATGTCACCTGCTGGAAACATCACCAACCTAGATTCATGTTTTCAACTACTTAAATGTAAATATTAAATTTTCATACACTACTTTTAGACCATCTGGCCAGAATTGATGATCCGTTCGGCTGGCTCAGTTATTTCAATAAATCAATTTAAGAGGTTGTAACTATTCAAATATGTTTCAGGTCACTCCTGACCTGTTCAACTAATTTGACCTGTTCCAGTTTTACTCGTTTGACCCATTAGATTTAGAATATAACCATGTACGTAACTCTTTGCAGCCTCTCTACTTTGACCTCATGTTATATTTGTACAGCAGCGGCAAGACCCCCAATCGCATCATTACTTAGGTTCTTTGTTCATTCTGCAACTGCTAAACCATGATTAATTTCATGATGTGTCGTTAAAGCTCATTCCAAGCACCAAAATCAATAACCATAAGTAACTCCTTTATTAATTTTTTTTACAAAGATGGAGGACAAGTGTTTTATGGATCAACCCAATGTGACCCAGCCCATTTCAACAAGTATTTAGAAATGACCAAAATAAACCCTTTACCCAACGCCCCAATCCACCAATCTCAAACTTTTATTTAAGAAAAGTTGAATCATAACATGTTTAATGCAATAATACTAATAAGTTCCTATAACCTAACCTGAGAGCAGCAGAACCGAACTAAGCAGCCAATCCAATACCGAATTTACCAATAAATCCGCCTCGAACTTATTCAGATCCGCCAAAGCAGACATATCACAACCAAACGTGATCACAGCAGCTGCCAACGCAGTCAAAACCTTCAAATATACTCTATCGGTTCTTCCGGGATGGCTTTGTCCACAAAATAAATTATCTACAACAAAACGATATTAATATATAAGTTTTAACCTTTAAATTGTCTATTCGCCAACTTTTTTAGAGAATCTGATCGCCACACTTAACATCGGACCACCTGCTACTTTATAACTTTTATAACTTCAGAATATCTGAGTGACTGAATCTCACTTTTGTTTCAGTCAAAGGCGTGACCGAATCAATTAGAAAATACAACTCTATCGAGTCACAAATAGCTAATCACTTACCTAAATTCACCAAATGCTGGCAGCCTCTCTAGTATCTGCGTCATTGAAGCCGAGAAAGCCCAATACCACAGTCATCTGAACCCAATGTCGGGTCCTTACCAGGTTTTGAATGCTATGAACGATCTTGAAGGTGGAGCTTTTCACTTCTGCAGATTTCAGTGATTCATGTCACTAAACTGGAACTCCTACCAACCAAAAAGCATAACACCAATCAACTTTCCAAATTCGAGCAACAGGTCCACATCAATTTACATGATAATTATAGCATAATTCAGCTAAATTTCTAGAAACCCAATTTTAAATAAATCAACTTACAAAAATAAAAATAAAATAAAAACCCAAAAACAAAATTCAACAACTTTAAAAAACAAAACCCCTTAATTTCCCAAATTATAAAAAATAAAAAATAATAGTAAAGTGAAGAAGATTAACCTTATGAAAAATTAGGTTAAGAGCATGATGACCAGCGAGTTGTTTAACTCGATTGATAGCAACTTGAGAAGAATTATCAAGATTATCAATCACCACCGTCTTGTAAGCGCTTAACAACAGTTGCAATACGGTGTGACTGTCAATATAACCGGCACCACCGGTGACCAAAACGCAATACGGTGGCGCCATTGTAATAATCAACAAATGGGTATATCATATTAAAATGGGTTGAGATTACCAAATAGTATATGTATGGTGAATCAGATCAGGAACTTTGTCATCACAAAGCTTGTTTCCATACATGAAATAAAGCCAAATGCAAGCCAAAAAATTAAAAAAAAAAGAACCTTAAGAATCCGACAAAAAGTCAGACTACAAACGAAATTGAAGACGAAATACATACCTTCTCTAATAAAAAAATTGATGCTTAATTTTATGACTAAATTTTCGCAAACTTAACTTGGACTGCACCTGAAGAAAATAAAAAAAAAACAAATAAACAATTAGAGCAAGAAACGGATTACAAGAACACAAACGGTTTGATACATTGGAAAAAATCAAATCTTAAAAAATAAAATGTGCCGCTGCCACTGCTGTTAGGGTTCACAGCGAAACCCTAATCGCGCCGCCGGAGTGCCTCTGGCCGTTGTTGTCTTCAGCCTCAGGAATCCCGAGCCTTCGTCCGACGATCCAAAAGAAATTGTCTGCAAAGAAGAGAGAAGCGGATGAACATATGAAATCATATGAAATTCAAGTAAAATTCTCTACAAATTGTGGATTAAAAAAAAAACATACCACGATGCATATGAAATTGATGCAGATGAAATCAATATATGAAATCGCCCAGCTTGAAATCTTCAAAGTCATAAGCGATTGAGATTTAGGGTTTTAGATTGTAATAGATTGGATGTAACAAATAATCAGTTGCTGGAATGGAATGGAGATGGAGGCTCTCTAGGGTTTTGGAAGAGAAACACAAATGTATGTCGTACAAAATAAAGTCGGGTCATAATAATAAGAAACGGATCCCGCTGTAGCCCATATACAAAAATCTCTGACCCGAAGTTTTCCCGCCAAAAAGCAAAAATCAGAGCCCTCATAGCTTGACACATCAGCAAAATTTAACACATTTATTATATATAATAGATTAGGTATTTTATCTTTCTCAATGTTTTTATAATATTTGATTTCTCTTATTAATTAATTAGCTCATACCTTAAAGATAGTCATCGTATTATTTTGAATTTGAAAATTAAGATTTGGATAAAAATATTAATTAGGGATATAGTCATCGTATTAATTTGAATTTAAAAATTAAGATTTGGATAAAAATGATTTTTTTTTTAATTTAAGATTAATAGGGATGGCAATGGGTCGGGTTTGGGACGGGTTTAGGTAATCCCAAACCCAAACCCGGTTAGATAAGCTTGTCCCAAACCCGTCCCAAAACCCATCGGGTTTCTAGCGGGTAAATACCCATCGGGTATCGGGTATACTCGCGGGTTTTGGGTAAACCCGTTAATTTAAAAAGATTACTTGTTGGGTATACTCATCTCAAAACCCATTGGGTATTTATTGGGTAACTACTAACCGGTTACATTTTGTATTGTTATTATAAAATATATATATATACATATATATATATATATATAAAATAACTATAATGTATACGGAATAGAATACCTATATGTGTAAAAAATGGATGTATCATATATATACATATTTAATAATATACGGAAATTATATCGGGTACACTTTATCGGGTAATTGGGTCGGGTAAACGGGTATATCACTAAATCCCAAACCCGTCCCAAACCTGCGAAAAAAATAAAAACTATTCCCAAACCCGATTAACCGACCCCAAACCCATCCCAAATGTGTCGGGTTTCGGGTTTATCCAGTGGGTTCGGGTTTGATTGCCATCCCTAAAGATTAACTATGAAACTAAAAGGATTATGTTTTAGGCTGCAAAATAGAATTCTAAATGGCCTCTATGATTGCAATATGTCTCAAAATTTATTTATTTTATTATATGTATAGATTATTTTTCAAATAAAGAGATCAAGATGTAAGAACTGTATGTGGACAGAAAACAATTGTCAATTTTGCTTAGTTTTCAAACTATTTAAATTACGTATGCTTAGTTTTCAAACTATTTAAATTACGTATGCTTAGTTTTCAAACTATTTAAATTATGTATGCCTATGCGGACAGAAAACAATTGTCAGTTTTGGTTAGTTTTCAAACTATTTAAAATTTGTATGCTTCTTATGTTGAAAAAAAAATAATCATTGTCGGGTTTACATGTAAAAAATCTTTGACAAAAATTTGCATGCTTAAAATCTATTAAAATATAATTGCTATAACTTTTCTCTTTTGATAATAAATGTATTAAAATCTAGAAAAAATTACACCGTTGGTACTTGTGGTTTTTGTCAAATTTCAATGTCGGGTATTAATAGTTTTTTTTTTATGCAAAATCAGGTATTAATGTTTTAATTTATTACAATGTTGAGTACTAAGACCAATCTTGTAACAACGTTAAGTACTAAGAGCAAACCTTGTTAACTTTTTTTGTTAAGTCTTAGGGGCTGTTTGTTTACCTTTTAATGAGACTCTTAATGATTCAGACATCTTGCTGGTTCAGCACTTAATGGTTCAGACTGTTTATTTCACGAGCAGATGTCTGAACGGTTCAGACATTTGTCTCTGAATGGTTGTCGCAACCCCCGTCCCCTAACAACCCGGGAACGGGCGGCCGCGGGCAGTTTCGGTGGTATCTTGTGTTTATCCATTTTGGCAGCGGAAATTTCATCAGGACCGTAGTTAGGAAATATTTTATCAGAGTAAAATACCACACTTTTACTATATTAAACACATGGGAAAACCCAAGTTTCAATTACACATATTTTCATAGAGATAAACCCTATTTTATTTAACAAAACATCTCTTTTATTTAGATAACTTTATAGCCACTTTTCCAAGCCTTCAGTGCTGTCCAGCTGGCTACTATTTGGCTTTCACATTTTGTTACCTGAAACGCGTTTAAAACATTTTGCCAGTGGAAAATACTGGTGAGTGAATCCCAATTTAATCAAGTTTAATAAAAACCATTGTACAGTATTGAGGGCGGTCTCGCAATTACATTTGTTTCCACGTCATACCAATTACCACCCACGGTACTGTCAACCCGACTTGTGGTCATGTTACTCCTCGCAGGGTAGTAACAAATTTTGTATACAAAACCCCAACATACCGACGATAATTGTATACTTACAAATACTCAATAACTGCTTAATACATAATTAATCGTGTGAGGTTTTGTAAAAACAATTTGCAAAAAGGAGATTACTCACATTGCTGTCTTAGGTTTTCTGTAAGGTTTTCTTGGTGACAATCTATAAATTACACAAATGCACACGTGTTAGTATAATAACCCATTTTAACATTAGTAATACCCTCCCCGAGACGGCATTCCAACGACTACGTCGAGCAGAACCACGACAGCCGTTACGGAACCCTAGATCAATCGGGCAGCGTATCTAATACGTATCCAGGGGTTATAATACTTACAACGGAGCAGAACTTCGTTATTAAGGGGGATATAATGCCTGGAAATTATATTATCTATGCAGAAATTGAGAGAGAGATCAAAGAATTGAGCGACGGAAACTGAAGGCCCGAGCTCCCATTATATAGGAGCTGATTTCGGGTTTCACGCGGCCCGCGTAAGGTTAGACCACGGGCTACGCGACCCGCGTAGTAGACTGGGTAGGCCCTAGCCTAGCCCAGTCATCGCACTAGCTCCGCCACGATGATGACACGCGGCAGGACCGGGTGTCGCCTGATCTTGTAGCTGTCGCGGCCCGCGTAAGCAGTAGCTAAATGCTACGCGGCCCGCGAGCGCACATAAAATTTTATTTTTAATTAATTTTTATAAAAATAAAGGTATTTGGGCTCAGTTTTCACATACGGGGTATATTTAGGACATATTGGGGTATTTTAATATATTTTAGGGTGTCGGAAAAATTTTCAGGAGGGTTGTTATATCCTCCCCACCTTGTTTTAGAGCTCGTCCTCGAGATCTACTGGAACAAGTGTGGATATTTCCTTTGCATTTCTGATTCAAGTTCCCATGTGTACTCTGGTCCTCTTTTGGAGTCCCATTTTACTTTGACCAGAACTAATCTTTTGTGCTTGAGGTTCTTAACTTTCATGTCTTCAATTTGTAGAGGCCTCTCTACAAATTTAAGTTGTTTATTTACCTCTATATCCTTATGAGGTACCATCAGCGACTCATCGGCTAAGCATTTCTTGTGATTAGATACATGAAATACGTCATGTATTCTTGCCATTTCCTCTGGCAGTTGTAGCTGATAGGCTACAGGTCCTATTCTTCTAATAATCTCAAAAGGTCCAACATACCTGGGGCTTAGCTTTCCTCTCTTGATGAATCTTACCACTCCTTTCCAATGAGAGACTTTTAATAACACTTTGTCTCCTACCTGAAATTCTAACGGCTTGCGTCTGTTATCAGCGTAGCTCTTTTGTCGATCACGTGCTGCTTTCAGTCGTTCCTTGACTTGAATAATCTTATCGGTTGTCTCTTGTACTATTTGAAGTCCAGATAGTTACTTTTCTCCAATCTCTGCCCAACAGACTGGAGTTCGGCACTTTCGTCCATAAAGTGCTTCGAATGGTGCAGCATTGATACTTGTGTGATAACTGTTATTATAAGAGAATTCTATTAAAGGTAAGTGATCGTCCCAATTACCTCCGAAATCAATTACACAAGCTATAAGCATATCTTCCATTGTCTGAATTGTCCTTTCGCTTTGTCCGTCCGTTTGAGGATGATAAGCTGTGCTTAGATTCAACTTGGTTCCCATTGCTTTTTGGAAACTTGCCCAAAAATGAAATGTAAAACGACTGTCTCTATCAGAAACAATTGATAAAGGAATTCCATGTAATGAAACTATTTCATTTACATACAATTTAGCTAATTGTTCCATACTGAAAGTTTCATTTATTGGTAGAAAATGAGCTGACTTAGTTAGCCTGTCTACAATCACCCAGATTGCATCATTACCTTTTCTTGTTTTGGGTAATTTGGTAACAAAATCTATTGTTATCAATTCCCATTTCCATACGGGCATTTCTAATTGTTGCAATAAACCTGAGGGTTTCTGATGTTCAGCTTTGACTTGTGAACAGGTTAAACACTTAGAAACATAAGCTGCTATATCCTTTTTCATTCCTATCCACCAAAAATTCTTTCTTAAATCCTGATACATCTTATCACTCTCAGGATGCATCGTATATTTAGACTTATGGGCTTCTTCTAATATACGACGACGTAAGTTTCCTAATTTAGGTATGCACATTCTTTTCTTATGGAATCTTCAAATTCCGTCGGTTCCTTGTTCTAATTCTTTAATCATTCCTTTTAACTTTTCAGTATCATCCTTGATAACTGATTCTTGTACTTCTCTAATTTGCTCATTTAAATCTATCTGCAGATTTAATTTAAGAGAACGTATCCTTTTTGGCTTTTCATGATACTTTCGGCTTAAAGCATCAGCCACTACATTTGCCTTTCCTGCATGATACTGGATATTACAATCACAATCACTAAGTATTTCCATCTAGCGTCTTTGCCTCATATTCAACTCTTTTTGCCCGAAAACATACCTTAAACTTTTATGGTCGGTTAAAATAGTAAACTTACTACCATAAAGGTAATGTCTCCAAATCTTAAGAGCAAAAATTATTGCTCCTAATTCTAGATCATGGGTTGAATAATTCTCTTCATGGTTCTTAAGTTGTCTAGATGCGTAAGCTATAACCTTTTGGCGTTGCATCAATACACATCCATAACCTAACTTAGAAGCGTCACAATAGACTACAAAGTCTTCAGTTCCTTCTGGTAACGCTAGTATGGGTGCATGGGTTAATCTTTGCTTAAGAATTCTAAAGGCTTCTTCTTGTCTTGGTCCCCATTCAAACTTAACAGATTTACAGGTTAGTTTAGTTAAGGGAATGACTATTCTAGAAAAATCTCGAATAAATCTCCTATAATAACCGGCCAATCCTAAGAAACTTCTAACCTCGGTTGGTGACTCAGGTTTTTTCCATTTGGTAATCGCCTCGATCTTGGTGGGGTCCACATGGATTCCTTCATGATTGACTAGATGTCCAAGAAACTGTACCTGTTCTAACCAAAACTCGCACTTTGAAAACTTAGCATAAAGCTTTTCCTTTCTTAATAAACTTAAAAGTGCGTGCAAATGCTTTGCATGATCCTCTTTACTTTTAGAATAGATGAGAATATCATCTATAAAGACAATTATGAATTTATCCAAATATGGCTTACATATTCGGTTCATCATGTCCATAAATGCAGCTGGGGCATTGGTTAAACCGAATGGCATGACAGTAAATTCATAATGGCCATACCTTGTTCTGAACGCGGTCTTAGGAATGTCCTCTTCCTGTACCTTCAATTGATGATACCCTGATCTTAAATCGATTTTCGAGAAAAATCAAGCTCCTTGCAACTGGTCGAACAGATCATCGATTCTTGGTAATGGATACCGATTCTTAATCGTGACTTTGTTTAATTCGCGGTAATCAATGCACATACGCATCGATCCATCTTTCTTTTTAACGAATAAAATCGGTGCTCCCCATGGCGATGAACTTGGCTGTATGAATCCTTTCTCCAACAATTCGTCCAATTGTTTCTTCAGTTCCTGCATTTCGGCGGGTGCCAAACGGTAGGGTGCTTTGGCAATTGAAGCTGTCCCTGGTAGCAGATGGATTCTGAATTCAACTTCTCGGTCTGGCGGTAATCCTGGCAATTCTTCTGGAAACACATCTGGAAACTGAGATACTACTGAAATATCTTTCAGTTCTTTTCCTTTAGTGTTAGTGATTATGGAAATCAAATACACTATAGATCCTTTTCTTATACAACTTGCTGTTTTCATCACAGAGATGAATTTCGTGGATCTAGATGGTTTATCTCCTTTAATTGTGATCTTTTCACCCCTTGGTGAATGTACTTGAATCGACTTTTGATCACATAAAATACTGGCTTTATTGGCTATTAACCAATCCATTCCTAATACAACATCAAATCCTGCCAGATTCATTGGGTAAAGATTTGCAATAAACTTTTGATTTAAAATTTCTATTCTTGCTCCCTGCAAGATTTCAGAAATTCTAATGGTTTCCCCATTTGCTGTTTCTACTAGACATTCTTGTGGGAGTTTAGTTAATGGTTGGTTGAGAAGTTTGCAAAACGAAGTATTAATAAAACTTTGGTTCGCACCAGAGTCAAATAATACTTTAGCAAAAACATCATTAACTAAAAATGTACCGGCTATGACGTCCGGAATCATCTTGGCTTCATCTGCAGTCAGAACAAATGCTCTAGCATTTTTAGTGTACTTGTTACCCATGGCTGGAACTAGTTTCGGACAATTTGGCTTGATGTGACCTTTTTCTCCACAGTTGAAGCACAGTCCATTATTAGGTTTCCACCTGCAATCTTCTTCCTTGTGTCCTGTTATCTTGCAGAAATTGCAGTAAGTGGAGCATTTTCCCGAATGCTTCTTCTTACAAGCCTTGCAGTATGGTGCAGAGGTAGAACCTACGTTCCTACGGTTGGAATTTCCATAACGAAATTCCTGGGTAAGCTTTTGAGCTAGGTTTCTCCTTTGGCCTTTTTCTCGGGTACGCACTAACTCATCTGTCAATGTGTTTGCTAGTTCTACAGCTTCCTCTATGGTTTGGGGTCTAGCTGCCTTGACTACATGCCTAATTTCCCCGATTAATCCCCAGATGTAACGGGAGATTAATACTGGTTCAGGTGATGCAAGGGTTGGTACTATTCTAGCATATTCAAAGAATGTAGTAGTATAACCCTTACTATCCACCCCGGTTATTCTAAGGTTCAGGAACTTATTTGCTATATGTTCCTTTTCATTGGGATGGCAGAATTTCCTTTCTACCATGTTCTTAAATTCCTTCCATTCCATGTTATAAATCCTATCACTTCCCCTAGACTGAAGGATAGTGTTCCACCATTCTAAGGTTGAGTTCTTAAACAGATTGGAAGCAAACATTATCTTATCTTCTTCCGCACATTTGCTTATTTTTAAGACAAGCTCAGTCTTTTCAATCCAACGTAGAGTTGCAATGGGTCCTTCATTGCCCGAGAATTCTATTGGTTTGCAGGACCAGAATTCTTAGTAAGAACAACCATAAGGCATGGTTCTTCTTCTTTTGGGAATGGGCGCTTGAAGTACGGGTCCATTGTTCACGCTGTGTTATAGTTCAGTTGGTCGTTTACTGCTATGTTTACTTTTATTATCCGCTTCCCTAACTGTTTGGATAATAAATGGCATTGCATCTATGATTCCTTGTGCCACTATGTGTTGAATGGCACTATTGTTCGCTTGGTTTCCATTATTATTGTTGTTCGGATTCTCATTATTCGGGTTATTTTCGTTCTGGTTATTATCATTCTGGTTTTCCTGGTTCACTTCGTTGTCCATCTGAATTTTAAACATTTATCAATTATTAATGTCACAAGATAATATTTAACACAATCAATCACACAACATGCAGGTTGATCAAAAACGTCGAGCATTACGACTTACTCTTTTCTTATATATAATATGCATCTAATACAAATCAGTACTGAAATTAAAATTACAATACGACTGAAATGGAAATTACACTATTAATAGTAGGCATCCTTTGTTTTTTTTCATACACACATATCATATATTATTATTATTATTACCATCTCTACCATCACCTTCACGGATATGGATTCATCCAGAAATTCATATTGCGCTCGTCGTACTTCCAGACGAGTCGCTCTCCCACTTGTCTCATCCTCTCGCTACTTTCTAAGATTTCCTCACCAAATGTCTTGAGTTCTTGTATATTTTCTGCACTCATTGGAGTGCAGGTTCTGGGACTGGGTTTGGAATCTGGGGCATGGGTTGCTGGTACGGGTATGGATTCTCTAAAATTTCCCTAATGTACTGATCACTATCATAGTAGGGATCTAGAGGATCCAAACCTGGGTATGCTCCTAGATTCGGCATGGGCATGTCTTCCGGTATGGGTAACGTTGCACATAGTCGCTATTGTCGTCCCACCACGGGTCGTAGTTTGGGTTTAAGGGATTGGGTGCTGGTACCCTAGGTATCTTTTCTGGGTTAAAATCATGCATTTCAACTTGATTTTCAGGGTTGTTTTCTATCTCCATTGGCTGGTTGGGAAATGGTGGTAGTGGTTGGGGTGCTATCAGTTGCTCCAAGTTAGGGTCGGCTGCAGTGGTTGCTAGGATATGAAAGTTGGCTAAACCCCTATTAATCATGTCCTGGGCGTGGGCATCTGTCTCTCTTTTAGCGGCTGCTAGGACTCTCTGCTCTTGTAACTTTTTCATTCGTTTCCTACGCTCATGTGTTCCCCTACTGAACCATCCTTTCTTTTTAGGAGAGAATGGCTCTTCAGACTGAGCCTTAAACACAAATATTCCTTCTTCATTATCAACAGAATACCCTGAGAGGGCAGGCTGTGAAGAGGCGCCTTCGCTACTAGGCGAACCAGACAACTGACGATACGCGTCGGATGGTCCTTGGTCGCTCATACTGAAAACTAAAAAATAGTCAAATTACACACAATAATAAAATACAAATACGCACGTATTTCTGTAATTTATTTCCTAACATTTTAAATAACTTTTGGTGTCAGCAGAACACTTCTGTGGCTGAATCAGTGGCTTAGCTCTGATACCACCTTCTGTCGCAACCCCCGTCCCCTAATAACCCGGGAACGGGCGGCCGCGGCCAGTTTCGGTGGTATCTTGTGTTTATACCTTTTGGCAGCGGAAATTTCATTAGGACCGTAGTTAGGAAATATTTTATCAGAGTAAAATACCACACTTTTACTATATTAAACACATGGGAAAACCCAAGTTTCAATTACACATATTTTCATAGAGATAAACCTTATTTTATTTAACAAAACATCTCTTTTATTTAGGTAACTTTATAGCCACTTTTCCAAGCCTTCAGTGCTGTCTAGCTGACTTCTATTTGGCTTTCACATTTTGTTACCTGAAACGCGTTTAAAACATTTTGTCAGTGTAAAATACTAGTTAGTGAATCCCAGTTTAATCAAGTTTAATAAAAACCATTGTACATTATTGAGGTCGGTCTCGCAATTACATTTGTTTCCAAGTCATACCAATTACCACCCACGGTACTGTCAACCTGATTTGTGGTCATGTTACTCCTCGCAAGGTAGTAACAAATTTTGTATACAAAACCCCAACATACCAACGATAATTGTATCCTTACAAATACTCAATAACTGCTTAATATATAATTAATCGTGTGAGGTTTTGTAAAAACAATTTGCAAAAAGGAGATTACTCACATTGCTGTCTTAGGTTTTCTGTAAGGGTTTCCTGGTGACAATCTATAAATTACACAAATGCACACGTGTTAGTATAATAACCCATTTTAACATTAGTAATACCCTCCCCGAGACGGCATTCCAAAGACTACGTCGGGCAGAACCACGACAGCCGTTACGGAACCCTAGATCAATCGGGCAGCGTATCTAATACGTATCCAGGGGTTATGATACTTACAACGGAGCAGAACTTCATTATTAAGGGGGATATAATGCCTGGAATTTATATTATCTATGCAGAAATTGAGAGAGAGATCGAGGAATTAAGCTACGGAAACTGAAGGCCCGAGCTCCCATTATATAGGAGCTGATTTCGGGTTTCACGCGGCCCGCGTAAGGTGAGACCATGGGTTACGCGACCCGCGTAGTAGACTGGGTAGGCCCTAGCCTGGCCCAGTCATCGCACTATCTCCGCCACGATGATGACACGTGGCAGCACCGGGTGTCGCATGATCTTGTAGCTGTCGTGGCCCGCGTAAGCAGTAGCCAAAGGCTACGCGGCCCGCGAGCGCCAATAAAATTTTGTTTTTAATTAATTTTTATAAAAATAAAGGTATTTGGGCTCGGTTTTCACATACGTAGTATATTTTAGGACATATTGGGGTATTTTAATATATTTTAGGGTGTCCGAAAAATTCCAGGAGGGTTGTTATAATGGTTAAGATTTATACATAGTCTGAATGTTTAAGACCTCTAATCTGAATTGTTCAGACATTTGCCTCTGAACGGTTAACGATTATACAGGCTCTTAATGGCTCAGACCTCTTACTGGTTCATCACTTAATGGTTCAGACCTCTTACTGGTTCAACACTTAACCATTCAGATGTTGCCAAACAGCCCCTTACTAAAATGACTAAAATGCCATTTAATATCTAGAGAGTCTATTTTTTTAATTAATTATATTTGACAAAAATAATTTAGAGTTTTATTTATATTTATATTTTTCTGTTTTATTTATATTTTTTAATAAAATTAAATGGATTTGAAGTTTATTCTTTATAAACTTTGAATTTATATATAATAATATGCTAGTAAAATAAACTTTTTAACTTAATCTAAATAATATTATATATAGACACAAAGTTTATAAATAATAAACTTCAAATCCATATAATTTTATAAAAAATATAAATACAACAAAAAAATATAAAACATATAAATATAAATAAAACTTTAAATTATTTTACTCAAATATAATTAATTAAAAAATAAAACTATCTAGTTATTAAAGGGCATTTTAGCCATTTTAGTAAGACTTAAAAAAAGTTAACAAGGTTTGGCCTTAGCCCTTAACAATGTAACAAATTAGAAAGTTAATACCTAATTTTGCAACAAAAAACTATTAGTACCCTACATTGAATTTGACTGAAATCACAAGGTCCAACGGTGTAATTTTTTTCTAAAATCTATTAAAATATAATCGCTATACCTTTTTTCTTTTGATAATAGATATATAGAGGGTGAGTTTATTGGGAAATTAAAAAAAATAGATAATTGGGGAACTGTATATAAAACATGTAAAAACTAATAAAAATCCATTTTTACATGTAAAAAAACAAGTTTTAACTAATAAAAAAAAACTATTTTACATGTAAAAAACAAGTTTTATCTAATCTTTTTCTTTATTTTTGCATATAAACACATGTAAAAACTATTGTACCTAAAAAAGTTCAAAAACTAGTTTAGACAAAGGATATTTTTTACAATTTTTTTATTTGAACGACTTCTAAATGTGTTTATATGCAAATGCTTCGAAAATCTATGTAAAAATAATTTATTCAATTTAAAAATAATTTTTACATGTAAAATTTATTGGTTCCCTGGCTCCCCAACAAATATCTATCTATATGTGCGTGTGTGTATATATGTATATGCCTTTTCATGTAGAATATTCTTTTAAAAGTTACATAAGATTAATATGGTATAACCTTAAAGACATGGCATAAAGCAAATGTCTTAAGTTCGAATACCGTTTCTATTGTTTTTATGCTTTTAACACCCTTGAAGGTCACCTGCCCAGCGTAACGGATTGTATGTGTCTGAGGGACATGAGACAATTTTGCAATGATCTTAATAACACTCGACACCATCGATATCTGCTTCATTAGGTCGTCCACTAATACTTTTTATACATTTTATAACTTAAAATACTTGGTACGAGGTACAAAAGAAACAAAAAACCATAGACCATGAAACAAACCTTTATTTGTCGTACCTAAAAAAACTTGTAAGTTGTAACATGTGTTATTGTTACCTTTTCCGTTTAATTAAACCACCTATAAGCCATCAATTTTTGGTGGTTCAAGAGTCAGATTTGACCAAGATGCATGAGACGAAGCTAGCAAAGTAGCAATATTGTAAAAATATCAACACCGGCACAATTAACATTGTCGGTCCGGCATCGTTGCCTTCACTAGCGTTTATAATGATTTTAAGTTCACATGCTTAATGACAAGATCTATAGAGAAATAACAACAAAAAAACTTGAAAATGACCTAATTTGTTATCCCAAATAATACATGAATATTAGTCTTTATTTTTTTAAACCATTTGTAGTTTGATAAAACCATCTACGAGGTGTCAAATTATTTAAATTTTATGAAGCTTGTCTTGGTACGGCAGATTAGACACAATCAGTTTTGAGCATGTAACTAGAAAAATCCAATAAACATTTGTATATATTGTTTTAACCATGATATGTGTATGATAAGGTTGTTTAACCAAGTAACCGTCTCACTCTGTCACTTAATTTGACAAACACATCATACAAATGCTTATGTGGTTGTCGTATTAGTTACTTAAAATTGATTATCTAATTGTGCGTCCCCTAAACTGGTATCGCTAAATTTCTACTGACGGGTAAATCATGAAACCTAAAAATTAAAGAAGTATTTTAGAATTTGCAGCCAACCGTCATGATCAAAACCATGCGTTTCTAACCAAAACAAAAAGGCCATTTTTCTATGATTTGGTTAAGCTTTGATTTTTGTCAATTTAACTTCTGAGAACTTTCGAACATCCTTAACCGAATCGAATTCCAATTCAGTTTACGAATCTATGAATTTTGAACAGAATTGACCTGATTTGTTATATTTATAATACATATACTCCATAGTAGGGCTGTTCATTTTTATCCGAACCCGACCCGAACCCGACTTAGTGAATACCTGAAAAATCTGAACCCGAACAACCTGAACCTTGAATGGGTCGATTATCGGGTCACTTTTTCCCATTAAAAAACCTGAACAACCTGACCCGCAAAAACCCGAACATTTAGTGTCTTTTTTTTTATAGATGTGTTTTGGTTTAGAGTCTTTGGTATATGAAATGCTTTGTTTTAGAGCTTATGAACGTTATCATATCATATCGTCAAATAATATTTGAATTTTGATGATATTTTTTAAGTAGCATAATAAATTTTAATTATATTTTGCAAAAAAAAAAAAAAAAAAAAAAAACATTTTCTTAATATTACATCTAAACCTGAAAGCCGAACAACCCAACCCGAACCCAAATAACCCAAACCCGACGAACCCGGGTTCGGTTATCGGGTCACTTTTTCCCATCCAAAATTCCGTACAACCCGACCCGAAAAAAACCCCAAAAAACACCCCTACTCCTTAGTAGTTATTTTTTCATAATTAGCGTTATTTGAATCAACTTGAATTCGGTTCGAATTTAAATATAGTACATGACTAGTCACCACCATCATCACACCATGTACACCCCCCATCGGGCCACTACCAAGGGTAGCACGAGTGGTGGTGATTACAATAACAAAGACAAGTCTGAGCCCATTGTTATCATCTGTAGACTGTGGACTTCTTTTTCAGCATAGCACATGTGTGGTTGGCCAACATGTCCGAATCATGTCGTGCATACACACGCGTGTTAACTTACTCTAGCCATACATTTGTTTTTATTTATGGACAAAGACCTCTCTGAACTCCAAACCGCAACCACCAACCGCCAAACGCCACCACTTTGCGCAACACAAACTCCAATAATCCATGATACGTCGCCGTCTTTGTTCCACATCCTGAATCCCCATAATCACGCCTCTCTTGATTATCTATGGGGTGTGGGATAAAGCCCCTAGAGGCTTTATCAAGCCACGTCAGATCCACGTCAGCCAGGAGGCTTTATTGGAAAGGGCCTTAACTTGCAGGGTGTGGGATAAAGCCACCTATTAAACAAAATTAAAAAAAAATTATTGAATGAAATGCATGTGGGCCCCACCTGCACACAGCTTCTTCCTCGTTACCATGGTGGCGGACTACCCATGCTCCCCCCCCCCCCCCCTTGAATGCCAAGGTGTGGCAGATGGCACCGCCGGGGCGCTATCATTGGTGAGGTGGCAAGGGTGACGCCTCTACACCCTCCGGCCTCACTAGTTCATCCCTCATGAGTCATGACTTCAATTTTTACTCAATGCATTGTTTTTTTTTTTTATTAATTTTCGTTAGCTATTGATTCCAACAGCTTTGATTGGATCGTCAAGACTCTTGATTTTTGGGATAAAGATCAGGATTCAATTCATAATATATAATAAAATTAGGAATTATCAGTATAGTTTAGGAGTACAAGTAGAGAAACATTTTTGGTTTAAAAAAAAACTCATTCATTAATATTCCTAGATTTATGACTAAGACTAAACGAACCGAACGTTCAGCGAACAGTTCGTGAACCGTACGGTGGGAAGTTCGTTTATGTTCGTTCGTTTAATAAACGAACGAACATGAACAAGAAATTTCGTTCGATTAGTTAATTGAACGAACATGAACAGATGTCTCGTTCGTTCGATTGTGTTCGTGAACGTTTGGTAAGGTGTTCGTGAACGTGTTCGTGAACATTCGTTGAATTGCGTTCGTTTATCTTCGTATGTTTGTGTTTTAATTGAAGATCTTTGTACTTTCTTATATTTTATTTGTACTTTTTATATTATTAAACTTTTATTTATTTTATTTCTCTAACAACTAAACTAGGAAACCCACTTTCACCTTGTTTATGCATCATTTCCCTTTCATTTCTCATTATTTACATCGATGAATACAATCGACCTCCGTTCCACAATAAGGGATTCAAGTTCGAGTGC